>JAJOZX010004646.1:0-392877 GCA_023014485.1 Bathynomus jamesi
ACATGTACAATTTGTTGAATTCAATAAATGTTTGAGTTCCTTCTAAGTTCAACTAAAAATGTATATGAAGTTTGTGTTAAAATATCTCGTTTTGACAACTGACAACTGAGCCTTCCTCTAAATCCTCTTAAATTTCAAATTTGCCAAATTATAACTTGCTTAATAAAACCACGGATCCTCCACACGGAGAAATCATGAACCCGCCACTGCTTATAATAGAGCAATGTTGCTAAGGGGAGGGAAGGTATCCACGGATATAAGCTCGCAATTGTAACTCCTCTGCATAAATGCGCTCATTAAATATGCATTAGACCATTCATATATGTATTAAACAGCCATGGCAAAATTAAACACCTCTCTTGTTCTCTAATGTTAATAATGAACCAGTCAATAAACTTACCTTTAACTCTTATAGAAGCGCTATTATACCCACAAAAGCTCTTGCCACGAGGCATATCTATTAAATTTCTCCAAATACATAAATGCCATATGCACCCTTTTATTATTGGGTTTCTCAGCCAGTTGTCTCGCTGCAAACATTTGATCAACACATCTTCTGCCTTCCCTAAAGCCGTCTGGTTCATTTCTAATTTAAAGGTGTGTAATCTTTTTTATTTTATCAAAATTCTTCCGTATACGTTTCCAGCTACACTTAAAAGACTCGTTTTCATGTAATTTTCATATTCATTTTACTTTTATTTTCACACTTACAATTACAGCTTTTGTCTAATCACCTGGAACACATCAACTTTCCTCAGTTTCTGACGTATTTTTCACAACCATGCAAACACTATTTTACCTCCACATTTAATCATTTCACTACATGTCCCGTCAATCCTCGTCGACTTTTCTTTCTCCAGCTTGCTTATTGCTCATTCAATTTCTAATTTAGTACATTCCACTCTCTGATATAGTATATACTTCTACATTCACCATCAAAACCCACTGCGTAGACATTTCATTCCTCTTCATCTACCTCACCTACCAGACTGACCTTTGCACTTCCTCGTTTCGTCGCTTATATCCTGAAAGGCCTTAGCTCGCAAAAAGTCAATTGTTCAGGAAACAAGAAAAACTGTTTTGTTGCTCTATATATTTATATATTTTTTTCAAATTCGTCTCAATGCTAAAATGCTCTCTGATTGGAAGAGAGCTAGGCCCTTTTGAGACAAGGTGCAGAACACGGAAACGAATCAGTCTTTCGATAAAAAAGTTTTTTCAAATTTTCGAGTTAGGGCCCTTCAAGATATAAGCGACGATTTCTTTCCAGAATTACTTGCTCTCCACATGCTGTTCATTCATCTTCCTTCTCAAATCTTCATCTACTATTTTTATTTATTTTAACCAATCGCTTAACATTCTTCTTTCATTTTTTTACAGGTTATTACATCATCTTTGATCACTGCCAGACTTTGCACTTCCGTTCGAAATACGTGATAATAAGTACAACCAACCTTTCCCTTCAGTACTAAATCCTTTTCTTCGTAAAGCTTCAAACGTTGAACCATTCCTTCCTCATTTCTAAAACCAACCAGAACTACAGGTGTTCCCGTCAAAAAGTTCTGTGCCCCAGTCCAACATTTTAAACCTGGAAACATAATCGATGTCAATTGTGTGTATTCTGACAGTTCTCAAAAGGAAATCCGCAGTAAGAAAATAGGATTACGTGAATTAACTTCTCGTCGGAACCTCCTCATTTTGACAATGAGGAAAGCAAAGCCACATATGAAAAACATTTTTTATTATATTATATTAAGACTGGAAGCTTTTACACTTCTAAATTATAATTCCGGAACCACTCCGCAGCCGGCAGCCTTGTATGCCTTCTTATTCATATTGTGTAAAAATTATAAAATGTCAAGCACCATTTAATGCCCAAAATGTAGATGCAAATCCAAACCAATGCACTTTATAAATTAATATTATATATATATATATATATATATATATATATATATGAGAGGAGGAGGGGCGACAAGCTTGACCTTCGCGAAATGAGAAATCATCGCGCGGAACCTTTGTAAGGTTGTAAGGTTATATATATATATATATATTATATATATATATATATCAGAGCTGGGCACTTCCGCAAACCGCAAATTCCGCAATTGCGGAAGTATGTTTTTCGTTTGCGGATTTGCGTTTGCGGCAGTCATCGCAAATTAGTGAATTTGCGTTGCGGAACTAAGACCGCAAACGCAAATCTTTCCGCAAATTTCCCACGTGGCCACTGACCAGTTACTGGAGGAGGACGACTGAACTTGTTGACAAAGCCAGAGGCGTACACTTGTAGAGGCTAGAGGGGTTGAGTTGTACAGTGAGTTCAAGTTGTGTTCAGTCACAGTGTTAACTTAATTTAACTTGTGTAATGTAATGTGTGTACAGTTACTACAGTTACAGTACCGTCTTCTCTAACGTGTCTAAGTCTCAAAATTTATGAAATTCAAATGATTAAATTTATTATTTAATTTATTTACTATTTACTTGCAGGAGGTGTTTTTGTTCAATATAATATATCAATATATGTAGTATTTTTATTTCTTCTACAATAGTGATTTATTGTAATAAATTATTTAGCCTTGTTTTTAATAAAAACAAGGCTAAAACATTAAACATTAAAAAGATATAAAAACTTTTTATACCTCTTTAATGTTTTGGATACTTTTTATAGTTAAAATTGCGATTGCGGAATTTGCGGTTTGCGGAAGTGTTTGCGGAAGTGCCCAGCACTGTAAAAATTGGAAATATGGTTTGCGTTTGCGGATTTGCGTTTGCGGCACAAAAATGGCAAGCAGTTTGCGGATTTGCGGTTGCGGAAGGTAAGGTTTGAGTTTGCGGATTTGCGATTGCGGAAGTGATTTTGAGTTTGCGGTGCCCAGCTCTGATATATATATATATATATATATATATATATATATATATATTTTAACAATAAATTGGCGTAACTCTGTACTCATTTAGTTAGGCTTGAACTAAACAATATTAAAAAGTGAATTATATCAAGAAAATAAAATTTGTAAATAAACCCACAACTCTTGAGATGTTAATTTTTATTCCTATTAACTTTACACTTTAAACCAGAGGTTCCCAACCCTTTTAGGTAGACGGTAGACGTACCACCTTTTGCCACCATGGATGCCACAGGGATGGGAACTTGCCGCCCGCGACCTAGTTTTTTTAATTGCCTACGGACAGTTTAATTATTTAAAGTCGTATAGTATTTACATCTTAATTATGTCCCAAGCTATTTTCAAGGCTGCAATTTGCCCGGTAGAGAGTATTTTAGTTGAAATTTTCCCGCCACATAATAAAGGTTCCCACCCCTGGTGTAGTATGTAAGATGCGTGTATGTGTAGAGAGGGATAGTGAGAGAAGTGCGTGTATGAGAGCATGCTGGATTGCTCACAAGGTATGTGAGACACGGAAAAAGATATATTTATATAACTAATAATAATTAGTACTTTTCTTTTTTACCTTCTCTATTTTATTAATTTTGGTGACAGCAATACGATTTAAAAAACAAAACCAAATCATTGCTTAGTAGTAATTATTTTATGGGTTTTTTAATTTGTTTGTTGGCGAACTTTTTTCCGAAATTGTACGTTAAACAGTCGCACTCATATCACGTACTTTGCGTACTCTTAACTACTAAATATTTTTATTAATTCCCAAATTCGAACGTAATAAATCTATTGATAAATGGCAACTTGCCAAATGATACCCAAACAACAACAATAACAGACCAATTTCACATTTTCTAACGTATCAAACCTGAACTATCGTGTCGAACTGTCGGATTCCTTAATCATTGACTGGTTAGTCGACTAAAAGTACCCATCCCTAGATCATTATTAATTAATGTACATTTTCAGGAAAAAAGTTGGCCTAGAAACGTGAAATTTTTAAAACGCATAAAAAATTACTATACCGTTACCAAAAAGTATAAAACACTCAAAGAAAAACAAAATATTACCAATTACAATATTTAGGGTTTTAAGAAATTTTGTTTCTAGGCGAATTTTTTTCTGAAACTGTATACATGAAAGCCATTAAAATATTCACTGTAGTTTAGGTTATGTTAAAACCAGAACTGAAGACTCGTTTTAACTACTGAAATTTGAAATTCGTAGTTCAGCTCAGTCGCGCTAAAAATCGCAAATGGAACCCAATGAAGTTGAGTGTGTTAGTACCTCTCTAGGTTGCATTTACTTCGATTTACTGGGTTGTCGAAGGTGCACTTAAAATATACGCAGGCAGATAAATCTTCCATAGCTTCGTCGTACATCTCTGGATTGACACAGTCAATGGCATTCGAATAAAACAATTTGTGAGGCCCCAAACTGGAAGTCATAATGGTCCTGTAATCACAATTGGATACAACTCCCTCTTCAACGTTTTCTGGCGAGTAACGAAAGCAATGTTAGGAGAAATTAATATCCTGCAATAACCCTTACTTTATATTTAAGTAATATATTAATTTTATAAAAAAGGAATCCTAGATACAGTAGAAGGAAGCGATGCGTTCATAGAACTCCTGTACACAAAAAGAATTCTGCATTTTACGCAAAAATTAATGGTTTTGGAGTCAAAATGAGTCAAAATGAGTGGGAAATACAATAAATACTTGTAGAAATATAAAACAATTTATAGTCTTATGCTTACCGCCAGTAATCAAATACTGTTCAAACTTGTGTCCCCAAATTGAAATTCTATCATTCGCACGGATCTGCTCATCTTCATCCGGTTTTCTTGTTAAGTAAATTACATCATTTATACTGTGGAAAAAATATATTTTACGGGTTGTGAAGTACAATCGTCTCCTCTTTCCAACTCCACAGTTCGATATTTATTTCACACAGAGAACGAATTACATTAGTTGAAGCCTTATGTCATACTATTCTTTTCCATAGTATTTCAGTGACTAGCAAAAGTGGTCTCTTAGTTAGACCTGCGGTGCTGGGGCCTTCGGCCTCAGTAATTAGGCCCCCAATTACTGGAGAGTCAGTTATTCGGTCAATAAAATTATAGAAAAGAACGCAGCCATGAAAATCTTAGGCCTCACAAATCTTAATACATTGGGCGCGGATGTGAAGCTTAAGATTTTCATTGCTGCGTTCTTTTCTATAGTTTTATTGACCAAATAATTGAACCCTCAGGACGGACGGATGGACAGGACTGCCTTTTTATAGTATAGAATTTGAATCTGGTAGCCTGTGGAACTCTCTCTCTCTGAAGTGACAGACAGACGAGTGCAGACTTCTTATCTCACTATTTTTAACACTTATAAAACTGCTACGGTCCTGGAGCCTTACCCTACCAGGACAAGAAACTGCGTAACCTTGTCGAGGTGTAGCAGCTTAAACCGACTGGAATGTCTGCCTGGAAATCTGGAAGGAGATTTCTGTAACTTGCGGGGGGGCAATAGGCATCCGGAAGGTACTAATTAGTAGTTTCGAACAAGCCAGGAAAGGCTTAGCAAGCCTCTGGTGGTTTTCTTTTGCTCAAGTACAAGGCAGAGAGCCTCGGAACGGACGGACCACGATTACGACTTTGGCGCGGAAACGGACTTTCTTTTGGATTACTACAATAAATGTCGGAACAATTAGAGATAAATGCGAAGAAATAGTCGAGTTCATGGAATCGAAATCTATACATATTATGGGAATCGCAGAAACCAGATGGAGAGGTGAAGGAACCAAGGTACTGCACAATGATTATAAGTGCATATACAAGGGCAGAGAAGAGGATACCAGATCGCGTGTGGCAATTATACTGTCCCCCCCGCCCCGATTTTCTGACCATGTTGTTGGAGTGATAATGAAGAGCGAGATATTGATGGGAGTGACCCTGAGCCTAAACGGAGAGAGACTATCTAATCTAGGCATATGCACCGCAGAGTGGAAGATCACAGGAGGAAAAGGAAACTTTTTATGAGGATCTTCAGGGAATGATAGATGGGCTGCCTTATGGACCAAGAATTTTGATGGGAGACCTAAATGGCCATGTGGGTGGAGATCGAAACGAAATGAAGACGTGATCGGGCCATTTGGTGTGGGAGAGAGAAATTTGGAAGGGAAATGCTGGTAAATTTTTGTGCAAGAAATGTTCTTAGTATAATGAACACATTTTTTTAAGCACCAGGAATCACATCTCTATACGTGGTATGGATGGAATAGTAGAACCGGAAATTATGATAAGAAGTCTCAGATAGACTTTATTGTGGTGGATAAAAAGTCATCGGTGAAAGATGTAAGAGTATACCATCTGTGTCTTTTGACTCGGATCATAGACTTGTTGAAGCCAAAATTTTGCTTCCAGTACCACAAAATATAAAAAAGCCTAGAAGGAGAAGAGTGTGTACGGAGAATATACCAGAAAAACTGGAAGAGATTAGAACTAGAACTGAGGCGACTTTCGGACAAAGGGTAGCTACGAAAATAGTGGAGGAGGTTTGGGTTGAGTTTAGGAGAACGATGGAGAAAATACAGCGAGAGGTGATTGGAGAAAGTGCAGTTGGAGGATCAAAAAAGAAAAAGACGGCATGGTGGACCCAGGAGGTAAAGGAGGCAGTGACAGATAAGATGCGTGCTTTTAGGAGATGGATAGAAATGAGCAAACAAGGCAAGAATATGTCCAAATGAGGAACCACACCAACGAGGTTAAAAGAAGAACGAAACGCTCTGTGTGGGAGAAAATAGGTAGAGACTTAGAAGAGGATTTTCAAGGCTGGAAGAAGTTACTGTATAGCATGGCTAAGAAGTATAAAAGTGGAGAAAGCAAGAAAACAACAGCGGCGATTAAAAATGCACATGGTGAAGTCCTCACTGATAAAAGCGGGGTGGCCGCACGCTGGAACGAATACTTTAGACATCTTTTGAATAACGAGAACCAATATGATGAGGTGAGACGGGAGGAGCGGGTAAATCATGGAGAGCATGAGGGGGACAGAGAGATCACTAGAGAGGAGGTTAAAAAAGCACTAAAGAGGATGAAGAATAATAAAGCTCCCGGACCGGATGCAATTGTCACAGAAACACTAAAAGCAGCTGGTGATCCTGCTGTGGCTGGCTGTTAAGCATTTTCCGGGTGGTGTGGTCGCAGGGAATTGTACCGGCAGAATGGGGCAGAGGAATTATATGTCCTATATATAAAAAGAAGGGAAGTGAGCAGGAATGTCAAAACTACCGTGGCATATCTTTGATGTGTCATGTGGAAAAAATATATGAAAGGATTTTGGAACATAGAATACAAAACATACTGGAACCTTGGTTACTGGAGTATCAATGTGGCTTTCGTGCAGGCCGGAGAACTATAGATCAAATTTCAGCCATAAGACAATATCTTGAGAAGAGCCGAGAATTCAATTTGGACCGCTTTATGTTTTTTGGATCTGGAGATGGCATATGATAGTGTGCCCAGGAAGAAGCTGTGGGTGGTTCCGAGTGAGAGAATGCTACCCAGACTTCTGAGAGCAGTAATGAGCAGCTATAGGGTCTCCCAGAGCACGGTGGTGGGATCGGAGGAATGGTTTGATGTAAGTACAGGAGTTAAACAAGGGAGTGTTCTGTCACCCTGTAATGAGTCTTTACTAATTATTGTTTTCTGTGTAACAAGTCTTTACTAATTATTGTTTTCTGTGTTTCAGATCTATGCTATGTTTATGTTGAATAAAGCCTCAAATTGGCCTTTACTTTATCTCTAGCCCGCTAACAAACGCGGCACCACAATTTATTCAACATTTCAATCAGCCATTCAGTCGGCCTTTCAGATACAGCAAGCAAATATTCATCCAGTAATCTTACTATATCATGGAGAAGGTGATTCGCCCGGATAAATTTATTACTTCTCCGAATTCTCCCCAAGCTGGGAAACTATGGAAATTATGGTCGCGCGGATTCAAATATTTCTTGAGTACTATCGCCGAACACAACCCCAATAAATTGGAGGTTCTATTCATACATATCGGCCCCGATGTCGCTGATATCATTCAAGACTGCTCTACTTATGAGGATGCCATGGCAGCCTTAGAGGCCACCTACGTCAAGAAGCCAAACGAGGTATGCGCTCGCCACCTGTTGTCCACCCGTCACCAAAGGCCCGAGGAAACCCTCGATGAGTACTTGCAAATTCTTCAACAACTAGCCAATGACTGCAACTTCAAATCGGTTCCCGCCGACGAAAACAGGAGTTCATCTGTGAGAGACGCTTTCATCCGAGGAATTAGAGATAGCGCCATCCGTACCCGCTTACTCGAAAATGACACACTCTCACTGGAAAAGGCTATCGTCCAGGCTCGAACATTAGATCAGGCCCAGAAAAACTCAGAATCGTACCTCACTCATTACGGTGCTGTTGCAGCCATTGGCTCTCGCCACGAACCGTCGCCGACTACTGACTCTGCCCGGCCTGCCTGCGTCCAAGGAGACGATCTTCCAAACTCTTCAGCCGCTACGAATTTCGACAACAAAGCCGCTCTGTGCTTCTTCTACGGGTCTCGACGCCACCCACGAAGCAGGTGCCCAGCAAAGGATTCTATCTGTGCGAAATGTGAAAAGACCGGCCACTGGGCCAAAGTCTGCCGTTCAAGTACTTCCTCGGCACGTCAAAAACAGGATAAAACCACAGCGTCTCATTCAGCCGCAGCATTAGCGACCATTAGTACCACTCTATCGTGTAGCTCCTCCATGCCTACCAACTCAACAGTCGATATCCTAGTCAACGGCCGTTCGTGTCTCGCCTTGTTGGATACTGGCAGCTCGGACAACTTCATTCGTGAGGATCTAGCCAAACACTTAGAGCTGCCCATTCTTCCGCACTCGGGCGTCGTATCAATGGCTTCGCCTAATCTATCCGCAGCCATCTCAGGTCGATGTACAGTGAAGGTTACGATGGGAGACCGCGACTACGAAAAGCTCGAACTATCCGTCTTGTCGGATCTGTCCGCTGACATAATACTCGGTACCCCATTCTTAATCAGACACAAGGAATTGAACGTCAATTTCGGAGGTCCGGAGCCAGCACTCCATATATGCGGCCTTACTCGATCAAGAATTTCAGCCCCACCACTATTCGGTAACTTAACTGCCGATTGTCGTCCCATCGCCACGAAGTCCAGACGATTTTGCTCTGAGGACAAAATTTTAATTGGGAAAGAAATCGAAAAGCTACTCAGGGATGAGATAATTGAACCCAGTAACTCACCCTGGCGTGCTCAAGTAGTCATCACATATACCGAAACAAAAAAAAAACGCATGGTAATCGATTTCTCTCAAACCGTCAACCGATTTACCATGCTAGATGCATATCCTCTTCCGCGAATCGATGATATAGCCAACAAAGTCTCACAACACAAATACTACAGCGTAATTGATCTGTCAAGCGCATACTACCAGGTAGAAATCGATCCGTCTGAACGACCTTTCACAGCATTCGAGGCTGACGGAAATCTATACCAATTCAGAAGGATCCCTATGGGAGTAACTAACGGAGCCGCGGCCTTCCAGCGCGTCATGAACGAATTCATATCCTCGAACAACTTATCATCAACATACGCCTACCTCGACGATCTCACCATCTGCGGAACCACTTGGGAAGAGCACGATGAGAACCTTCGACATTTCTGGGAAGCCGCTAAACGAGTAAATCTGAGTCTAAACAAGGAAAAATGCAAGCTTTCGATGACATCAGTGCACCTGCTCGGATATTCTATCTCTCACGGCGTATTGCGGCCCGATCCCGAACGCCTCCGGCCACTACAAGAACTTCAAACTCCTCGCAACAAGTCGTCTCTACAACGCGTAATCGGACTATTCGCATACTATGCTAAATGGATTCAGAACTATTCCCTCAAGATCAAACCTCTGCTCAACGTTTCATCATTCCCATTAACTCGCGAGGAAGTATCAACGATCCAAACACTCAAAGATGATATCTCGAAAGCTGTCGTCGGTTCAATCGATGAAGAACTGCCGTTCACTGTGGAGACGGACGCTTCCTCTTCAGCAATCGGAGCCACCCTCACCCAGAACGGCCGCCCGGTGGCGTTCTTTTCTCGCGCTCTGAATAACACAGAACGTCGCCATCACATCGTTGAAAAGGAGGCATACGCTGTAATCGAATCCATTCGCAAGTGGAAGCACTTCTTAGCTTATCGACACTTTACTGTCGTCACCGACCAGCGGAGCGTATCTTTCATGTTCGATGGAAAAGCTACTGGTCGTATTAAGAACGATAAGATTCTCCTTGGCGTGTAGAACTAGCCGGCTACTCATTCACAATAAAATACAGACCGGGCCCCGAGAACCGAGCCGCAGACGCATTGTCGCGATCCTTTTGCGCTGCTACTCCAAGAATATCCCTCGCCCAGCTGCATGTTAATCTGATACACCCAGGAGTCCGCCGAATGACTCATTTTGTGAGAGCTAGGAACCTACCATTCTCAGTGGATGACATCAAACGAGTTACGTCGGAATGCCAAACATGCGCTAAATGTAAGCCACAGTACTAT
This sequence comes from Bathynomus jamesi, assembly GCA_023014485.1. NCBI lineage: Eukaryota > Metazoa > Arthropoda > Malacostraca > Isopoda > Cirolanidae > Bathynomus > Bathynomus jamesi. The sequence goes on from JAJOZX010004646.1 coordinate 10,508, forward strand.
AAACCAGAAGTTAGTCACTTAATACGGGCCATGTCCCCGTTTGACCGACTTAACATCGACTTTAAAGGCCCGCTTCCAAGCGCAACTTCGCGACCTTACATCCTAACAGTAATCGACGAGTATTCACGCTTTCCTTTTGCCTTCCCGTGCCGTGATACGAACACGTCAACCGTTATCGCCCGTCTCACCGAGTTATTTTCTACCTTCGGAACTCCCTCTTACATCCACACAGATCGAGGGACATCGTTTATGTCTTCGGAACTAAAACTGTTCCTAACTAAACATGGTATCGCGACTAGTCGCACAACGCCGTATCACCCCCAAGGAAACGGGCAATGCGAACGTTACAATGGAATCATCATGAACACCATCAAACTAGCCATAGAAGATCGCGGGTTGCCGATGTCGCAATGGGAGTCCGTCCTACCAGACGCGCTGCACTCGATTAGATCGCTGCTGTGTACGGCCACGAACGAAACTCCTCACGAGCGTCTATTCACGCACCCGCGGCGTACTTCTACCGGTTCTGCACTACCGACGTGGCTGTCTTCTCCGGGAACCGTACTCCTTCGCCAATTCATTCGCCGATCCAAGAACGACCCCCTCGTCGAGGAAGTTGAGTTAATTGAGGCAAACCCCAACTACGCGTTTATACGGCATCCGAATGGGAGAGAAGATACCGTATCCATCAGGGACCTGGCACCGGCGGGACGTAGCAATACGGATGACACGAATCACTATGAACCCCCCGTACCCAGTCCGCCAATCAATTCCACCCCGCTAACGGACGACTCAGAACCCGCTGAGATCCGCCGACACACGGTCCCAACAGCTCCCGTCGAAGCGACTCCAGTCGAAGTCGAGAGAGGCCCACCTGTGTCAGTAACCTCCGAGACGAGTCCCCCTCTGAGAAGAAGCACTCGAATCAGATACCCAGCTCAACGCCTAAATTGTAGACTCTTCTTTCTTCCAAAATATCTTGAACTTGTCGTTTTGTTTCTTACCGTGCAATGTATCACGTATTATAAAAGAAGAGAGGAATGTAATGAGTCTTTACTAATTATTGTTTTCTGTGTAACAAGTCTTTACTAATTATTGTTTTCTGTGTTTCAGATCTATGTTATGTTTATGTTGAATAAAGCCTCAAATTGGCCTTTACTTTATCTCTAGCCCGCTAACAAACGCGGCACCACACACCCATTTTATTTATTGCCTACATCAACAGGGTTATGGAACACATAACTGAGGAAATTGAAGAGGAAATGGAAATTTTTGGATATGCTGATGTTAGTCCCAACAGCCACATCACAGCACAATCCCTGGAGAGAATTATGCAGAGGTGGGATGAGAGATTGAGGGAGTATGGACTGAAAATGAATTATGATAAAACTGAATATATGGTGGTAACGAGGGGAGCGAACGAGGATGGAATCTTTGTTTGGGGAAGGGAAATGAAAAAGACGGACACATTTAAATACCTTGGTAGTGTGATAGAAAATGATGTGGGTATGGATGTAGAGGTGAATGAAACAATTGCTAAATATAGCAGAAATGTTTCCTTCCTGTACCCCCTATTGAAAGACCAAAACATCCCTAAAAAGGTAGACACATATATACTCAACAATATTGAAACCAATCTTATTATACGGCAGCGAGACGTCGGCCCTAACCACAAGGACGAGGTGAAAACTGCAAGCAGCTGAAATGAGGGTCCTGAGATTGATAGGAGTAAGCAGACTGGATAAAATAAGGAACACTGAAATAAGAAGGCGATTGAGTGTAACTTCAGTTAATGAGAATATTGAGAGGAACCAACTGAGATGGTACGGGCATGTCCAACGAATGCCGATGGAAAGGACAGCAAGAAGAATACTGGAATGGGCCCTTCAAAACAGAAGACCAGTTGGAAGACCCAAGATCCGATGGATGGATAACATCAAAGTGCTGTTGAGAAGTGTGAAATCAGTCTCCAACGGGCGAACTTGATGTGGGGAGATCGTGAGGCATGGAGGGCTCTCGTCCGAGGGCTCCCAATTGACAGACCGCTTTAGGTCTACCAGGAGCCTGGTAAGAAAGGTAAAAAAGGTGAGAAATAAAACTGGACAGAGTTAAACTATTTGTAGAAAGAGAATGCAACAAGTCTTTAAGAATGTTGTCAAATTATGAATGATTCAAAATCTTTAAAAGTATTACGAGACAATGATCGAAAAGCGATTTAGCAAACACGAGGAAAACGAACATTCCCTGGTAATGGAAGCTAAAGAAAATTTGGAAAGCGGCAGTCTTATTGAACTATTAATCGTGAATTCGTCACGATTAATAGTTAAATACTTTCGCTTTTGTCCACAAATTCTTCAAGAGCCAGGGTCTTACGCAATTTGGCAACTGCGTGAGGACTGGAAGAAAATTACTTTCTGCATCCCTTAGAATCAGATGAATGTTTCATTTATTTTGTTCCCATGCTAATCATCAAACCAACAGTGTTGTGCCTGTTACTTCATAAAAGTAATGGCATTACCATTACAGTTACTTCTGAAAAAAGGTAACGGCGTTACCGTTACTGATCCATGAGAGTAATTCGTTACTGTTACCGTTACTTTTGATAATAATATCTATAATAATTAAAAATAGGAACTTCCATTCAACATTGCGTTTAGTCTTTATTTTATTCACTTACAACATTTTTTGAACACTGTAAATTGAAAAAAACATCATAAAACAGAACAAAATTAGATGCTTCAATGATACAAAAATAAAAAAGTGATAAGAAATTGAGAAATAATGTGGCTGTTCTTTGCCAGTAAATTAAAACAAAAACGACAACTCTAGGGGTTAACACTACAGTAAATTATTACTCATCCATCAGCAAGGTCTTGTTAGCTTTTAGGAACGCAAGTTTTTCAAAATTATCATCGGAGTCTTCCTCGCTTAGGGCGAAGAATGTCCTTCCCCACAGAAAAGACCTGCTCAACAGCTGCACTTGATGGTATTGGCGTGTTGAGGTTAATTAAAATTGATATGAATTCAGCCGAAGGAAAAGATGAAGGGCCGAATTTTCGTGATGGACCACATGACAGAAAGGCGCGGATACCTGTTCAGAAGATAAGCTAGATGTTTTCATTAAACTTTTGTCAGACTTTTTGAAGCACTTAAAATAGTCTTCATCAGTTGCACTCATAGAACTATCTGAAAGAGTATTCTCAGGATTCTGTCTTGTATTGTTGTTGATCTTATTAATCATCATCTGCATCACCTCTGCCGCTCGTTTTTCATCTTCGATCCACAACAGCTTAAATCGAGGATGAAAAGCTGCTGCTAATACGCAGTCATTGTCATTGAAGATATTGTTGAATCTTTTTTCAATGCCTGACACAAGAGACTTTAACAAGGGAAGGCAAAAACGAAGGTCCTCTCCTTCTATTTCCCTCAACTTTGACAAGCAAGCAGTGAGTATTGGCAAAAGCAATCCCATGTATGCCTCAGTTTCTCCCTGAATAATGTCAACAGCCTGTGCAACTGGTTTCATGGCATTAACATATTCTTTAAAGAAAAGTATGTCTGCTGAGCTCAAACAAGGAACTCCCAAGGCGTCACAAACGCGATTCATTGAGACTTCTTTGCTTGCCAAAGTTTTGTTCATAGACACCAGTGCGTCGTAAGTTGAGTTCCAGCGTGTAGCACAAAGTGTGATTAAACGTTGCTGCAACTCGGACTGCACAGTATCAGCAGCAATAGCGCTCCTATTATGCTTGTTCCATAAGGCTTGCGCCTTGGCAAAAGCTGTATGAGACACTTGACGAAATTTGGCGTCAGCCAGTGCCTTCTGAGAGTCTTTCGTAGCAACAAGATTAAGAGTGTGAGCAGCGCACCGTTGATGAGGTGGTAGAAGGAACATGGAAGAAGACTAGTTTGGCTCTTCATTAAAACGTTATTTAGCTTTTTAGATTTATTTACAAAAACTAACGAGTAACGATCTGACTTGCTGAAAAAAATAACGTCGTTACTGATTTAAAAATGTAACGCCGTTACCGTTACTAAAAAAGAGTAACGCCGTTACGTAACGATCGTTACTAGTAACGCGTTACTCCCAACACTGCAAACCAAGGAGCATATGGACATTAATTGTGGACAATGAAGAAAATAATGAAAGATTCCTGGACCTTTTCACTGTTTAGGAAACAAAGAAAATACGAACTTTATAAAAGAATGCGAAGCATTGAATGACAAATTTTCGAAGAATTTCTAGGCCCCTTTTCAATGCTTTACGCATTTAGGCATGTTAATGTATCCTGTTAAAGTAGCTTTCACCTATGGCAAGACTTCATGAGTGAGAGAGTCTTATACTGGTTTTTGTTCAAAAACTTACACGAGTGCAAGACATGACCCAGAACTCTTCCAAAACCTATCAATTCTACTATAGTATCTTTTATGTTTGATGGCAAAAACAGCTAAAGATTTAAAATTACTGGTGACATTGTTGGAACAGGAACCCAATGGTATTTAGTTTTACCACACATTAACTAAATGATCAGAATGTTAATTTTCATTAAAAACTAATTTCCTTAGCAACCAGCCGTTTCTAAGAACTTTTTTAAACAATGACCATTTATTTGCAATAAACCTTAAATAATTATCACAAGCATTGTACAAGTAGGTTATTACAAGTTTCGTTTTGCCCTTCTTCTTCCGCAGCTTATTATCCCATCTTTACATGGGGTCGCTGTTTTTGGTTCGTCTTCTCCACTCTCCTCTGTCGTATACCACGTCCTCCTCCAAGTCCTTCTCCCTGATGTCCGCCACCACACAGTTCCTCCATCTCGTCTTCGGTCTTCCTCTTCTTCTCCGTCCCGGCAACTCCATCTCCAGCACTCTGCGCCCCACATACTCCTCCTCTCTTCTCCTGACGTGTCCATACCACCTCAGCCTGGCCTCCTGCACCTTCTTAGATGCTTCCGCCACCTTCACTGTTCCTCTTATATGCTCATTTCTGACCCTATCCCTCCTCGTCACTCCACACATCCATCTCAACATCTTCATTTCAGCCACATCGATTTTTCTTTCATTGCTCTTCTTCATTGGCACAGTCTCCATTCCATACAACATTGCCGGCCTCACCACTGTTTTGAATACCTTTCCCTTCAGTTTCACTGGGACCCTCTTATCACAGAGCACCCCTGATACGTCTCTCCAGTTCTTCCACCCCGACTGTATTCTACAGTTTATCTCTCTCTCTGCTCCCCCCTCTGCATCCACTGTTGACCCCAAGTATTTAAAATACTCCACCGTCTTAACACGCTCTCCACTCAATGTCACTTCCCCTCCTCGGTCCTGCTGCACATCACATCTCATATATTCGGTCTTCTTTCGGCTAATTCTCATCCCCCTACTTTCCAACGCCTCTCTCCAATTTTCCAACTGCTGCTCCACCTCCTCTTTCGTCTCCCCACTCAACACAACATCGTCTGCATACATCATGCACCACGGCGCCTCCCCTCTAATCCTGTCCGTCAACACATCGAATACCACATTGAAAAGGAAGGGGCTCAAAGTTGATCTTTGGTGCAGACCAACTTCCACCCCAAAGCTCTCTGACACACCCACGCTACTCCTCACCTTAGTTGTTACTCCTCTGTACATCCCCTTGATCAGTTTAACATACTTCTCCGGTACCATCTTTTCCCTTAAGCATCTCCAAACTTCCTGCCGTGGTATCCTATCATATGCCTTCTCCAAGTCAATAAAAACCATGTGCAACGCCTTCTGCCCCTTTCTGTACCTCTCTGCCAACTGTTTCAATGCAAAAACTGCATCTGTCGTTTTCCTTCCCGGCATAAATCCAAACTGTTCCACTGACACTTCCGCGTCGTCTCTCAACCTACTCTCCACTATTCGCTCCCATATCTTCATTGTATGTGATATTAGCTTGATCCCTCTATAATTCGTGCAATCTTGTACATCTCCCTTCTCTTTGAATATAGGCACTATGATGCTGGTCCGCCACTCATCCGGAATCACCTCCTGGTCAAACAACTTCTGCATTAGATCCCACACCAGATCCACCCCCTCATCTCCCAGTGCCTTCCATGCCTCGGCTGGTATCTCGTCTGGGCCAGTCGCTTTGTTATTTTTCATCCTATTCAGAGCACGACTCACTTCCATCCTCCCCACTTGTTCTGTCATAGCTACATTTGGTAATCCAGCCTCATAGAAAGATCTTGGGTTTTCTTTATTTAATAATTCCTCAAAATATTTCTTCCATCTATCCTTTATCTCTTCATCTCTTTGCAGCACCGCCCCCTCCCTTCCCTTAATTTGTTTTACCTGTGTAAAGTCTTTTGTCGCTCTATTTCTGCTCTTAGCCAATCTGTATATCTTCTTTTGTCCTTCACGATCCTCTAAATCCTCATACATCTGCCGATATGCCTCCGCCTTTGCTCTCGCCACTGCTCTCTTTGCCTGTTTCTTTGCTTCTTTATATACCACCTTACACTCTTCACTCCTCGATTCTTCCCATAACTTCTTAGTTTCTCTCTTACTTCGTAGTGCTCTTTGGATCTCATCACTCCACCACCATCCTTCCTTATCTTCCCACACTTTACCTGATGTTTCCCCAAATATGTCTCTACCTGCCGTTCTCATGACATTCGCATTATGTACCCACCAATCCTGTACATTCTGTTCATCAACATGGATTTCACTCAACACTCTCTCTCTAAATTCCCGTTTCTTCCCCTCCTCTCTCAGTTTGTACCACCTAATTCTCCTCACTGTTGTTCCTCGGGTCTTTCTTCCTCTTTTCAACATCACATCCATGACTACCAACCGGTGTTGTGGCGTCACATGGTCTCCTGGAATAACTTTGCAGTCCCTCACCTCGGCCAATTGCGCCCTCCTATACAGTATGAAATCAATTTGCGATGTTCTGCCTCCACTCTTGTACGTAATAACATGCTCCTCCCTCTTTCTGAAAAACGTATTTACAATCGCTAGATCAAACGATACAGCCATATCCAACACTCTCTCACCGTCCACGTTTGCCTCTCCATAGCCATACCATGACCGTGCACTCTGACTACTCCATCGTTATGATCACCAACGTGTCCATTCATATCCCCGCCCAACACCACTCGTTCGTCCTCGGCAATACTCTCCATTTCTTCCTCCAATAACCTCCAGAATGCTTCCTTAACGTCGTCCGGACATCCACTTTGGAGTGCGTATTCACTGATTATATTGAGTACATGTTCCCCATAATTCATTCTCAAAGTCACCAGTCTATCTCCTCTTCGCTTTACTTCCACTATGCTATCCTTCAATTCCTTCGCCGATACAATACCCACACCATTCCTTCCCTCAACCACGCCCCACTGTAGAACAATTTATATCCCTCACCGAGTTCTCTTGCTTTGTTCCCCTTCCAGCGTGTTTTTTGTACACACAACACCCCAACTCTCCTCTTCTTCATCAACTCCACAATCTCTCTTCCTCTGCCAGTCATGCTTCCAACATTCAGCGTCGCAATTCTCAGGTCCATCCGAGCTCGCTTCGTTAGCCGCACCCGCTCTTGGTGCGGTAGCCCTCGCCTCACCACAGAGGTCGGGCGAGGTCTCTGTACGTCGCCTACGGGATACGCCCCAGCCGTCATCGCATTTTCGTGTTGAAGACTCACCATTGTGGTTTTGGCTGGGTTTTTATGGCCGGATGCCTTTCCTGACGCCAACCCTCTGTTATTTTATTTATTTGTCGGGTTCAAAATCCCAGCTGAGCCGTGAACGGCCAAATTCTAAAGGGCCAGTTCTACCTGAAGCCCAAGTTAAGCTAAATTAAAACTTACGGATTTGAGATCCTATTAGGTCCTACCTCAGGGTAACCTCAGGGTTGCTGACTCGATGCGGGCCTACCTTAGACCTTAGTTACATGAATTTAATGTAAACAAAAAAGGGTACTATTTATGGTCTTCTTTCTCAACCTTGCAACAACAACGCAACCTGGACTATTGCACGGTGCAACAATCTTGTATCTAAACAACCAAACTGAATTGCAAGAGAGCTCTCTACAAGACCACACCCTGTACGTACGACATCCCACAAACGAGTAGAAAAGACGCGCAGCACCCCAAAATGATGCCACCAGCGTCCCAAACACTGATGCCACAAGAGCCCAAAAATGCTAGCTCTTATTAAGTGAATTTTTCACTAACCTTACAATTATGAGATGGATATATATATACACCTTAACTTAATATATACAAGCAATGCTGCATCAATCAGCTTAGTCATCATATCGCCTTGGGACAACAATGGTTCTTCCTCTTCTAGATTTTCTAACACTCCCCACCGAAGAGGCATTGTTGTCGTTACCTTCCGCAAGGTTAGCCAAGCCTTCTCCATGAGGCTGTAACTCAAATGTTTCATCTTGACTATCTGTGTTTTTGCTGATTTCTAAAGCATAGAGTTTTTGTATAGGTCTCTTTAACTTTCCTCCTGAAGTCTTTACCAGTGCAGACCTAACTAAATTGTCTTTGCCAACAAACAACTCTTCAATTATGCCAAGCTTCCAGCATTGCCTTGGTCTTTCATCCCCAATCATTACCACGTCTCCCACCTTGATACAATTTGCATTGGAGCCCTTTACCTTGCCTGATGGGTAATAATTGAGTTCTGGCAAGTATTCCATCTGCCACCTCTTCCATAACTGATCTTGTAGCTCTTCAAGGTACCTGAACCGTCTGGTTAACTCTCCTTGAGTGCTCTGGATAGGCTGCAAGTCTTCTGGCACACTGGGGTTTGATGTTAATCGTTTACCACAAAGAAAATGATTTGGTGTCAATGGCTCTGCATCCTGCATACTGTTGTAAACAAAAGTGATAGGCCTACTGTTCACCATTGCTTCTACTTCACATAAAACAGTAGAGAATTCTTCTTTGCTCAAATGAGCATTAGCTAAAAGTTTCTTTAATGGACACTTTACACTTCTCACTAGCCTTTCCCAAAATCCACCCCACCATGGTGCTCTCTCAACAATAAACTCCCACTGTACCCCTTGGTGTGAAAAGTAGGATTGGAATCCTTCCTCTTTTAGCAAGGACCAAACTTCTTGGAGTTCCTTTGCAGCCTTTTTGAAGGTTTTTGCATTATCCGATATGATTTTATTTGGGAAACCCCTTCTGTTCACAAACCTTTTAAAGGCCAAAAGAAATACATCACTACTTAAATTGCTTACCAACTCCAAATGGATTGCTCTGGTGGTAGCACATGTGAAAAGACATATATAACCTTTGTTAGACTCCCCTCGCTCATACACATAGACTGGCCCTGCAAAGTCTACTCCCACTACATCAAATGGGGCAGTATAGACACACCGTTCTCTTGGAAGTGGAGCCGCCTTTTCATAATAAGGCTTTGCACTCCAACGCTTGCAAACCACACATTTATGCAAGACCTTTTTTACTACTTGTCTAATTTTGGGAATCCAAAATTGTTGTCTAATCTCTATTATCACTTCTCTAACTCCTGCATGTAACAGCTTATGATGAGTATCCAGGATCAAAAGGCCCACAAAGTGCCCCCCAGAAGGTAGCAAAATTGGATGTCTTTTCTCCTCTGGAAGCCCAGAAAACTGTAGTCTACCTCCTACTCTCAATAAATCCTGATCCAAAAACACATCCAAACCCTTGAGCGCAGAATGTGTTGGTAGAACCTGTAATGGATGGCTGGTGAGCAATTCTCTCTCTTCACCAAATTTTTCCTTCTGCATATATACCACCCAGTATTTCCTGGCTTGCTGAATCTCATTACTGTTCAGAATTCCTTCCCTTCTTGTTTCTCCCTTAATGTTGTTGGTAAATCTATATACCCATGCTGTCACTCTTAACAATCTTTTCAGACTGCTAATGTCCTCAAGCCTCAATATGGGGTCCTGCTGCATAACTTGACAACTGTTCACAGCGCATTTTCTCACCTCACTCACCCATGCTTCTGCTTCAGCCTGGCATTCTCCTACAATAGGCTGATTAGAAGGCCAGTTTTCACTTCCAAGTTTTAGCCACTCCGGCCCATTCCACCACAAACTTGACTGCGCAAGATCTTTCACTGGAATTCCTCGTGTTGGTAAATCAGCGGGGTTTTGGGTGCCTGGACAATGCTTCCATTGCTTGGGATCTGTGTGCGCTTGAATTTCCTTCACCCTATTGACAACAAATGGTTTCCATTTCCTTGCCTGGCTTCTTAACCAGTGCCAAACTATAGTGTAGTCTGTCCAATAATAGCTTGGAATTTCAGAGAGGGCCAAAGACTTTTGCACTATAACTGCAAGCCGACTAGCAATAACTGCACCCATCAATTCCAACCTTGGAACAGAAAGCCTTTTCAAAGGTGCTACTCTGCTCTTTGCAGCAACCAACCTGCAACTTACTTCCTCTTGCAATGCGCCTCTTATATAAATACAAGTTGCATAGGCTTCCTCACTTGCATCACAAAAGATGTGCAGCTCCAAATTGTCTGGACTAGTGTTCAACTCTCCAAAGTACCATCTTGGGATTTCAATGTCTCCAAGATGTGCCAATTCTTTGAACCAATATTTCCACTTTACCACCATATGATCAGGTAACTCTTGGTCCCAACCAAGTCCAATTTCCCAGAGGCTCTGAAACCAAATTTTTTACTTTATCACAAATGGAGCCAGGAATCCAAGAGGATTAAAGACCTTTGAAGCCAAACTAAGAGCTGTACGTTTTGTCCACCTTGTCTCATTCTCAGCCAGCTCTACTAAAGATTTCCTATTGAAGGTAAACAAATCATCATCTTGATGCCAAACAATGCCTAGCACCTTTGCATCTATTGCCCACAAAATCTTAATACCAGAATCCTCAATACTTTCTGCTGCATCAGGTACTACACAGGAATGACTCATAAACTCTTGTAATTGCGAATGATTGGTCTGCCATTTTCTAAGCTCCATGCCAGCCTCCCTCATTATAGCTCTAGCCTCCATGAATATCTGTTTAGCCATTTCTGTATTATCCACGGAACACAGCAAATCATCAACATAAAAATTTTTCCTTATGTGTTCAATAGTGTTAGGATAGACTTCAGAATATTTCTTAAAATGGTACTGCATAGTAGCTGCCAACAGAAATGGACTAGAGCTGAGGCCAAACAACACTGACTTCATTCTATATGCTTGAACCGTTAGGTTCATTTTCCAACAAGTCTTTCGTATCCACCCACAGATACCTTACTGCATCTCTGTCCTCTAGTTTTAACTTTATCCGCAAAAAGGCTTGCTTCACATCTGCAGTCAATGCTACTCTACCAAACCTGAATCTCAGTAACAAGGAAAATAAATCTGCATTTAAATTTGGCCCAGCATCCAAACAGTCATTCAAGGACACACCACCTTTGTCCTTGGCTGAGCCATCAAAAACTACCCTCAGTTTGGTGGTAGTTTTGTCTCGCCGTACCACTGCATGGTGTGGTAGATAATGTGCCTCCTGGCTCACCAGCTCACCTTGCACCCTTTCAGCATAGCCCTCCCTTACATAACTTAGGATGGCCTCATTGTATTCAATTAACAACAACTCATTTTTTCTTAGCCTGTACAATGAAGTCTCCAACCTCCGATTAGCTAGCTGAAGGTTTGAACCGGGTTTGCAAGAATCCTTCCATGGTAGGCCAACTTCATAGCAACCATCTCTAAACCCAATCCCTTTTTCAAATTGCTCTAAAGCATCATTGTTCACTGTACTTGCCTGTTTGTCCTTTATGCCAATAGATTCAAGTTCCCAAAACGCTTTCAAATGCCTTTCCAGACCATGGCTGTTCTCCTCAATCTTAACAAAAAGAGCCTTAACTTCCATTTCATTGCAATAACTACCATGTAGCATCCAGCCTAGCTTACTTTCAATAGCTACCGGGCCTTGAGATGTACGGACAATATTACCAGTGATGAAGTCCCAATAATAGTCAGCTCCAATCAAAAGACTAATATCTTCTGTTCCCTCAAACTTATTATTGCCCAAATTAATTCCTTTAACTTGCAATTCTTGGACACATGCCATATCTAAACAAGTAGTGACTGGAGCACAAAGTTCCTCAATCTCTACAGCTTGGACAATGATAGTGGGACTTTGCGGTAACAACCCTTTAACCAGAACTTCTACCTTCTTAAATTTGGTTCGGTTTTGAACGGAACCCCCAACCCAGAAATTCTTAAATTTTCCCTCTTAAGTTCTTTAAACTTCAATTTTCTGGAAATTCTGGTCTTAATAAAACTACACTGGCTACCACTATCAAACAACACTCTTACAGTAGCTTCTCCCTCATTCCCAATTAATAAGGCTGCAGTTGTTTGCAATAATCCCCCTTTACCTTTACTCCCTTGCATAGCAATGGCATGTGCCACTGATGTCTCTACTTCTGGGGTAGGCCTACTAGGAGTGTTTGCACACAATAATGGCTGATGCCTACCATGACATTTTTTGCACAAAATTTTAAACTTACAAAACCTTGCTCTATGACCTTTCAAAAAACATTTAAAACATGCTGTGGACTTAGTTACCCTGTCCTTTCTCTCCTCAAAGGGTAAGGCCTCAGCCACCTCACATTTATATGACTTGTGGTTGCCTTCGCAAAATATGCATTCCTTGATTCCCTTTAATTTATTCTCAGAGGAGGCATGTAGAGCTGACACTGTACCTGGGCTATTCCTTTTTGTGGAAACTTTGGTGCTGTGCCTGCCTTTGTCCCCTTGTTTACCATCCCACTGTGCAAACTCAACTCCCTCTCGTCTTGCTAATTCTGTGCCTAAAAGACTTAACATCTGCTGAAGGGGGATGTACACATGTTCTGCAGAGTATCCCCTACTTAATTCAAGCAAAATTGAGCTAGGCAATTTAGACTCCAGTGTAGGAACCAACATTATACCATACTTTTCCATTCCTACACCCAAGTTGTCCAGGGACCTAGTTCTAATTTCAAATTCATCATATAACTGCCGTAACTCCTTGACACTATTAGGATTATTAACAGGAGGTATAGCTAAAAGTGCACGGAGGTGGCTTTTAATTAAGATCTCTGGCTTACCAAACCGTTTCTTTAATATATCCCAAGCCACATTATAATTAGCCTCTGTTAATGCTAATCCTGCTAGTCTTTGCTGCCTCCCCTTCCAAGAGGGACCGCAAATAATTAAACTTCTCCACGGCACTTAACACTTGACTAGAATGAACTGCTGATTGAAAACTGTCTGCCCATCCTTGCCATTCCTGAATACTCCCAGAAAATGTTTTGAGTACAAGCCTCGGTAATTGAACTACAGATCTGTTAACCTTAACTTCACAAACATCCTTTGTTGAGTGTTGTGTTTCATTATCAGACCTGGTCTCTAACTGTACTGAGCTACTAAACTCTTTTGCTCGGAGGCCTACGTTAATTATATCATCAATAATCTCTTCAAAGTAAATTATGTTGTTTTCTATTTCATCCTCTTCTATAAGAGCCTCAATTTTAACATTTACCTCACTTAGAGCAACCTTTTTAGTTTCTAATATGGAAAGCTGCGCAGTCACTAAGCGTAAATCCTCTTGCTCTATGGCAGAATCTATAGTGGCAATGACCTTTGTAATTAGACCTTTGTAGGCGCTTCTCCTTTTTATAAATTTGTTCAATTCAGATGCACTCATCTTCAATGCAAACAACAATTGGGCTCAATGCCAAATAAGCTGAATTGGCAGAAATACTTAACCGAACTGATCAAACGCAAATTTTACTTTCAAATAAACTGAATTGCTAGGTGGGGTACTAACCAACACCAGTATGGAATACCAATTTTTCCACCCAAGTAACTGGCGCACTGGTCTGCAACCTTCGCCTACGAATAATAAACCAAATTAACCAAACTGGTAAATGTAGGCCAAAAACAACGACAGACAAGTGGCCAAGTTTCGCAATTGAGCAACCAAACTTTTTACCCTGGGACCTTAATTCAATAATAACCCAAAATTAACCAAACCGGTAAAATGTAGGCCAAAACAACGACAGACGACTGGCCAAGTTTCGCAATTGGGCGACCAAACTTTTTACCCTGGGACCTTAATTCAATAATAACCCAAAATTAACCAAACCGGTAAAATGTAGGCCAAAACAACGACAGACGACTGGCCAAGTTTCGCAATTGGGCGACCAAACTTTTTACCCTGGGACCTTAATTCAATAATACTCAACCCGTCTAGGCCTAACTTGGGCTACAATTTGCACAATCAGAACTTTGCCGAAAAATAGTCACTGACTCAGTCTTGGGGTAGAATCCGGTTCTGAAGGACCATGTTATTTTATTTATTTGTCGGGTTCAAAATCCCAGCTGAGCCGTGAACGGCCAAATTCTAAAGGGCCAGTTCTACCTGAAGCCCAAGTTAAGCTAAATTAAAACTTACGGATTTGAGATCCTATTAGGTCCTACCTCAGGGTAACCTCAGGGTTGCTGACTCGATGCGGGCCTACCTTAGACCTTAGTTACATGAATTTAATGTAAACAAAAAAGGGTACTATTTATGGTCTTCTTTCTCAACCTTGCAACAACAACGCAACCTGGACTATTGCACGGTGCAACAATCTTGTATCTAAACAACCAAACTGAATTGCAAGAGAGCTCTCTACAAGACCACACCCTGTACGTACGACATCCCACAAACGAGTAGAAAAGGCGCGCAGCACCCCAAAATGATGCCACCAGCGTCCCAAACACTGATGCCACAAGAGCCCAAAAATGCTAGCTCTTATTAAGTGAATTTTTCACTAACCTTACAATTATGAGATGGATATATATACACCTTAACTTAATATATACAAGCAATGCTGCATCAATCAGCTTAGTCATCATATCGCCTTAAAACAACAATGGTTCTTCCTCTTCTAGATTTTCTAACACCCTCCCCATTTATCCGGACTTGGGACCGGCCGAGAACAAGGCTGGCTTGCCTTACCCTCGGGTTGGGTCTTAGGATTGTACGTTATTATTGTAAATTTCTTTTCAAGGTTTCTTATTATTCATACAAAAAAGATATGTCTTACTTCAGAACGCATTTTTCGGACTACTGAAAATTAGTTCTACTGTTATGATTATTACTTGAGCTAAAATATATTTTATCTGCACAATTCACAATTATTTATGTCATAAAATGAAAATAACGTTCATGTTATTTTGTATCTCCAAAAAGTTTACTCTTCTTTCACGTACTTGACTTTTTCCGATAAATACTAAACTTAAAAACTGGGCTTTCCTTATGTACACGCAGCTCCAAAAATGGGATTGAGTTGTTTTGTTCCACTTCTGCCCAAATTAAAGATACGTAAGTTACTTTTCAAAAATGTTCCTAGCAACGCGTGGTTGTAAGGAAAATCTATCCCTATCTGGTTTTGCTATATATGGTATACTTTTTACAAATACATCTCATTTACTAGTTTTGGTTGTGGGGCCGGTGAGAGTCGATCATTATATATTCAATAATTCAGTATATGAGGAATAATAACTTTACATTTAATATGAAAACCATATTCCAATTAGTAATTACTCAATAGCTATATTCCATTTAATATATTGCATTTAAATAAAGTTTAACTCACCATACAGCGTAGAATGAATAATCCGTCCTAAAACCGTAAGGCATTTTGAAGATTTTGGAGAAGACATTTTTCAAGAAAATAAATTTACCACCATTTCTGGAAAATAATCTTAAAATTGTTAATAGGAAGTTATACAAAGCAAATGCCAAAACACTCTGACGTTTTGATACAAGTTCAATTGCATAACTTTAAATTAACATGTATTTTTTTTATACAGGTAGGAAAACGTTAATAAATAAAGTTTACTTCATTGACTAGAAATCACACAAACGAAAGCCTAACAAACGGGTTAACCACATTTTGTTGACAAGTTTTGGGGAGGTGGACGCTTAGATTAAATTAGGTGGTAAATATTCGTTTTAGCACACATCGGTGTTTTTCGACGAAAATATATTTTTCTGGTGAAGTTTTAGTCGTTTTGCACGAATCCGACATCCGTTTCGTGTGCAGATGTGGAGTTTTTGAGATATTTTCACTTGAAGATAACGTAAAAACTAGCATTTGCACAGAAAACGGATATCAGATTTGTGCAAAACGACTAAATAGTAAATATTGACCAGAAAAATGTTTTCATCTTTCCCTAATGAATAACCTAACCTAATCTAGCCTTACCCTAACCTACCTAACCTTAACCTAGATAAAAACTAATATTTTCATGTGAAGATCTCAAAAAATATACGTTTGCACAGGAAAGGGATATCAGATTCGTGCAAAATGACTAAACGTTACCTCAAAAAGATGTTTTAATCGAAAAACACCGATATGTGCTAAACGAATATTACCCAATTAGGTTAAGTTGTTAGTATGAAGGAAATTCCATCCATGAAATGTCTATTGGTTCGTGAAAACAGAGTAACTGATCTCCGTATAAAGAAAAACTGAAGTTAACAATGAATTCATGGTTACATCTAATCAAGAAAATCAACTCTACTCCAACTAGTTTTAGTATACAAAGAAATACAAAGGACACCAAACAGCAACAGACCGGCTGGTCCCTACGAGGATCTCTCTTTAAGAAAGATGGAAGAAAATTTAAAGACAAATGAAAGTTTTAAAGCAAAACAAAGAAGGGAGGTTGAAAAGAAGGAAAGAAATTTAAAAGTAAAGTGAAAATTTTGAAGTAAAGAGGAAGGAATCCGAGCGAAAACCCCACAATACTATACTTATATGCACCAACAAATACTTCCAACTGGGAGTTTAAAGGCTAGTTAAGTATGTAGTCTCTTTTGAAAGGATTCGACCGAATTACTTGAACTACTTTGGCTAACGATCCATTCCACAAATTAACTATACGACTGAAGAAGACATGTTTAGCTTCATTGGAATTAAATTGCTTACCCACTAATTTGAAACCGTTACGGGATTTCTATCTGCATTTTTGAAGGTGAAATGTTTTTCGGCGTTGACATTTATCAAAATTTTTAATCATTTTAAACACCTGGATTAAACTTCCTCGAAACCGTCTTTTTACGAATGAAAATAAATTTAACGTTTCTAATCAGGCAGCTTATGATTTGTTTCTAAGTCTAGGAACCATCATAGTAGCTCGTCGCTGCACTCTCTGCATTCTGCTTATGTCCTGTCGTAAATATGGAGACCACAACTGAACGCAGTATTCCAGGTGGAGGCGTTCTATGGAATTATATAATGTTAGCACTGTTTTCTCCGACTTAAATTCAAATGATCTACCAATAAATCCTAAGATTCCATTTGCTTTTCTACCCTCTTCGATACATTGCTTACTTGGTTTAAGAGTGTCAGCAACAATAATACCAAAATCTTTCTCTTCCGTAACACTCGTTAGTGTCTTGTCGCGCATAAAATATACATTTCTTTAACATTGCTTCTACCGATATGCAATGTTTAACAGTTATCTATATTAAAGTTCATTTGCCAGATTTCTGCCCACTCGAGTAACTTATTAATATCTTCCAATCTGCAAACGTTCTGCCACTGATTTTGTTCGTCCCCATAGTTTGGTATCATCCACAAATTTTTAAACAATAATAATAATAATAATAATAATAATAATTC
This sequence comes from Bathynomus jamesi, assembly GCA_023014485.1. NCBI lineage: Eukaryota > Metazoa > Arthropoda > Malacostraca > Isopoda > Cirolanidae > Bathynomus > Bathynomus jamesi. Next base: position 28,162 of record JAJOZX010004646.1, read on the forward strand.
CTATGTCGATGTCATTGATATAAATTATATAAAGAACTGGTCCCAGAACTGATACCTGAGGCACACCGCTAGTTACATTTTTCCAGTTAGACGCTTTGCCGTTAATGCCCACTCTTGTTATATCCACTAAACCAATTTTCAATCCATTTGAGAACATTATCATCAATTCTGAGACTGAAGTTTAGCTAATAATCTCCTATGGGGCACTTTATCAAACGCCTTTTGAAAATCGAAATACATGTACAGTATATAACGTTTACTATCATATTTTACTCTTGTCATATATATTTACAATATCAGTAAAGAAGTCGAGCAAATTAGTAAGACAAGAAAGATTACGTCAAAATCCGTGTTGAGAATCTTTGATTAAATTATTAGTTGATAAGTGATTAACTATTTTGTCCCAAACGATCGTCTCCATAAGCTTACGAACTACTGAAGTCAGACTAAGAGACGATAATTTCCTGGAAGCTATTTGTTCCCTGCTTTTCTTCAGAAACAACGTTATGAAACGGAGTTCCCAGCCAAGAGGATCAGCGTATTAAAAAAAAATAAAAAGACCGAAAAAGGGATGGGAAGCACAATCTGGTGCTGGCGTATCCCGTAACTGGTTGGAGAGAGAAAAAGAAACAAAGACAGAGCTGAACAAAGTGATCAGGATGGTCAAGAAATCGAACGAGAGGTCAAACGGGATGGAAAGAGTGTTGAAGGAGTTGGAAGAGATGGTGATGAAGCTGAACAAGAAGATCAACTGTTGGAAGGAAATGAAGCCAAAGGTAAACAAATTGGACGTAGGATTGAACAACATGGAAGACAGGATGAAGCTAATGGACGAATGGATGACGAGATTGAACAAGGTGAACAGGAGGGGCAAGGAGTTGAACCAGAGGACAAACGGGGTGGATAAAATGTTGAAGGAGTTGAAGGAGATGGTGAACCAGGTGAACGAATGGATGACGAGACTGTACAAGAAGGTGAACCGGAGGGACAAGGCGTTGAACCAGATGGGGGAAGGGGTGGGCGCATGATTACAGAAACGGGAATGTTGTCCATATTTCATCAGCAAACAAGAAGAATTAATTTAAAACTTCCGTCATTTATAAGAGACATTTCACAGCAAAGATTGTGGGCTGCAAAGAGCTCAACTTCTGGGAAAGACTACGTAAACTAAATTTGTACTTCCTGGAAAGAAGAAGAGAGAGGTATACCATAATAATCATATGGAAAATGATCGAAAAACTTATACCAAACCTCATACTAAACCCAATTACCATTCAAACAACGCTGGAAAACGGGAAAGGCAGAATGTGTAGTGTTCCCAAATTAAAGGCCAGAGAAGGGACCTCTTCAACACTGAAGGAAAATAGCTTGGTTGTCAGGGGGCCAAGACATTTTAACCAGCTTCCAAAGGCCCTTAGAAACGTTACAGGGGTCAAAGTTGAAGTCTTCAAGAGAAGACTAGATGCCTGGCTCAGTACGGTACCAGATGAGCCGGGTGTACCTGGCTGTGTGAGGTGGAGAGCGTAAGAAAGCAACTCGCTCCTCCACCAAGCCAGGCCTAAAGGCGGGGCCACCAGCTTCACCTTCGTGTGAAGAGAGACCAAGATACCGAACATCAACGAGGTTAACGAACTGTGTGTGTATATATATATATATATATATATATATATATATATATTAGGGTGATGCAAAAGTGGGGGAGTAAAATTTTTTTGTTTCAAATTTTTGAGATACCCTCTCATTTGGTTTAATTTGGTGGAAAAATGATCCTGGGGAAATTTCGGGTCAAAATTCGAATATTTGGAGGTCGCGCCCGCCATTTGAAAATTTGCTGATTTCCATGACACCCAGGAGGTACAGCAAGCGTCACGTTACTTTTTTTTTGAGTGGAAGTTCCCCACGAGGCCTATCATACCACCTTCCTCTTTTCCATTTGTTCATAAAACAGATACAATACAATAGATATTTATAATAGATACATAGAATGGATATACTCGTAAATTTTACTGTTGCGTCAAAGATACGAGAGTTTTCTTAGTTTTGTCCGGAAGCTTCTTCCGATAATTTGATACAACTTGCAGTAGATATTGCTTCTGTTGTTCATCATTGGTAATTAATTTGTTATAATCTTCAATCAATTTCACTCCTCTTTCAGCAATATCATTAACAACTTTCATGTGATTCACTACGTTCTTTGCAACCCAATAACTCTCATCGAGAAGCCAATCTTCTACTGGTTTGCTCAAGAACGTTGAAGACAATCCGAGTATACTGAAGAAGGACTTTGTGTTAGCAGTTACAAAATCTTCAAGCTTCTTATTGTCAATAGTTTTGATGTCTATTTGTGTCTTCTTTGGAGGATCTGGCTCCGAAGATTTTGTAAGAGCCTCCTTCATTTTTCTTTTGGTGTCAAAGCTGATTTTATCATCAAAGAAAGCCAATGCGATCAACTCTTCTGAGAGATACCACAAATGATTCTTGAATTTTTCTAAAGCAGCATTTGCTAGTTGTTCATTTGTGCTTTTGTAGCTGTGAAGATTCTTGAGAAGACTCAGATCATTTCGTGGAGCACTTGCTGCGCAGGGTGCTGAAAACCGATGCTTAATATAAATTGAAACAGAAAACCAACAAATTTCTTTTAGATTTCTTTCTTCTATTGCTGTTATTTTGAACTGACTTTTGAACATAAAGATTTTCATTGAATAAATGACTTTCGCCATCCAACGGGCTCTATGATAAGCCCCAGGCTTCCTGAATTTTATTCCAGTCGTTGGAGTACCGCCAAGCAAGATGATTGTCAGTTCCAATAACTCTCTGTAATCGTCGCGAGGTTGATCTTCATTGATTTTTCTTGCTGCAAAGTTGATGATTTCCTCTTTTTCCTTTTGTGGATAATTTTCTAATTTATCGTATGAAGTTAGATTAATCTTATTCCAGTTTGTTTTGAATCTTTTGAATAACTGAATGTCAGGGCCTGATGAAGCCTGTAATGCAGGGGATACCACTGCTTCCAACATGATTTCAAGGATATGGTGTCGACAAGGACACCACAACAAATCTTTCTCCATTTTCTGTTCAATTAGGACACAAGCTCCGTTTTTACGACCTGTGTTCGATGCAGTTGTATCGAAACACATGCCTTTTACCTTATCTATTAGATTCCAATCAATGATCGCCTGATGTACTGCATTTGCAGTATCCTTTCCTGTGCCATGATCTATATTTGGCACTCCAAGCAGTTGATTTTCTCCACTGCCAGAGATTAGGACTGGCAACCGATCAACAACCTCATTCCCGGTAATGTCTTCGAGGAGTTTGCCATCCCAATGAACAATCAAGGGTTTGTCAGCTTGAAATTCTTCTTTCAAGTTTTCACTGAACTTCTTTCTTGATTTCTGTCTTGCCCTGCGAATCGATGAGTAGCTAACATTGTAATTCTCTGGATCTTTTCCAACATTTGCGATCGTTGGAATAATTATTAAAGAGGCTGATCGGTCGCTGATCTTAGCAACATCCAATGAGGAAAGCAGATTTTCATTCATAATCTTGAATTTTTTTATTGGAAGGCCTCTTTTGGATGTTGAGGGCACTTCCAGATCTACTTCTTCTTCTGTAGATGCAGGTGAATCACTGCAGGAACTGCTGCTGCTTGCAAGAACAACTGTTTCATCAAATGCACTTGATTCATGTAACCTTTTCTTATCCATTTTTTCATGTCTCTTCGCAGCTTCCTTTCGACGTTTTTCTTCATCCTTATCAACTGCCATCATTTTACCCTTTCGACCTTCCCTTTGTAGCCGTAGAAACTCTCTATCTTCCTCAATAGTTATTAACTCGTTAGCATTTGCATGCGCAATATCAAAGAGTCCATCCAATTTTTCTTTCCATGTATTCTCTTTCTCTATTGAAAACTTCGATTTTTTTCCTTTGCTCTTCTTCAGCCCTTGCCACTCATCATACAGTTTATTTAATTTCTTCACAACATTACATTTCTGGGTTGTTGGTATTCCTGCTCTCTGCCACACTTCCAATACATCATTAACGGTTGAAGTTAATGCTTCTCTGACAGTTTCATTCTTGATATGTTTATAATTCATGAATAAGGAAATTACTTCTTTCTTTGATGGAAGCTTACTTTGATTCAATTTATCTATTTGTTGACCGATCAGCCAGATATCTGTTGAGCTTCTTGATCTCATTTTTGTCACAATTAAGATAGAGGAAATAGAAGAGAAATTGAGGCGGAGAGACTCACTGATATAGCACCTCTCCTGGACACTGCCACAAGCACACTGCGATACCGATTTCCTTGAACGCTATTTGCTCATATACGCATCACCTACCACTCTGCCTGCAGCAAACCTGCACAAAACCTGCAACCTGCAACAAACCTGCAACAAAAATAAGAACAAATTCAAAAAATTTGATTTTACTCTAATTTTTTGTAATTTTCAAATTTTCAATTGGCGGGCGCGACCTCTGAATGTTATTTGTTTGACCTGGAATTTCTCACAGGGTGTTTTTGTGACAAATTGGAACAAATGAGGGGGTATCCCTAAAAATCCACGATGGTCATGATTTGTGCATCACCCTAATATATATATATATATATATATATATATATATATATATATATATATATATATATATATATATATATATATATATACACACACACACACACACACACACAATATATATATATATATATATATATATATATATATATATATATATATATATATACACCTTGATTGATGTTTCTCGGTCACATATTTGTTTGAATGGTATGAAAGTGACAAAAAAAAATTGCAGCTTTAAAAAGGTAACGACCCCCCGCAAAGCAAAATATCTAAAGCCAAAACAATATAAGACAATATTTACGAAACTAATTCTTATTATCTGTCAACTGAACACAACTTAATTATGAAACTAGAACACAGTAAAACCTTAATAAAAATACAAAGTACATTTCAACTTACGGTGAAGATTCTTTTTCATTTAATTGCATTCCTTTCACATATTCTTTCTCGTTGCTTAGAATCCACGAAAGAAAATTATGAAATCCTTTAATTGGAGTTCCCGTGTACACTTTTCCTTTTTCTTCCCCGAGTGTCAAGTCCAAATGTACCTATTTCGGGAGAATGACCTTTATTCTCTGTTCTTAAACTCAAATACTTTACATGTTTCCCAGTTGGTTCAATCTTAGACAAAAATGTAAAATGGTTCCTCACAGTTTTCTCCTTCGAGAGACTATCAGGAAGGTATTTCGTGTTCAGGAATGACAAATAAGACTTGTCGTTCGTGAAGTTCTTTTCCTCGTCTTCCGAATACCCTCCGATGCACTTCAAGTTCTTCTTAAACTTTTCTATCAAAGTTGGATCTGTTTCAATGTGCCACGGTGCTGGGTAATGGAATTGTGTTCCGTCTGTAGGAATCATGAGTCACTAGATTATAACGATCAAAATAAACAAATAAAAATTCAATTTTGAAGAAATCTGGTTAGGAGGCAACTGTTTAAAATGACATTTCGACGATGGCTCATAAAACTGAAAAATAACAAGAACCCAATGTCACGAACCCAATGTCACGAACCCAATGTCAGACATTTACGTCATTTTTCAACAATGGAAACACATTCTTCTGACAATGAATGGTTATTGTAATAAAAAGTGTGAAAATGTCGCTTTCATTTCACCCATAATTAGATTATAAAATTTATTTTCAGTAAATTAGAGTTCACTCCAAACTACGATGCTGTTCTTTTCACTCACTGAAATAAAGAACAGTGATACAAGATAACCCTAAAATGCTGTTTCTTACTTTTATACAGAGACAGACTGTAGATGTTCTTCGTTCACTGATTTGCAAAATAGTTGAAAAGAATAAATTAGCTTCGTACCTTCTGAGATCCAAAATGAGCTATCATGTAACCGATGTTCGCCACCTATTCGTCTTCCTCCTCTGCCACCTACTCGTCTTTCTCCTCTGCCACCTCTTCCTCTTCCATAATATCCATCCATTAATGCAAAAATTGAAGGTTAATCTGAAAAAGGGTTTAATATTTTATTAACAGATGGGTTATATCATGGCCACATCACAACACCATTTCCAGTTAGATCAAAGAAGTTAAGCAACGTCGAGTTTATTCAGTAGTTGGATGGGTAACCCTCCTCTGCGCTCAAATGATGTAGCGACTCCGTGGTTCGGATCTCCCATAAAAAATTGTAGGTCCACTTCGTCACATGACCATTGCCATTACGAAGACGGTTAAACAAAATATTATTATTATAGACAAGTTAATATAACCTGAATAAAGCAAAAAAAATATTATAAAGCAAATAAATGTTTCTTATATTTTCATTATTTATCAGCACAGCCAATTTGCGGTGATAGATCCCACAGCTCAACACAAGTGTTGTGGGATATAGGAAGGCAGCATCTTGGGTTAGGGGATACTCTGTCCTTACACACCCCATTTAAAGAGATTCCTCTGCCGAGCGGTGTCCCCCATAGTACTGTGAGGTATTGAAGAACTCAAGATCTTCACTTGCCCCACAAACACCTTTAAATGGGAGACCCAAAATGGGTGCACACACATTTCTACATTACTGTACAGTCTTTACAGCCACACCTACACTTTTCCTCCTAAGTACATATATTGTAATGTATATGGTTGTAAATTTTGACTTGGTCCGCAATCGACATGGACCGTGACTTATTTTTGGTTGGCAAGGTACTAGTATTGATGGATACCGTAATGAAATTGACTGGATTCTTTGTATCTGATATATTTGCATGTCGGTTATAAATTGATATAGAGTGTAACATATTAGTGGATAGTAGTCTATTATGACTTGATCCTCTGGATCCAGAGATTCTATCTTTAGTTTTAATTCGATAATTAATTAGTTTTAAATTGATAATTATTTAGTTTTGTAAAAATTGGTCGTTGCCAATGTACAGGCAGTTTCTACATAAATTTCTTATGTTCTTGTGGTTCGGAACCCACGTAAAATTGTAGGTCCCCTCCGCCACCACGGAGGACATACACAATACACAATTACGAACACAGTTACTGTAGGTCAGAGGTCGGGGAACAGGGGTAAATTACCCCAAATGGGGTAAATTTAAAAATTTTGGAGGTAATGCTTGCGGTATGAGAGACACTTCCATTTTTTTAATTTGAATTTTTTGTACACTATATGCATCAATTTTAAGAGCAATTGGCTTTTTTTTGTTTACTTTGAAGTCTGGGGGTAATTTCACCTTACTCAAATAGAGTTTTGGGTAATACCCAAAAGAATTCCCCGACCCCTGCTGTAGGTAGACCAGCCATGAGTGGATCCTAGGGTCTTTGTTGGTCTGAAACTATATATATATATATATGGGATGGATTTCACAATTAAACACGGGAAATGAATGAATGCTGCAAACCCACAAGGAAAAAGAAAAAAGATTCCAAGGCCTTTCGTGTATTCAGAGCTACACCTCGTCAGGGAAGATTCCATCATTTTCTTTTTCAACTGTGAACTTAATAGATGGGACTAAATTGTTGAGCCTACCAAGAAATAAGTCAACATCCAAATTATTAGACCAAAGGCATAAAATATCATCTATATACCTGTACCAAACCAGGTTAAAATTAACAATCGAAGGCAAAATTCTACTTTCAAAAAATTCTATATATGAATTAGCTAGTACAGGTGAAAGGGGATTTCCCTCGCCAATCCAAACGACATAGCATAAAACTTATTTTCAAACTGAAATTTACAATCTTTGACACAAAGCTTAATTAACTCAATAAGAGTGTTGTGTTGAACAGGGAAAGAATATTCAGAGATCTTATCTTTTAAAAAATCAAGTAGGTCATCAACGGGGACTTTTGTGAATAACGAGCATACATCAAAGCTTACCAATTTGAAATTAGGGTCATTAGGAAACTTCAGTTTGTCAATAAGATCCATGCTATTTACGATATGTGACTTAGAAATAGAACCAACTAACAGCGATAATAAACTAACTAACCATTTAGATAGCTTATAGGTTACGAAGCCTACTGAGCTAACAATAGGCCTCATGGGCCTTTTAAAAAATCAAGTAGGTCATCAACGGGGACTTTTGTGAATAACGAGCATACATCAAAGCTTACCAATTTGAAATTAGGGTCATTAGGAAACTTCAGTTTGTCAATAAGATCCATGCTATTTACGATATGTGACTTAGAAATAGAACCAACTAACAGCGATAATAAACTAACTAACCATTTAGATAGCTTATAGGTTACGAAGCCTACTGAGCTAACAATAGGCCTCATGGGATTATTAACTTTGTGTGTTTTTACTAAGCCGTACAGATATGGTAGTGACGGATTGATACTAAGAAACTGCTGCGAAAGCCCATTATAGTTATATTTTAATATTTCTCTTAATTTTCTGTTAAACATTTTATTAACATTCGCCAATGGGTCTCTATTTAGAGGTTTGTACGTGTCGCGATCACTCAATAACGTATTCATCTTTTCAACATAACTGTTTTTGTCCATGATGACGATCGAATTAGATTTGTCCGCTTTAGTAATATGTAATGAATCATTATTTTTAAGTGTTTTTAGGGCTTTTTCAAACCTGAAAGGATAATTCAATTCATACCTCGTATTAAAAGCCCTATACACACAACTTTGGCTAAAGTCACCTCACTTTCGGATATATTACTATGTTTTTCAAAATTAATAAAAGACAGCAGTCAGTAAACTGCTGGGCTTTTTGGGGACTGAGAAACCTAACCCAAAATCTAATAGTCCGGTAGCACAGACTCTGATTTTACTGGAACCCTGCATTGTTTGTTATAAAGCAAATTTTAACATATTTTGAAAGCTTATACTACCCCATTCAAGAGTCCATCGGGTGTACACTAGGGTTGCCCTCCCGGGAATCCCGGGTCGGGAAATCCCGGGAAATCCCGACAAAATCGCGAGCGGTTATTCCCGGGATTTCATAACATTTCCCAGGAATTCCCGTGCTATTTTTTTTATGAATTTCATAATGATACAGATAAAAAAATTAATAAAAAATTGTATATAAATGCTTAAACCCGGTTAAAATCGGTCCACTAGAACAAATTTTATATAAAAATAAAGCTCAGACTCGCGCGCGTCTAGCGCGATCAAATTCGGGTAAACGGAGTAAACTCGCCCTAATGATGGCGTCACTACACTTTGCCATCTTTCGCCATATATCCACTGCCAAGCAGTTTCCACTTTCAAAGAAAATTTCCTGATTTTAGGAAATTTTGGGCTTCAAAATCCAGTTAGGAAATTTTGAAGGAAATCAGGACTGAAAGGAAATTTATGGAAATTACAGATAAATAAGAAAAGTTTTTTCTATAATATTCAAAACAAATTATCGTTATAAATTATTATTGTAAATTTTAATTGTTAATAGAAATTAGAACTCAACATTTTTGAAATTACTGGGGATCGAACAGAAAATCTAAATAAACTTTTCTTTGCTTTAAAAACTATTCCCCCTACTTCAGTAGAAGCAGAAAGAGCCCTTTCTGCTCTAGGACTCTTTGTTACCAAACTGAGATCGAGATTAAATGACGAAACCATCGACAACATTTGTTTCTTGAGGCAATATTATAAGTAGTTCTCTATTTTCTTTGTGAATTAAGTAAAAAAGTAATTTTTGTTAAATAAAAGAGATTAAAATTGTTTTTTATGATTAAAAAGATTTTTTATAAGTAAAAGAGTTAATTTTAGTTTTTTGTTTTCTAGTAAAAGGAACTATCTACATAATTTTTTTTTATCCTTAACTCTGGCTCAAATATTAATTCTTAGCAAGGTAAAAGAATATAATTAACAGTCAAAATTAATATTGGACTGAGACAATTTTCAATGCTTTCCCGGGAATTTCCCGGGATCCCGGGATTCGTCGATTACGCTCCCGCTTTCCCGGGATTGGAGAGAGCCGGGAAATCGGGCAACCCTAGTGTACACCTGACCACCGCTTGGCTTTTTCAATATGGCCGCCATTTTCCAAGATGGCCGGCGAAACTGAAAAATCCCATATCCTGGTGAATACTTGATGGATTTTGATGATCTTGGTGTCATTTCTAGGGGTTTTTAGGGTGATGAGCAGAGCTGGGCATTTCCGCAAACACTTCCGCAAACCGCAAATTCCGCAATTGCGGAAGTATGTTTTTCGTTTGCGGATTTGCGTTTGCGGCAAAGTCATCGCAAATTAGTGAATTTGCGTTGCGGAACTAAGACCGCAAACGCAAATCTTTCCGCAAATTTCCCACGTGGCCACTGGCCAAGCTAAAACATTAAACATTAAAAAAATATAAAAACTTTTTATACCTCTTTAATGTTTTGGATACTTTTTATAGTTAAAATTGCGATTGTGCAATTTGCGGTTTGCGGAAGTGTTTGCGGAAGTGCCCAGCACTGTAAAAATTGGAAATATGGTTTGCGTTTGCGGATTTGCGTTTGCGGCACCAAAAATGGCAAGCAGTTTGCGGATTTGCGGTTGCGGAAGGTAAGGTTTGAGTTTGCGGATTTGCGATTGCGGAAGTGATTTGAGTTTGCGGTGCCCAGCTCTGGACTGATGAGTCGATCTGAAGGGGTTGCAGATACTTTGGGAGTCGTTTTGACCGACATTCGTCAGTACTCAAGGTCATTGGAGGTCAAACGCCCCCCCGAAATAAGGAATATCCCATATCCCGGGCAGTCGTGGAGATATTTTGGTGATCTTACTGTCGTTTTTATGGTTTTGGGTGAGACTGAGTAGTTCTATAGGGTTTAAAATGAAATCAGCTGTTGTTGCAGCAAGAGATGCTGTGTGGTCGGGTTTGAATGATGCTGCACTTGCTGGTCTTGTGCAAGTTATAATTGACAACTTTGATGCAGTTATTCACTCCCAAAATTGTAGATTAAACTGTCACAACCTTGCAGCTATTGTAAGACAGCCCAGATCACTTGAAAACGACAGTGCGGTCATTCCTAGACTATCAAAACAAGAAATGTCAGTTCCCATAAATTGCGAGCTGGAAGTTGTGCATACACTGGTCTGAAAAAAACCTCCTATGCCCATGGAGGCAACCTGCTCATTTGAGCCTTCTGAGAAGCTTACAAGAGCAGCCGAAGTGTCACTTCACCGTGCAGAAGAGCTAGATCTGGAGTTCTTCAGACGGATACTGTTTGTCGCTGGCACTCCTGAGTACAATGGCTTCAACACCCGCCATTGTAGAGAGGCGGGAATGATGCCAGCTAAGAAGTCGGCCATCAAGTATATGCCACTCATTAATATGAAGCCAGCGGACCACAACACTGTCAACACTGCAATCACAATGGCATTAAAGTGACGAGGGAGTCCAACCAAAGTGTTTTGGTCATCACATCAGATCAACAGATCTACAAGGTTATAGTGGACATCCTGTTCCATACACGAAGTCTTCTGACTGATGTGGTTGCCACCCTTGGTGGAATGCACTTGGTGATGGACTTCATAGGTGCGATTGGCAGTCTAGCAGCGGGAAGTGGCCTGAAAGAAGTTCTCTGTGGCACATTCGGATCAGTGGATAAAATGCTAGAGGGAAAAAAGTACCCTCAAAATGCCCGTGCACTTGGCATGCTGACTGAAGAATCTCTCAGACCTGTATTCTTGAAGTATGGTGAGCGTATCAATACCATGGCTGACTTGATGCAAGTCCTTGAAGAACTGGCCTCTGCTAGCAAACAACTCGTATGTGGGTTGACATCATCATCAAGCCAACTTTTCGCATCATGAAATACACGCGCAGTACACATGAAGGTGATTATGCTCTGGCCATCCAAACAGCTGAAAATATGTTGCCATATTTCTTCGCTGTTGGGCATCACAACTACACTAGATATGGCTCTTCTTCGTTCGATCTATGACGTGGTTACCTGAAGAAGTTTTAGATGCATTTTGAGAGGAGGGTTCTATGCATCAAATGGATGGACTCTAGAATGGGGTGCCAACCGACCAGTTCCTGGAGAGTACCTGGATGCGTCGTGGAAAGGGCCCTAATGATGTCATTGGTAACACCCAAAATCCACAAGTGATGGCCACGTGGGTATACAGCCTCAATGCTCGTGTGAGTCTGACTGCTGACCTCCTACATATGAGTGAGCACCTAGAAAACATTCCATCTGTACCACAAGAGAGGCAGGAGGTCGCATTAAACATGATAGAGAAGATCGCCAATCACTTCTTGATTCCCTTTCTAAGTGCATGGACCCAATGGATCCAGAGTCACATCCAGGAGGCAACTTATACAATATTCAGACAGGGCAGCTTGCATCTCCAGATGCCAATGCCGATAGAGCTGTTAGTATTGGAAAGACGCAACTGGCACAGTACGAGTCATCATGTCCACAAGACTTTTATGGCACCATTTCCAAACATGTCATCACCTTTGCAAGTAAAACGAAACATATCAAGGTGGGTGCCCACTTGGTTATGGACCAAGAAGCGATTTATGCACGCGTCATCGGTTTGCTGATGAGAGAACGCGACCTTGACTTGACCCATGTATTCTCAACAGAGCTTGCGGTATACCCACCCGCACTGTTCCAACCAGATGGCTTAATGAGAACTGCAGCTAAGTCCGCATTGAAACAGAACTTGGGAGTGGAAACATCCTCTCGAACATGAGGTCGACCAACAGTTGTTATCATGGATGTGTCAGCTGTTTTGTGGATAGTCGACTGGCCTGCTAGTGGCACAGTTGCTACATTTATCCAAACCTTCAAAGTATGGCTACCGAAATCTTTCTCATGCATCTGTAGTACTAGCTTTTGATCGCTACTATGATTTCTCTGCGAAATCAAGCACTCGGGCAATGAGAACCAAGAGCAGCAGAGTTCACAAGCTGGACCTCAACACCCCATTGCCTACAAGAGACGCTCTTCTCACGTACACCGCGAACAAGGAGCAACTAAACAGGCTGCTCTGTGAGCAAATCCTTGCTGACAGTGAGTATCTCGTAGCTGTAACCCAAGACCATAAGCTAGTGCTTGCAGGATGGCAGACCATACCGACTTCCATTGTGCGAGGCAGGAGTCGAGCAGCATTGGAGCTCTCATCATCTCATGAAGAGGCTGACGTGATAAACACAACACGCTATCGCACAAGCTGAGAAAGATTCTGATGCCCGCATCTCCATCATTTGTGATGACACAGACGTGTTTGCCATGCTGACTCACTTCTATGAATTTAAAAAACTAGGCTGTCCCATGATTATGGAGTCTCCAGTGCGTGGCAGAAAATCAGTGGACATCCGAGCAACTGTAACCCAGCACAAAAACATCATCCAACAAATCCTCAAACTACACGCTTTGAGTGGTTGTGACACAGTTGCAGCAATACATGGCATTGGCAAAGCCACTGTCATTGCCACAGCCAAGAAGGGTGGGAAGCTAGACAAGCTGGGTCCCTTGATGCATGCTTTGACCATATCGAGAAAGAGGCAACATCGTTCATTGTTGCATGCTATGGGGATAAGAAAACTTCATCTCTTACTGAGTGTCGTCAGCGAGTATGGGCTCAGAAGACAGGGAAGTCGGGAACTGCTGCACCCAAATTATGTTCTCTACCACCAACAACTGAAGTTTTCTATCAAAATGCGCTCAGAGCCCACTACACTGTGACGAACTGGCTCGATGCACTAAAGTGTGACCCACCACCACTTGATCCTGTGCATTATGGGTGGGAGAGAGACGAAACAGAGTTCTCATCCCAAAAACAGTTGGTGAAGGAGTGTGCTTAGCACCAGATGAAGTTCTGAAGCTAATCAGATGTGGGTGTGAATCACAATCAGCATGCAGGGGGTCGCTGCGGCTGCATGGGACGCGGAATCCCTTGCACAATGTTCTGTGCATGTAGCAACGACTTGGATTGCAACAATCCATTGACCCAAAACGCAAACGAAGAGCAGACTGATGATCCTAACACAACCATGTCTTTTGATATTTGCCCCAATAAATGGTTACCTAATGTGAATAACTGCATCAAAGTTATCAATGCCAACCCCCCAGCTAGGTGTGAGCTTTGTTTTGCTTACGAGGTCATATCTTGTAGCTTTGCAACCTTCCATAGAATATATGTGCCCTGCACTTCAGCATAAATTGTGGTTTATATCCGAATATCCATATCCATATAATGTGGGTTAAGTCATTTAAGCATTATGATCTGGCTTTATCTGCAGAAAAGATGTTAAGTGCTCAGCAGTTCGCTAGATTGTAGAAATAGTCACTGAAATAAAGCAAATACAGTGATTTCAACTGTGGCATTATCATATTTCAATGCCAAACTTTAACCTCAAATGACCTTGACTTGACCCATGGAGTTGCAAAATGATATCCTGCTGTTATCATGTCATTTTCATGTGCCTATAGAACAACTCAGTCTCGCCAAAAACCATAAAAACGACAGTAAGATCACCAAAATATCTCCACGACTGCCCGGGATATGGGATATTCTTTATTTCGGGGGCGTTTGACCTCCAATGACCTTGAGTACTGACGAATGTGGGTCAAAACGACTCCCAAAGTATCTGCAACCCCTCCAGATCGACTCATCATCCTAAAAACCCCTAGAAATGACAATAAGATCATCAAAATCCATCAAGTATTGACCAGGATATGGGATTTTTCAGTTTCGCCGGCCATATTGAAAAAGCCAAGCGGGGGTCAGGTGTACACCCGATGGACTCTTGAATGGGGTGGTATAAGCTTTCAAAATATGTAAAAATTTGCTTTATAACAAACAATGCAGGGTTCCAGTAAAACCAGAGTCTGTGCTACCGGACTATTAGGTTTTGGGTTAGGTTTCTCAGTCCCCAAAAAGCCCAGCAGTTTACTGACTGCTAAGTCTTTTATTAATTTTGAAAAACATAGTAATATATCCGAAAGTGAGGTGACTTTAGCCAAAGGTTGTGTGTATAGTGCTTTTAATACGAGGTATGAATCGAATTATTCTTTCAGGTTTGAAAAAGCCCTAAAAACACTAAAAAATAATGATTCATTACATATTACTAAAGCGGACAAATCTAATTCGATCGTCATCATGGACAAAAACAGTTATGTTGAAAAGATGAATATGTTATTGAGTGATCGCGACACGTACAAACCTCTAAATAGAGACCCATTGGTGAATGTTAATAAAATGTTTAACAGAAAATTAAGAGAAATATTAAAAAATAATTATAATGGGCTTTCGCAGCAGTTTCTTAGTATCAATCCGTCACTACCATATCTGTACGGCTTAGTAAAAACACACAAAGTTAATAATCCCATGAGGCCTATTGTTAGCTCAGTAGGCTCCGTAACCTATAAGCTATCTAAATGGTTTGTTAGCTTATTATCGCCGTTAGTTGGTTCTATTTCTAAGTCATATATTGTAAATAGCATGGAACTTATTGACAAACTGAAGTTTCCTAATGACCCTAATTTCAAATTGGTAAGCTTTGTTTGATGTATGCTCGTTATTCACAAAAGTCCCTGTTGATGACCTACTTGATTTTTTAAAAGATAATATCTCTGAATATTCTTTCCCTGTTCAACACAACACTCTTATTGAGTTAATTAAGCTTTGTGTCAAAGATTGTAAATTTCAGTTTGAAAATAAGTTTTATGCCATGTCGTTTGGATTGGCGATGGGAAATCCCCTTTCACCTGTACTACCTAATTTATTTATGGAATTTTTTGAAAGTAGAATCTTGCCTTCGAGTGTTAATTTTAACCTGGTTTGGTACAGGTATATAGATGATATTTTATGCCTTTGGCCTAATAATTTGGATGTTGACTTATTTCTTGTTAGGCTCAACAATTTAGTCCCATCTATTAAGTTCACAGTTGAAGAAGAAAATGATGGAAGCCTATCTTTTCTGGATCTAAAAATTTGGAGGTGCTCTCATCAGTTCAAATTTGAAGTCTATCGCAAGCCTACTAATAATAATTCTTATGTACATTTTTATTCTGATCATCATCCCTCGATTAAATCCTATTTTCTCTGCTATGTTTCTTAGAGCATTGACAGTTGTCAGTCCTGAATTTTTAGATTCCGAGTTATGCAATATCATGAATATTGGTACTAAATTGTGTTATCCTATTTCATTTTTAGATAACTGTCTTAGGAAAGCCAAGAATAGGTATTATACTAATGTAACTGTAAAGGAATTTGAGCATAAAAATATCCTTAGCCTACCTTACCATGTTAATTTTCAATATCTTCCGACTTTACTTAAAACAATTGGCATCAATGTAATCTTTAAGTACTGTATAATAATACTGTTAAATCACGCATAATAAAGAATAGCCTGTAAAATGTGTTGGTTGTGTGTATTCGATTGGATATACACAATGTAACTCAGTATATATAGGCCAAACGGGTAAAACGTTAGATATTAGGGTAAAACAGCATAAATATGCGTGTAGAACAGCTAATAATTCCAATGCTTTGTTTAACCATATGTATAGATGTAATCATAGCATCAAGTGGGATGGTTCTAACTTGTTGAAAACAGAGATATAATAGATAGAAATATTCTAGACTGCATTTATTCATTTTAAAAACAATTTCAATAACAGTGCGGGAATGTATAAAATTGACAATATCTTGTTAAAATTTCTTTTGCCTCTCATTAACTCTTGTTAAGTATGTGCTAATTCCTTTGGTTTCCGCTACGTTGTATATATATATTATATATATTGCAGTCAATGTGTGATACCAGTCACTTCACGTAATGTCTAAAAATTTCAGGCATTTAGGGTAATTCGATTAAGCAATTAATGACTTCGTGAAGGTTAGGTTATGTTAGATTAGGTTGGTTAAGTTAGTAATGTGTATTATCTATGTTTAAGGTCACGAGTATTAAGCGAAATGCCTGAAATTTTTAGGCATTACGTGAAATGACTGGTTTCACATATTAATTGTAACACATACTGTGTACATATATACATATATAATTATTATATGATGGAAGCCCACAAGGAAAAAGAAAAAATTATTCAAGGCTTTTCGTGTATTCATATTCAACAGGGAATGAAGGGTAAAGGGAAGGTGACCAAAATACAGGGTGTACATAAAGTCAGGATCTATTTTTGTGAAATAATTATTTTTTTCTATTTTTCTTTTCAGAAGCCCTTAGAATGAATACGAAGAGCGTTTGGCAATAGTAATTTGGCGAATCGAGGGAAAGAAATACAATGACATCAGAGAGAAGTTTAGAAGGAGATTTCATAAGCCGGGGCCAATAGACAAGACAATACGAAAATTGGTGAACAAATTTAAACGAACGGGATCTGTAAATGATGAAGCAAGATCAGGACGACCGTGTATGTCAGATCTTACTGTGAATGCAGTACGCGGAATTATCACTGAGGAGCCACGTACGTCCGTTCGTGCTGCATCACAGACTCGGCCTCCCGACGTCATCTGTGCACAAAATTCTGAAAGTTAATTTGCAGAAGAAAAGCTATCATTTGCAGGTTTTACATGATTTACATGAGGAAGATTTCCCTCGACGAAGTGCTGTGTGTGCTGATCTCGTAGAACAAATCTGGAGTGATAATTTAATGGACAACATTCTCTTTAGTGATGAAGCCACTTTCCATACGTGTGGAAAAGTAAATCGCCATAACTGTCGAATTTGGGCAGATGAAAGACCGAATGATTTCGTCCAAAATTGGGAAGAGACTCACCTAAAGTTAATGTCTGGATGGGTTTAACAAAATCTAAGGTTTATGGTCCTTTTTTCTTTGCTGAAGCTACAGTTACGGGGCTTATTTATCTGGACATGTTGCAGCAATTCCTTGAACCTCAGCTGATTGGGGATAGGATTGTTAGTACCGTCGTCTATCAACATGATGGCGCTCCTTGTCACTATGCCAAAATTGTTCAGGATTATCTAAATGGATGTTTTCCAAATCGCTGGATCGGACGCGGAAGCAACAGAACTTGGCCAGCGAGCTCACCAGATTTAACCCCTTTATATTTCTTTGCATGGGGCTTTATCAAATCGCACATCTATCAGACGAAGATTACGAGTCTTGAAAACTTACGTACACGTATACGAACTGCTGCAGATAACATAACCCGCAAATGCTCCAGAATGTGTTTAGAAATGCTGCGGAACGATTTGAGCTGTGCAGGATACTGATGGGCGTCACGTCGAATCCTACTTAATTATTTAATAAATGTTACCACTTTATCATTTTATGATTGAATTCCATATAATTTCCAAGTGCTTCACAAAAATAGATCCTGACTTTATGTACACCCTGTATATGCAGTGGTTGTGTGTATTCGATCGGCTGTACGCTATGTAACTCAAGTTTATTTCGATCAAACGGGAAAAACTCTACATATCAGGGTTAAAACAGCATAAATATGTGTGTAGAACCGCAAATAACTCTAATGCCTTGTTTATTAATGTTTAACCCAGGCGCGGATCCAGGGGGGGGGGGGGGGTCCGGACCCCCCCTGCTCACGGTGACCAACGATTTTTCGATTGCGTTGTTTGCTCCTATATATGAAAAATAAGACCTGAAGACTTAAAATGGCTTAAGGTACATGTATCCCGGTTGCCACAAAATTAATTTCCTTAAAAAGAATAAAGAAAAAACAGTTTATGTCCGATCCTGAGACATTTCAGACCTGGCCTGGGTGTGTGAACAAGCAGGATTTTTGATAACGGGAATATACTTCAAATCCATCTAAAGCTATCTTCAAATATGAAAATTTCCTACCGAGGGGGAGGACATATCAGTAACGAGCCCCACCAAGACTGGACCCCCCTCTGCTTAAATTCTTGGATCCGCCCCTGTAACCATATATTGTAGATGTAATCATAGTATTAGGTGGCAGAGTTCTAAAGTTCTCGTTAAAAAGAAAGATCTAATTGAAAAAAACTTCTCGAATATGATTTCATCCATTTTAAATAATTTCAATAACAGTTCGGGAATGCCTAAAAATGACAATGTCTTGTTCATTTTTGACTGGGGACAGCAAAAGGGAATCTCCTGTCCGCGGGCCTAGGCTTTTATTCCTCTCACGCACGAGGCTACATAGTTTTTAAAGGCCTACTTAAGTTTTCTATCAAGGTTTAATCTTGTATCTTGAATTATGTAACGTAAGTATAAAGTTAAATTACCTCGTAAACATAAGATTAAAAGTATAAAAATATTGTTGTTTCATAATAAAACAATTTATATTACTGGTAAAATTCCGAAGTTATTAAATAAATGATAAAAACATTGTCCATTATAGTTGTGATTCAGTAGGGCAAAAACAAAGTTAAACTTATAGTAAAAGATCATTGGTCACGTTACCATCCTGAGTGTGGGTGTGTAAAAGGTCACGGACGAGATAATGGACGCTTTTCCCTTGTCCCTCCCACAATCGTTTCGTCTAGTTACGAACTTACGCCACTGAATAACACTAGAAAAGTATAGATTTGACTAGAATCTTGGGTCATGTATTTTATTACATTATTAACTTAACGTTTTGATTATCTTTTACGCCTACAATTTTTTAAATATGTCAATGTTGTAAATTTTATCAGCCAATATATAGGCTTACGCCTACACTAACATTCGTAGGTCATATATATACTGTATATATATATATATATATATATATATATATGAATAGAAACGACATAAGTGTTAAGGAACGTTTCTGCACACGAGGAGGAGAGATAACGAATAATGAAAAATGAGGCGAACCGCCTGGGAGGTTCGCCTCATTTTTCGTTATCTCTCCTCCTCGTGTGCAGAAACGTTCCTTAACACTTATGTCGTTTCTATTCATTTATATACTGCGCGGTCATTGCAGTTATATGCATATATATATATATATATGAGGCCTAATAAAAAGACAAAACAGTAATTTTAGCTTGATACATTTGGGAAAACTAACTGAACGTTTTTGCTCGATAAAATATTCACTGTTGCCAAATCTATTTTCCTAAATTATCTCCAGACAAAATAAATTAAAAAAACAAATTTCCAAATATTGATTTAATCAATCAAACAGACGAATTTAATAGTTAAAAGACCACACCACATACCGAACTAAACTCTAAGCTGCAACTATACGTTGTAATGACAATGTAGTCAGTGTGTTACTGTCTGCACTCTGCACTCTGCAGTGACTGTAGTCACAGAACAAAACGTAAATACTGACTAATGCGTTTGAAAACGTATTTTTACGTAACTGCTTTTGCAAAACATGACGTAACAATCAGTCACGCGCAGGGGTGTACAATACACAGCATTTCTTAAAGGGGGGGAGGGCACACACAATATATATAATATATATTTGGCGTGTGTGTGTGTGTGTGTGAGCTCAAACTTGAGGATGATTCATTTGGAATCAAAATGAATTGCATCTTGGAAGGCTTCAGTTGTATTTTATTTCCAATTCATGGGCAAAGAATTAAATTTACACAAATTAATCGTACGTATAAAGACATATATAAACGTTCCTAAGCCAGCTAAAATAGTAGAATCATAATTATTATGGGCAACATTTACATACGTACAATACACCAACACCTTCGAATATATATCCTGCATTGCTGCATACATTTTAACTATTATACTTGGATCATATACGTACATGATGATGATATGAATCAATAAAATTTATGACATTTGATTGTAGAATTATAAAAATAAAAGGCATTCGGCGGACACAGCAAAGTTTTAAGGAGCCAAGCAAAAAAAAAAAAGAAGTCGGCTAATTCACTGGGTAACAAAATTTGAAACATTTCCTGTTTATTGTGATTTTTCTGTCGTTTCTTAATGATTTCGGGGCGCTGATTCCAAAAATTATATTGGTTTTGCTCTATCATCAACCGTTTCAAAAATATAGGTTATCACACTTTTCATATCGCAAAGTATAAAAAGAAGGCTAACATAAATATTTTCTGAAAATAAAAACATAGCCAAAATTGTTTGACAAACCCAAAATGGTACAAAGGATAAAATATATATCATGAGGAGAACCGATAAGAGAATAGCAAGCCTCGTTATGCAGTGTGCGTTTCTTAAAAATGCACTGCAGAACGCGACTTCCGCGTATGAACATTCTTATCCTTTCTGATCAGCGACCATGTTCTTCACTCACATCGCCCAGGTTATCACGAAAAAAGTCTAGATGTGAATGCAGATAGTGTAATTTTAAAGACATACGGCACCCCATTTTGCCATAGCACTTAATCAAGTTTGACACTAACTCCTTATAGTTTGGTGCTTTATGGTTGCCTAAAAACCCACGAACCACATCACGGAAAGCACACCAAGCCTCTTTTTCGATCGGAGTCATCTTGGCTTCAAGGTTCTTTGAATTCAACAGCGCCTTGACTTGTGGTCCTACAAAGATGCCAGCCTTGACTTTGGCCTCAGAGAGTTTAGGGAACATGACCCGAATCTGTTGGAAAACTTCCCCTCCAAAATCTAACGCAGTTACAAACTGCTTAATTAGACCCAACTTAATATGGAGAGGTGGTAGCAGAACTATGTCAGGCTTCACAAGAGGTTCCCTGAGTACATTGTACTTTCTTGGTTGCAGTCCTTCACGTGGAGGCCACTGAACTGTTTTATAGTGCTCAGTTGAAGCCCTGCTATCCCACAGGCAAAGAAAACATGAATATTTAGTAAACCTAACACTCAGCTAACAGGAAACCAATCATTTTGAAATCACCACACACGTCCCAGTTATATTGTTCATACCTGATTTGAGTGAGCAGTTGTTTGACATTTTCATAGTCCTCTTTCATTTGAACAGAATGTGCAACTGGTATAAATGGATATTTGTTCCCATTGTGGAGTAGAACAGCTTTTAAACTCCGAGTTGAACTGTCAGTAAACAGGCGCCACTCTGAGGGTATATCTGTTAACCCAGTAGCTGTGAATAGACCATTAACCTCGCTGCAATAACAGAGAGAGCCATTGACATCGTAGAACCTTGCAAACTCTTCATGCCGCTCTCGGTATACAGTGCTCTTGCAGTCTTCTCCAAGCAAATTCCACTCTTTGAGTCTGGAGGTCAGAAGCTCAGACCCTGATTTCGTCAGACCCAAATCTCTAATTAAGTCGTCCATTTCCCTCTGATTTGGAAGGTGAGGATTTGCACTGAAAGTTACTGTATATTCTTCATCATGACTGTCCTCACCAGCCGACATCTCAGATGAGCTAGTTGCATGCATCCTCATTTTCAACCTGCAAGGCAAAGAAACAAAATATAGGCATAGCTATATATAATGTTATAATGTTATAATGTTATAATGTTTCAGACCAACAAAGACCCTAGGATCCACTCATGGCTGGTCTACCTAACTGTGTTCGTAATTGTGTATTGTGTATGTCCTCCGTGGTGGCGGAGGGGACCTACAATTTTACGTGGGTTCCGAACCACAAGAACATAAGAAATTTATGTAAAAACTGCAGGTAAATTGGCAACGACCAATTTTTACGAAATAAATAACTATCAATTTAAAACTAATTAATTATCGATTTAAAACTAGATAGAATCTCTGGATCCAGAGGATCAAGTCATAATAGACTACTATCCACAATTATGTTACACTCTATATCTATTTATAACGGACATGCAAATATATCAGATCCAAAGAATCCAGTCAATTTCATTACGGTATCCATCAAGTCACGGTCCATATCGATTGCGGACCAAGTCAAAATTTACAACCATATACATTACAATATATACACTTAGGAGGAAAAGTGTAGGTGTGGCTGTAAAGACTGTACAGTAATGTAGAAATGTGTGTGCATTTTGGGTCTCCCATTTAAAGGTGTTTGTGGGGCAAGTGAAGATCATGAGTTTTTCAATACCTCACAGTACTATGGGGGGCACCGCTCGGCAGAGGAATCTCTTTAAATGGGGTGTGTAAGACAGAGAGTATCCTCTAACCCAAGACGCTGCCTCCCTATATCCCACAACACTTGTAGAAGAGCATCAGCATTCAGCATTAAGAAAAATGACCCACAGTCTGTAAATACAGAAGATAAAGTAATGGATAGATACCTGTTCTGGTGGACGTGGTATTGGAAGACCTTCGCCATGTGCTACAGGAGCTATGGACGACGCTATGCTTGGATACTGAAGAGTCTGCTTTCCTTTAACTTTCCTGTACTTAGAAACATCTACCATGCAGTAGTAGCAATCGTCGTGGTGGCTCTTTGGTTCTCTCCATATTCTGGGTACCGCAAAGGGCATTGCCTTGCGTACTCCCCGAAGCCACCCTTCAAGTGTGGAGCGGCAGCTTCCACAGATCACATGGGATGCCCAGGGCTTATCTTGGTCACCCATAGGCATACCAAAATAGAGCTGATACGCGATCCAGAACTTGGTGCCTTTCACAATCTTGTGCGATACTTGCTTGGGGCCTATGTAATACCAACAAACGTAGCAGAACATATCCGGCGAGTGTTTACAAGCTCTAGTTGCCATTCTCTTTACCAAACTGTACTACATTAATCATAACCTGCAGATATAGAGAGAAGAGTTATTAAATGTGCAACAGATTACAGATTCCAGAAAAAAGATGTATTCACAACACTGAAATAATGTTCGCAATAAAAAAGGATCGATAACACTCAAATCGTCAGCACAGAGAAGCACAGAAACACAGTACTTCAGTGCTGGTAACCATCAGACAAATAACCTGCTTTCTTTGTGTGCTCACACTTACTGACTTCTCAGATTCTGCGCTCTTCTTTATATAGCACAGTGGAAGTTTCGGGCAATTTCTAGAGCAAGAAACTGTCAACGAACATCCTGATTGTTCTCAACAATTCCTGATTATTCTGATATTGCTGCGCCCATAATAACATTATACTGGTAAAACATGAAAAATGGATTATCTCTGAAACCATTGATGATACACACAAACCAAGGCCAGATTTGGTATCAGCGCCCACAAATGCATATAAAAACATAAAAAATTCTATATAAACAGAATCAGTGTTACATATCTGAACCCAGAACGGTCCTGTTCTGTATATTAGCCTCGACCTCTCGTAATTTGAGTTGAAGCTCTTACAACGCGTCGGGCGTGTGTTGACTGTTATGGAAAAGTTCTCGCACGACGCCATCGGACAATTCAAGCAATTATGTTTGGACTTCAAGATGGTGAAAGAATGTGGCTTGAAGTCAGTTTTTTTGTGGGAAGAAAGTGGCCAAAGTTTCAGAGATAATATGAAGACACTCGGCCGCACAGAGGTTATTCAACAAAGTCAGTTGTATGATTTTTAAACCTTGGCTTGCTATGTTTCAAGTTAGAGTGCGGCAGGAATTTACCAGATGTGATGAGAAGTTTTTCCATTACGGTAAAGATTCGGTTGAACACATCCACCCAAACTAGTGACGAAAATAAGTTTTTCTGCTGTATTTCATGCTGTTTCAAATGAATCTGACCTTCATTTTTGGCGCAAATGCACCGTTATGGAGATAGCCCCCCCCCCCTTCTCCAGGGCTTTGAAGAAGAGGGAAATTGTGGACTAAAAAGACAAGAATCAATGGCAATTCAATATATAGTAGTTGTTCAACTGCTTGTGACTGGGAGTTAAATCCAATATTAACCCATAGTTTTAATGTATAACCTCACCTCACCTAATATAACATAAATTTACCTTAAACCGCTTCTGACTCAAGGGTGCGCTGCTCCCGCGAAGTTCGCTCAGCGCCTCCTGAGGCGGGGCTACGACGGGGTCGCCACCCTTCTTTTCTCTCGCTCCTGCCATACGATTTGGTCCCCTATTGGATTTGTGGGGGCTGGTCTGGCAGAGGAATACCCTGACACTGTGGGTTGGTCGGGTATGTTGGCTAAAAACATGTCCAAGTGTTTTTTAAAAGTATCTACTAGTACTGCACTTATATCTCTAAGGTACTGTGGGAAAAATTAAAAAGTATAATAATGAACATACAAAGGAAGCATATCCCACAGTGTAAAATCAGAACTGGAAAAAATAAAAAACAACCTTGGATAAACTGCAATGTAAAAAGAGCAATCAGAGAAAAAACAAAAGCATTTCATAAATTCAAAAGAACTAAAAATGGCATAGACTCCGAAATATATAAAAGTAAAAGAAGCATTTGCAAGAAAGTAATCAGAGATAGCAAACGAGACCTGGAAAAAAGCCTAGCCAAGAATTCAAAAAACAATCCTAGGAAGTTTTTCAGTCACTTCAATTTGAAAAGTAGAGTGAAAAAGAAAATTGGCCCCCTCCATATAGATGATAAAACCAAAGCTGGGCACAAACCGTTAATCCGTTAATCGTTAATTAACGAAGTTAACTTTTTCGTTAATGATTTAACTTTTAAGTTAACTTTGAAAATCATTATCGGACTAATTAACTTCCGTTACATTTAACTTCCGTTAACTCAAGTCCGTTAACCCAAAAAATTCATAAATAAACGTTTAAAAGTTTATATTATTTTCAGTGCTGAGCAGGTGCGCAATTAATCCGCCACTGTTAATAGTGATGAACGAATTTCCATTTCCGCAGTACAAAATCAGGCGATATATTTGTTTCCGTCGCCACAATTTGGTCTTCAAAGACCAGGATGTCGACTTAATGAAAGAGTATGTCAAGGTAATATATTTATAAATTAATAATAAACTATCAGGACTCGTGGAAATTCCATGATTTATTTTTTTTCTGGTTACAATTAAATGCAGGACCTTGATACAATAATAGCGTTGTTTACGTAAACGTTTAAGAATACAATTATTCCAACTATATTTATTGCAATAAAGTTATATTTTTCTTAACACCAGCCAGTAGATACGTTTTAGTTTTGCTCATTCAATTATCGTTATACTATTGAGTAAAATACAGCAGAATAATATTGCAGAATAATACAAATTTGAATTTCTACAATTTACTAATTCTCCATTGTTTTATTTCCAGATCATGTCACCTGTGGCCAAAGCACTCGACAAGATCCAGGGGGAGGAACAAGCTTACCTTGGGATTCTGCTGCCAACAGTTGCTGCGACAATCTTCAGGCTTAAGGACTTGAAGTCCAAGGGCCTCGTCTACTGCAGCGCCTTGGTCGACGCACTTTTGGCAGGCATCGACAAAAGGTTTGGGCCCCTCCTGGAGGATGACGAATGCCAGCTGGCTGCTGCCTTCCATCCCAGGTTTCGCCTCATCTGGTTGGACAAGTATGACAACACCAAGGTCGCCAGGGTGAGGAAAAGCATGGAGGGTACAGTCGAGGAGGCCATGAAGCAGCAGTCCAACGAAGTGGGCAGCAACAACGAGGAGGAGGAGGAGGATGACTTCTTCACTGCTGTCATCCAGACAAACGAGAGCAGCAGAAGCCACAGGTCACTCAAGGGCAAGGCCCAGAACTTGGTCAAGACCTGGCTGGAGACCAACTCCAAGGACTTGCTGACAGATGCTGCCTTCTTGGGTGAGCAAGTGTTGGTGGACTTGTTCATCAAGTTCAACACAGCCATCCCCTCCAGTGCTGCAGTGGAGCGTTTGTTCTCTATGGGCAAGGACATCCTGAGGGCCAAGAGATCATCCCTGTCTGATGAAAACTTTGATATGCTAATTTTCATGAAGGGCAACATGCATCTCATGGACAAAATGGAGAACGAGAAGAAGAGGGAAAATTAAATTATATATATATTGTGTTTTTCATTTTTTTTATAATAAAAGTTAACGTTAACGGTTTATCGGTAACTTCCGTTACATGTTTAACGAATTAACGGATTAACGGTTAACGAAGTTAACTTTTTGGTTAACGGATTAGCGGTTAACGAAGTTAACTTTTTGGCTAACGGTGCCCACCACTGGATAAAACTATAGATGATGATCTTCAAATAACTGAAGAACTAAACAAATACTTCTCATCAGTATTCACAAATGAAAATTTAAATAATATTCCTGATCTTATACTACCAGGACAATATAGAGAAATAAATGAATTAAGGGTAACAAAACTAGATATCTTAAAAGCAATAGATAAATTAAAAATGGAAAAATCTCTAGGGCCAGATGAATACATCCAATAGTCATAAAAGCTGCCAAAAAGAATATAGCACAGTCACTAGAAATTATTTTTAATAAATCATTGATATGTACTGAAATTCCAGAGGAGTGGAAGAAAGCAAATGTGGCTCCAATCTTTAAAAAAGGAAATAGAAACAGCAAAAAACTACAGACCCATCAGCCTCACCTCCATTATTTGCAAATTGCTCGAAAGTATCATTAGAGGTAAAGTTACTGAGTTCCTTGAAGAGTGCAACCTTATAAATGATAGCCAGCATGGCTTTCGAAATGGAAGGTCCTGTCTAACCAACTTGATTGAATTTTATGATGGAGTCCTATTGCATTTGGACAATAAAGAGCCAGTAGATATAGTATACTTAGATTTTGCAAAGGCATTTGATACTGTTCCTCATGCAAGATTGTTGGTAAAAGTTAGAGCCCATGGTATAAGAGGTCATAATTCAGGGCCGCCGCTTCCATTAGGCGAGGTTAGTAAATGCTAAGGGCGCCAAAGATCTGGGGGGCGCCAGCGCCTCCCGCCCTGTGCACGTCTGATAGTATTATGTAAGAACAACATGAAAAAAATAATGAAGGAATGAGAAGCATAGACAAATGATGAAAGGTTGTACGACGTATGTACACCAGTTTAGCTTGACTGATATTTACATAATTAACTTATTCATCTTATTGGGTCATTATAGAACTTTCCTATCACGACCTTTAACCCTTTAGGGACGGGAGTCGTAAATAAGCGATTTAAAAATGTTGCGCGCACAGACGGGAGTCGTCAATCAGCGACTCCGCTTATTTACGGCTTAATATGAGTTCCGGGAGTCGTCAATAAGCGAATAACTGTTTTTATGTGACATATGCCCTTCTTGCTTGGAAAAAATAGTAGATATGTCCTTTTTGCACGCATATTTTAGCACTTTTGAGCGTTCTGATTTGTTACTACATATGCCTCGCTTTACTCGCTGTTTTGATTGGTCATGACACTTTCTTGAACTGTGAAATGATTTTATAATTTTATAATAAATGTATGTAAGTTATTAGCAAATTAAAATAGATCAGTGTAAGGCAAATAGTTTCTTCAATATGGTACCTTGATTACTTTGTGGGCAAACCCAATCGTGAAGTGGGAGGCGGGTGGGGGCGCCAGCTGCAGTCCTGCTAAGGGCGCCAAATAGGCTGGCGCCGGACCTGGGTCATATAGCTGATTGGATAGAAGAATGGCTGAGAAATAGAAAACAGAGAGTTCATCTAAATGGAAATAAGTCTACTTGGAGACCCGTATTGAGCGGAGTCCCACAGGGGTCTGTTCTGGTACCTCTGCTTTTTGTTGTCTATATAAATGATCTAGAGAAGGGCCTATCATGTAAAACCTCAAAATTTGCTGATGATACAAAATTAGGCCATAATGTTAAGTCAGTAGCAGCAGCAATGACAATACAAAAAGACTTAGACAGAGTAACAGCCTGGGCAGATAAGTGGGAGATGAAATTTAATGTTGATAAGTGCAAGGTTATGCATATTGGGCCAAAAAATCCAGAATTTGAATACAATATGAATGGAATTTGGATTAAAAATGATGATAAAGAGAAAGTCTTGGGTGTCACTGTGACAAATGAACTTAAACCCTCAAATCACTGTATGGTAATCAGAAATAAAGCAAATGCTAGACTCAATCTCATGCAGAGACACATTGAATACAAATCACCCAATATTATAAAGCAACTATACAATTTAGGGTGTGACTAACACAAAAAAGTTAATCATTCTTATTCTCTCATGGTACATTAAGGGGTTTTATTATATATTCACAAGGTATTATTTCTCTAGAGCAAGAAACCATGATTTCTGTTCGGAAACAGATGATCGTTTACGCTGATTAGGAACGCGGAGTCTGTCATTTTCAACTACTTGAAGGACTTCTTGAAAGCGCTCCTCATCCCTGGCAACATTAAGAAAGTCATGGCAAAGTTTTACACCACGCTCTGCAGCCTCATTGACGACCTGAAGCTTGTCCACAACCCGTTTCATGTTCAGGTAGTCGTCATGATCCGCCCATTCACTGGCTGGACTGTGGAGAAACTGATAGGGCATGCCTAAAATGGTGAAGAACCGGCTTGAGTCAGGCCCAATTAGGTCCACCAGGGCAGTGCCACTTTCTGGGACAGGGGGAAGATATGGCTTTCCATAGCCCCCATGATTGAGCCCCACTCTCTTAGTAACTTCAGTGCCTTCATGGCAAAGAAGGGCCTTCCTCATCTCCTCTTTTGTCCTTTCTTGTACTTGGGACGAGAACAAAGCCAGTGGGGCCAACTCCTCAGTTAGGTACCAAGTGTGTCTACCGAGTGCCACACGTGCTTTGTCAACTATTGTGGCGTCATATGGGGCAAATTCAGCCAAGGTTTCGACCAAATTCAAGTCATTCAGTGGCGCACTTGCTGGAACGGGGCAAACAATCCACCATGGGAGATAAACAGCGACTGTGAACACAGCAAACCGTTCTAACTTGCTGATTTGACTTTTAGTCACAACCTCGGCTTTGGGAAACTGCTCTTTGATCTGGCCTGACAAAAGAACAATCTTGAGGGTATAGAGCAGTTTAGCCATCCACCTTGCTTTGTGAAGTGCGCCGGGGTAGACCATTGTGAAGTTCACTGGCTCGGATCCTTTAGTTACAAGCAGCAGACAAAGCTCTACCAGCTCCTTGTAGTCGCCACGTGTAAATGGTTGGGCTAGAGATTCACGAAAGAAGTCAGCCATCTCCTGCTGGCGCTCCTCAAACACTCCAGGCATTGCGGGGTAGTAGTATTTCTTTTTTTCATTGTACGCCAGTTGAGAGAAATGGTTCTTGAACCTAGAAATGCAATTATTGGGATTATTGTATTTCGTACTAATCTATAATATTGTTTTAGGGGTATTAAGATTGATATGATCGATCATTTGCTTGGTGTTAGTATATCTTATAAGTCTAATAAAAGAAATTCCACTAAATTTGTTCATTAGATAATAATATTCCTTGTTATTTTGTAAAGCTTATGACTCACCTCTGGAAAACCATTATGTTTGGACTTGAAGAGCCCTCCACTTTCAAGCAATCCCAGCAAACACCTAGGATGACTTCGCCCACATGCCTGCGACAGGCGCACCAGAATACGGCACGCTCTAATTCCTTTTGGAGGGAGACGCAAGCAGCTGTTTTTTGTTCTGAAAAAAAATGTAATTGTAGTTTAAGGCCACCATTTCAGGCACGTGCTTTTTGCAGATTTCTGTTAAATCATTCACTGTATTTTGGTATTAATGTCGTGATAAATTCACGCTGATGTTTGAAATAGGTTTACCTGTATTGGATGAAGTTGTGTCGAAAACCATACCAACGACATTCTGTTCACACTCCCAATCGACCAGAAGTTGTTTGGTTGCTGTTGATATCAAGTCTCCTTGAACCAGGCCAGCTTTTTGAGTCAAATGCGGAAGAGGTGGGACTCCAAGAAGCTTTGTGCCATTGACACCAGACACAAGAATGGGCAGGCGGTCATCAGTGCCTTTGGAATCCAGCGTGTCCATAAGTTTACCATCCCAGTGCACCAGTACTTTGTCTGATGGTTGCCATTCATCCATGATTTTTAAACTTATTTCTGATACGATGGAAGCTCGGTATCGGTGGGCCGTCCTTGCATTTAGACTCAGCTTTGATGTATCTCCACCACATGCAGATACAAGGGAGTACACAATTGCACTCAGCTGGGTCGGCGAGATGTTGTTTCGAACACTGCATGAAACAAGTTCTGCCGACTTCAGAATATCATGGGGCACAAAAATTGAAACTCCCTCTTTCACTGTTCTCCGATGTTTTCTCTTTGGTTCAGCAGTGCTGGCCTCATCAATGTCATCGCCCTCATCAGAGCTAATAGGTGAATCAATATCAGCCTTTACATTCTCAGCATGATCACATTGCTCTCTCTTGTCGCTTCTCTTCTCGCATCTGCCTTTTCTGTCGCTTCTGAACCTTTTCTGTGAGTACTTTGTTTACCCCAGAGTAGGTAACTACTCTGTCACTTAGCATGCTTTTCATAAAGAGTATGTCAGTATCGATGGCATCTTGTTCGGCCTGAGTTTTCCCCTTTTTCGCAGCCGCCATGTCTTTCAACACTGTGTTCTTATAAAATTTCATCGTCAGGCTCAATTCTGATTTAAACTTCATAATTCCAGGATCATCAGCCCGTCTTCTATCCTCATTCTTTTTCATAAGCATCATGTAGTCTTTGTCATAGTAAGTTTTAATCACTCGGCCAATATTGTTCCTGCCTGTAATGGTCGGGACATTCGCCTTCTGGTAATGCAAAAGCACATTGTCAATGGTGGCAGATAAAGCCTGGTCCCAATGCATATCCCGAAGGTTTGCTAACAGACATAGTAAGACCTGCCTATTAGTTGGCAGTTTGCAGCCCTTTATTTCCTTTTCTTCTTCTCGGGGTACGGTGCCCAATAACATTCTGACATACTTATGAAAAAACTATATAGGGCTATGGGTTGATTGCCTGTGCCCTCATCCGTTGGAAATTTCCAACAGACTTCAGTGGAGGGTTACCGACAAAAGCCCTATGCTTTTTCGTTAGAGAGTTATGAATATGTAGGTCTTTAAAGGACCTCTTTATATTTATATTGATTACGGTAATTCTAGCGTCGGGAGTTGGGAAGCCTTATGTTAATAAAAACTGAAATTGCCTCACCTTATTTTTGCTGGGTCTTTGTTTGTTTCGATGTAGGGCGTTACGATCATTTTCGGTGTAGGGCCGCCACGATGGAGTTACGCGGCGAATTTACTTAAGGTAATTAATATAGGCAGTCACTATATAAACCCCTGAAGGAATAGGCCTATCCTTTTATAGTCACTAGGTTTTATATTATAAGGAATTCACTCAGGACTCTAGGGGGGACAAAGACATCCTCCCTGTTTAAAGCTTCGCTGTAACATAAACAGCCCTGAGAGCCGTTCCTTGGTTCTGGTGTATTATTTGCCGTTCTAGCAAAATTTTGTTTGGTCTACTTTTCTGTGGTAAACTAAACAATAAATTGGGTTTTCTTGTTGCTATGTGAGGCTGATTCATACATACAGGTTCTTTGTACGTATGGCAATTCAATTATTTCATTCCCAATAGGCTATGTCGCCAATCCCGAGGCAATTTTGTATAGATATTTAATTCAATTAATTAATAATTTATATTTAATTATGAAATAAATGTACCACATATGATACCATGTTGTGAGTGCGTATAGTTTTTCCATATACTGGGGGGGGGGCCGGAGAAAAATTTGTATGTTATAGATCAAAATTTTTTGACAAACTGTGTAAAACATGTAAAAAAAATGAATCAAAAGAATGAAGTAGAAATTCAGGAAGAGAGAGGTTACTCAAGACCTATTCAAATAGGAAAGTTCAAGAGGCCAACTTCTCAAGTTTAGTTAAAGTTATGTCAATCAGTTTGACTCCCTTTAGGTATAGGAAATTTATGGGATTAAAGTAAAGTTATTAAGCATTTTAACTTTGCTCAGTTTGTGTAAGGTTTATAAGTCACCAGTCTTAATTTTTTCTTGTAAAAGTTTTCTGGCTTTCAAAGCAGTCTTTCTTTGAGGCCTGTCTGGTTTAGTCTGAGTTACATCAGGCACATTGAGAGATTCCTCCCCAATAGTATCCTGATCCATCCTTTGGGGTAATGGTTCTAATTTAGCCCCACACTCCAAAGGATATAGTAATGTGATATCTCTGGTGGTTTCACCAGTTGCTGTTTTCAGTTTTACAACCCTGGTAACTTCGTCTTCACCAGTTTTGAGTTCCAAGACTTTTCCCATTGACCAATGTTGTCTTGGTGTCTTGTCATGTATCAACACAATGTCCCCAATTTTGACTGAATCATTCCAACTTTGTTTTGTTAATTGTTTATGTGTTTCTCTAAGACTTGTTAAGTATTCTTCTCTCCATTTTGTTATAAATTGAGTCTTGATTTGTGTCAAATGTTGGTATTTTGTGTTGAGTTCTTTGTGTCCTATTTCCCAATCTGGATCCTCTGTACTGTTATGTTCAGATTCTGGTAACATGTTTACTGTTTCTCCCTTAATTAGGTGGTTTGGTGTGAGAGGTTCTGGCTCATTAATACCATCTCCCACATAAGTTAATGGTCTGTTGTTGACAACATTTTCAATTTCTGACAGAATAGTCATGAGTTCAAAAAGTTGTAGATGTTTTGTCCCAATAGTCTTTTTAAGGCAGTTCTTTACAGTTTGTATGTTTCTTTCCCAAATTGAACCATACCATGGTGTATTAACAGGAATGTACTTCCAGGTTATGTTGTGTTTGGTTAAATGAGTTTGTACTGTTTCACTGTCACAAATCTGATGAATAATTCTTTCACCAGATTTGAAGTATGTGGCATTGTCTGACCATATAGTTTTGGGTACAGAATTGTGTGCACAAAATCGTCTGAAAGCAGCAATAAAAGCTTCTGCTGTCAGATCTTCTACTATGTCTAGACATATGGCACGTGTGGCAGCACAGGTGAAGAGTACAATGTACACTTTGTATTCCTTTGAATCCATTTTGTCTCCAAAACTCACATTTACCGCTCCAGTGTAGTCAATACCCGTGGTTTCAAATGGCCGAGTAAATGTTACTCGTTCCACAGGTAGGTCTGGAGGGCTTGGGGTCTTAAAGGGTCGTGAATGGATACGTTTACAAGGAATGCATGTGTTTAAAATTTTCTTTGTTTCAGTTCTACCCTTTGGTAGCCAGTAAGTTTTTCTCAGCTCTGTCAGGGTTTGTGGGACTCCCATGTGGTGTATTTTGTTGTGGGTATCCCTGATGATGAGTTTTGTGAAGTGATTTCTCCTTGGAAGAAGAATTGGGTGCTTAGAGTTGTAAGTCAAAGTTGACTTGTTAAGCCTTCCTTTACACCTTATCAGACCCTCTGTATCCAGGTACAGATTTAGATCCATGACAAGTGAAGGAATACCTTTGTTTAATGTGTACTGGACCTAAGATACTTCAACTCCTTGTCAAATTCTGAAGCTTGTATCTGTTTGAGCCAGTATTTTGTTGCAGTTTCTGTTAAGTTAGAAAAGGCTTTCTGAGGACAGTGTTTGAGAAGGTAGCTATTGACAAACTTGCAGCAATAGACTGTAATTCTCAAGAGTTTGTTGAGGTCTGAATAAAGGTGATAGTCAAATATAGGTTTGTCCTCAGTGATCTTTTCAGTTGTTGTAGAGTTGAGTGTGAGGTTAACTACTTTGGCTGGCCAAAGATCCTCACATGTTAGCCATTCGGGCCCTTCATACCAGATTTTATTTGTTTTCAACAGCTTGTAAGAGAGCCCTCTTGTCAAAAAGTCTGCAGGATTCTCTTTTGTTTTTATGTACCTAAATTTGATACCAAGGTTTGTGTTTGCAGTTTTGATTTCTGTTAGTCTGTTTTTCACAAATATATTTTTGCAAGAAGTTGTATCTGTGTTGGTCACCCATGTTAGACAAATTTGACTGTCTGTCCTTAAGTAAATGTTTGTTATGTCAACTTCTTTATACACTTGTGAAAGAAAGTCTGCTGTTTTAACTCCCAATGAGACAGCTAATAATTCAAGTTGTGGTACAGTTTTCTTTTGGTTTAAGGGTGCCACTTTTGCCTTTGAATAAACCAAGTTACTTTCATTTTCACTTGTTAAATAGGCACAACACCCTAGGCTTGTGTGCTGGCATCTGTAAAAATGTGTAGTGTTTGAGATTTCAATCTGTAGCCAGCACATCTTGGTACGTAGATGTCTTGAACTTTGTTCAAGTCTGTGGCTAATTTTTTCCAATGAAGTTGGTCTTCCACTGAAAGTGGTTCATCCCAATCAATTTTCTTTTTCCATAAGTCTTGCAAAAGGATTTTGGATCTTATGGTTGCTGGTAAATATAATCCAATGGGGTCGAAAATTTTGGATGATTCTGAAAGCACTTGTCTTTTTGTATCGGCATTTGGATTTAAGTTATAACTCTTTGTGCAAAGAGTGTCATCGTGTTCGGAATTCTGTTTTAAAAACCAAAGCATTCCAAGTGTTTTCGTGTAATTGTTTGGTTCAATGTTCCCATTGTTGTCTTTTGTTCATTTAATTTAGGAGAATTAGAAAGAGTTTGTACTGTATTCAAACCTCCTACCACTTCAGACTAGTCAATACCCGTAGTTTTAGTGGAGTAAATTTACTCCTCCACAGGTAGATCTGGAGGGCTTGGGGCTTTGAATCCTGTACTGTTTTTGTGTTGTTTGGCCTATGGCCAAGGGAGGCCACAAGACCCTTTTTGTTTGGTCTCTGGCCAAAGGAGGCCACAAGACCCTTGTTGTTTGGTCTCTGGCCAAGGGAGGCCACAAGACCAATGTTGTTTGGTCTCTGGCCAAGGGAGGCCACAAGACCAATGTTGTTTGGTCTCTGGCCAAGGGAGGCCACAAGACCAATGTTGTTTGGTCTCTGGCCAAGGGAGGCCACAAGACCCTGTTGTTTGGTCTCTGGCCAAGGGAGGCCACAAGACCCTTGTTGTTTGGTCTCTGGCCAAGGAGGCCACAAGACCCTTGATGAATATGTTGGGCTATGGCCAAGTGAGACCATCAGCCCTTGATGAATATGTTGGGCTATGGCCAAGGTAGGCCATCAGCCCTTTGATGAATTTGTTGGGCTATGGCCAAGGTAGGCCAAGGCCCTTTGATGATTTGTTGGGCTATGGCCAAGGTAGGCCATCAGCCCTTTGATGAATTTGTTGGGCTATGGCCAAGGTAGGCCATCAGCCCTTTGATGAATTTGTTGGGCTATGGCCAAGGTAGGCCATCAGCCCTTTGATGAATTTGTTGGGCTATGGCCAAGGTAGGCCAAGCCCTTTGATGAATTTGTTGGGCTATGGCCAAGGTAGGCCAAGGCCCTTTGATGAATTTGTTGGGCTATGGCCAAGGTAGGCCAAGGCCCTTTGGAGTAGAGTAGTTTGTTTGTACGTGTCACTGTCTAACCATATAATTTTTGGCACAAAATTATGTGCACAGAATCAGAGCGCAGCAATAAAAGCTTTTACTCTCCGATCCTTGGTTATGTTTAGACAGGTTGTTGTGTTTGAGACACATGAAAGAGTATGTGTGTGTGTGTGTGTGTGTGTGTGTGTGTGTGTGTGTATCATTCCTCCGAATCCAGTTGGTCTTCAAAACTTGGATTCACCACTCCATTGAAGTCAATACCCGTAGTTATGAATGAGTAAATGTTGTATATCCTACAGGTAGGTCTGGAAGGTTTGGGGTTTTGAAGGAATCCAATCTGTTTGCAAGGAATGTATGTGTCTGTTGATGAAATCTGTTGTGTTTCTTCTTTTAAAAGAAGAATTGGATGTTTGAAGTCGTATGTATATATTTATATACTGTACCGTACGTATGTGTGTAAATGTGTATTTTTTTATAGGGTTTTATTTTTGGGTTAGGTTAATCAATTTGGCTGAGTAAAGATCCTCAAACGTTGCATTTGAGACCCTTATATCAAGCCTTGTCTGTTTTATGCGTATATGTCAAATAGGAATTGGAATAGGTTGGGCCTATATTGGTCAAATAGGAATAGGTTGGGCCTATATTGGTCAAATAGGACTTGGAATAGGTTGGGCCTATATGTCAAATAGGACTTCGAATAGGTAATAGGTTGGGCCTATATGTCAAATAGGACTTGGTATGCCTATATGTCAAATAGGATTTGGAATAGGTTGGGCCTATATGTCAAATAGGACTTAGAATAGGTTGGGCCTATATGTCAAATAGGACTTCGAATAGGTAATAGGTTGGGCCTATATGTCAAATAGGACTTCGAATAGGTAATAGGTTGGGCCTATATGTCAAATAGGACTTCGAATAGGTAATAGGTTGGGCCTATATGTCAAATAGGACTTCGAATAGGTAATAGTGTTAGAGTCCGGTTTTATTTATTTAGACCTTTACAAGTTTACGTAGATAATTAACTATATGCCAGGGTCACCAGCGCCCAAGTACTAGATTGGCATCCGGCACTGCGGCGCAAAGTTAATTTTAATAAAAGAAGGGAAGGACTGATTATTAAATCAATATGAATTGTTATATTTTATTGACAACAATTAATGAGTATATGCAAAGGGGATTTTTACCCGTAACAACTTTGATGGACTTATAATGGCGAGATTAAATAATGGCCCGTTTGGCTAATATATAACAGTCTGCAAATTAATACTGATTGTAATAAGGAATATGCAATAATACAAATGATACAAATAATAATTATACTAATAATAAACTAATAATAATAGTAATAATATAGTAATAACAATATAGTAATAATAATAGTAACAATAATAATAATAACTAAAAGATAATAATAATAAGGATAATAGTAACAAAGATAATAACTAAAAGATAATATCAATAATAACAAGGATAATAGCCACAATGACAACCTTGTCTGCAAAGAGACAGACAAGAATACTGTAAGTAATATTTTGGAGAAAAAGTAATAAAAATGGCAATAATTAATAATTAAAATACATATAGGTTATATAGGCCCCAGTAACCTGTGGATGATAAATTACAGTTAATTCTGGTTATGGGATTGTGTTAAGTTGAATGGGAAGACTAAAGGAAATATGTAGGCTACAAATGATTAGTAGGCCATCTGCTAAGAAAATAACGTGAAACATAATAGACTTATAAAGTAAAATATACTATGAAATTTAATAGGCAGGCCTTTGCCTCTTCAACATATTGAGCTGAGGTTAATCTAACAAAGACTATGGTAGGCCTCAGTTAGGCTAGTTACAATTTGGCTTTAGCCTAGACCTAACTTAGCCTAAGTAATTTATTATTTGAATCATACATTCCTATTTGTAGTATGAATCTTAGTACTAATTGCAAATGGTATAAGGCGTTAGTATCTGCAGTATGCGGTATTGCATACAGATATGAAATAGTAAAGAATAAATATTATATACACAAAACATACCACAAAAGGAACTTTGCTTGCTGGCGGGGCTTTCGAATAATAATGGTTTTTTTTTGGCGTCCTTTGTGTTGTCGTTGCACACAAGTTTGTTTTTACTTAACAATTTTACCAACCAGCCAAAATAATCCTTAAAAGCCCATTCATGTCTAGTCACACCACACTGAATTCTTAAGAATTAAATTTGATCACTGGACATATTTAACTTGTATTTATTTATTTATTTATTTATATTTAAATATTTCACTCATGCCAATTTGTGGCAGTTTCACTAATAAAGAATACTCTTGTGGTGCAAGGCACTACAAGTACTGCCCCCCAAAAACATGGTTGTCAGGGGTAAAAAAAAAACACTTAAATGTCAAAACGCACTGGCTTACGAATGACTCTTCCAGAATGAGTCGTTGTTTGCTTTTGGATGGCAATATCCTGCAGCACTGGTTCTGAAGGCATGGATGGTGCTACAGGTGCAGTAGGGACATTGGGGAAGGGGATTCTTGGTGCCTGTGCGATGGAGCCACTGGCTGGTTCAAAGACAGTTGGTTGCGATAATGAAGGAGAATTGGAAGAGGGATGATAGATTGTTGTACCCTCGGATGAGGTGGTGGTACATAGGATTTAGGAAGGGTAGATTGCTGTACCTGTATCTGAGATGAAGGTACAGAAGATTGAGGAGGGATAGGTTGCTGTACCTGTATTTGAGGTGGAGGTACAGAAGATTGAGGGAGGATAGGTTGCTGTACCTGTATTTGAGGTGGAGGTACAGAAGATTGAGGGAGGATAGGATCTTTTGTTGGAGAAAAATCAAGGTATGCTGGTTTCAAGCGGTCCACAGAAACAGTTTCACGCTTGCCCACCTTGTCAATGATGAGTTTTGGGTCTACGGTCTAGCACAAGGAAGGGACCATCATAGGGGCAGTGAAGAGGGTAGCGGTGAGCATCATGTCTCAAGAAAACATGTGTGCAAGTTTGTAAATCAGGGGAAACGAAGGTAGTTTGTGAAGTGGAAGTTCTAGGTGCTGTGGGACGAATTTGCTTCATAACAGAGCGTAATGTCTTAACATACGAAGCAGGATCACATGCGGGGTTAATGGGTGTAGGTGTGAAAAATTCTCCGGGTAACCGGAGTGTGGTACCGTAAACTAATTCTGCTGCAGAGCATGCAAGATCAGTCTTCAGAGCAGTACGAATTCCGAGTAGGATTAGGGGTAGCCTGTCCACCCATGTAGTAGATGGATCAGTGGCTCGCAAGGAACTTTTAAGTTGACGATGGAAGCGTTCTATCACCCCATTGGATTGCGGGTGATAGCTTGTTGTTCTGATGCGCTCAGTCCCAAGAAGGAGCATGAGTTCCTTCCATAAGGCCGATTCAAATTGAGCACCTCTGTCTGTGCAAATGGTTGCAGGTATTCCAAAACGGGAAACCCAACATGAAACAAAGGCGTGAGCTACTGCAGAAGCAGTACAAGAAGTCAAAGGAACAGCTTCTGGCCATCTTGTGAACCTATCAATGACAGTGAGAAGATAGGTATAACCTCGAGAAGAATAGAGGGGGCCAACTATGTCTAGGTGTATGGCCTCAAAACGAGCCTTTGGCAAAGGAAGGTACCAATTTCTGACTTTGTGTGTCGGTGAACTTTGGCACGCTGACATTGAAGGCAAGATCGAGTCCAATTGCGGATATCTTTGTGCATACTTGGCCATACAAACCTAGCTGCAATTAATTTTTGGGTGGCCTTAATTCCCGGGTGAGAAAGGGAATGGAGTTTAGCAAAAAGCTCTTCGCAGCCCTTGTGGGACCAACGGTCGAATATGCTCAGTTGAGACGTCACATAAAATTAGTAAGTCTGACTTGGGTTCAACTGGTAAAGAGCGGACTTGCAATGAAGTGGGTGAATTAATAAGAGTTTGGAGGTCTGTATCCGTGGACTGAGCCTTAGCCATCTCTGAAAGGTTGATGTGAGAGTGTCCAGGGTCAGAAATTGCTGAGATGCGAGACAGCGCATCCGGCACAACATTCAAAGAACCTGAAATGTGTCGAATGTCTGAAGTAAATTGAAGAATAAAATCAAGGTATCTTCGCTCATTAGGAGCATGAGAGTCTGATTGAGAATGGAGAGCAAATATTAACGGACGATGATCCGTAAAAATGCTAAAGTCACGTCCTTCCAGGAATGACCTGAAATGACGGATGGAGAGGTATATCGCCAGCAACTCTCGACCGAAAGTGCTGTACCTCATTTGTGAAGGTGAGAGCTTGCGTGAAAAGAATGCGAGAGGTTCCCAAACGC
Organism: Bathynomus jamesi; assembly: GCA_023014485.1. Taxonomy (NCBI): domain Eukaryota; kingdom Metazoa; phylum Arthropoda; class Malacostraca; order Isopoda; family Cirolanidae; genus Bathynomus; species Bathynomus jamesi. The sequence continues at coordinate 68,535 of JAJOZX010004646.1, forward strand.
CTGAAACAAGCTGCTGGAGCACTCCTGACACGGCAACGTCAGAGGCATCAGTGGCTAAGTTCAGAGGAGCGTCTGGTTGAGGGTGAACAAGGCATGTAGCTCGTGCTATAGCCTCTTTTGCTTGTGAAAAAGCGTTGGTAGCTTCGGGGTTCCACAGAACTGCAGTGGATCTGCCCCTTTTTGATTGGCGAAGAAGAGAGGTTATGGGTGCAAGAATGTTTGCACACTGAGGAATGAAGCAATGGTAGAAGTTTACCATCCCTAAAAAGCGGCGAAGTTGCTTTTGAGTTTGCGGTTGTGGGAAAGACCTTATGACAGATACTTTATTTTCGAGAGGAGAAATGCCCTTCGAAGTAACTTTGTGTCCTAAGAAGGTGAGTTCATCTACAGCAAAGACACATTTTTCAGGGTTTAGCAATACACCATATTCTGCCAACCGAGAAAAAACTAAGCGTAAATGTTGAATATGTTCTGAGGGAGAAGAACTTGCGATGAGAATGTCATCGACATATGTGAAAGTGAAGGAGAGACCTCTCAACACTTCATCAATGAAGCGTTGAAAAGTTTGGGCTGCATTACGCAGTCCGTATGGCATTTTTGTCATTTCAAATAACCCAAAAGGGGTTGTTATAGCAGTTTTATGTACATCATCAGGGTGTACAGGAATTTGATGAAAGGCTCGCACCAAGTCAAGGCGTGAAAATACTGTGGTGCCATGGAGAGCAGAAGTAAAATCGTGTAAGTGAGGAAGGGGATAGCGATCTGGAATCGTGTTGTCATTCAAAGCACGATAATCTCCACATGGACGCCAGTCTCCAGGTGTAGGTTTTGGGACCATGTGTAAAGCAGAGGCATACGGGCTACTTGAAGGCCGTATAATACCGAGTTCAAGCATGTGTTCAAACTCTCGTCTCACAATTGCAAGACGATCTGGAGCTAAGCGACGTGGGCGGGTGAAAACAGGTGAGCCTACCGTATCAATACGGTGGACAACAGTGTGTTTAATAGGGGTATCCTTAGAACAGGGTTGAGTAAGTGAAGAAAATTCATTTAGGAGCTGCTCTATAGCAGGTGAGCACTGTGGCAGAGAACTTGCCAATAATGAAGAGGGGTGCACGGTAGGAGAACCAATTACTGAAAGATGTGTGACATTATCAATTAATTGTGCTCTACGAACATCAACTAATAAATCATTAGCAGAAAGAAAATCAGAGCCTAACATTGGAGTATATACATCCGCGACAAGAAATATCCAGCGGAAAACACGTCTAAGTCCAAGAGAAACTGAAATAGAACGATGTCCATAAGTGTGAATAGATGAAGAATTAGCTGCACGTAAAATGAAAGGAGAAGGTCCGTTTGCACGGTCTGCGGCTGTTGCAGGAATAACACTGTATTGAGCTCCAGTGTCAATAAGGAATGCATAGCCTGAAAGTGGATCATGCAAGGTGAATGTTGGACCAGGTGGTGCAGTAGTTTGTGAATCATTAAATTTTTGTGGAAGAAGGTTAGTATTGCTGTGGGAAGGAGTTTGTGTTGTATTTGGAGAATTAGTTGGGGGTATTAAATTAGCTGTGGTTGAATAAGTAGGTTGCGATTCTTTAACTTTACTTGCGTACGTAGGTGTTGGTTTGACAGTGTTAAATGAGGTAGTGGTAGGGTTAGTTGAAGTAAGGATAGGAGGAGAGGCTTGAGAGGCTGTAGCGTCAGACGCCTGTGACACCAGCCTGGTTAGTTTAAAGGAGGGTTAGGAGTCCATGGGCAAGGTGTGAGACAGCGCGTTGCACGATCTTTAAACTTTTCATGATACCAGCAAGGAGGGGTATGAACAGTAGACTGTGGTAAGGAAATAGGTTGAGAATGGGGCTGAGTAGTGGGGATTGAGGATTGAGGATGAGGTAAGGCTAATAGATTTGGATTAGGAGCAACCAACTGACCTGTTTGCGGTGGCTGTGGTTGTAGGAGAACGAGGCGTTGTCCAGGTTCATATTGGGAGGCTCTAATTGGACCAGAGGGTCGTCCTTGTCTTGAAGAACTTCTCTCTCGTTCCCTGTTGTTAGCTAGCTCTATTCGGAGAGCTTTAAATTCTTTAAGTGTTCGTGTTTGTAGAATTTCGTTGGATACTTTAAGACCTTGTGCAGCCGGACTCAGATTGTCGTCCTGCGTGGCACAGATTTGGGGGTGATGGGTGTGGTTATCTACTTGGCCAAGGTGGATTTCAATCATCATCTTATCAGCTGTTTTGGCCATTGTGAGGAGGTCTGTATCATCTGGCATACAACGGAGCATTGGCCGTAGGGCAGTAGGGAGACCATTGAGGAAGCGGCGTCGCATTAAGGGTGAGTTTTTATCGTCTTCATTGGTCTGTCCAGCCAGGTCTTGCAGATGTCTCAGGAAGGCTGTTGGCGTTTGATCCCCAAGAACTTGGTCCTTGAGTAGAGCATTGAGTCGCTCTTCTTCTGATTGGCCGAGTCTCCTGACTAACTCGCTGAGGAGGCTCTCAAAAGCTTGGTCAGACGGAGGCAATAGAGTTACATCCCGCACTACTTTGTATACTTGTGTAGGCAGGAGGTTCTTTGTGACAAGGAACTTGGTTCGTGGGTCCGTAACTCCTTTTATCTCAAAATAATCCCGCAGTTGACTCACAAAGATTCCAGGCTCTTCAGCGGTGAATTGTGGAGTGGTAGGCTGATACATTGTGAGAAAGTCCGTTATAGGTGGTGAATTTGGAGTACCACCATTGGATGACCCTAGGTTGTTATTGGTCATTGTGGCTATTATTTGTTACAAGGTACTAAAAAAAATTTAAAATGTGTCACAAACTGACAAGATTTCAACAAATGTTGTTGAATGTAAATAATGGCTTCAGGTAAGCTTGGTTGAGTATGAGACTCAATTGAGTTATGAATGCCAATAACAAAAAGTTACGTAAAATTTTTTTTTTTTTTTTTTTTTTTTATGATGTAGCCCAATATTAGCAGAAAAATAGTCTGCGTATAGGCTTTTGCAAAATATAAGTAAAAAAATTTTTTTATGATGTAGCCCAATATTAGCAGAAAAATAGTCTGCGTATAGGCTGTTTGCAAATAAGTAAAAAATTTTTTTATGATGTAGCCCAATATTAGCAGAAAAATAGTCTGCGTATAGGCTGTTTGCAAAATATAAGTAAATTTGCATAAAAAAACTTTAGAAAATGCTGAATTTATAAAAAGGCAAAATAAAAGGAATATATTTTGCAATAGAATACACTTCCAGTACAGGTGAGTGCTTTGTACTAGTGAATTTAATAAAATTATAGATGCAGACTGAATATATTGACAAAAATTGAGAAAAAACTTTTAGAAATTTTTTTTTGCATAAATTACGGTGTTTGGTCACTCCAGGAGGTTACCAATTGTAAGAGTCCATTTTATTTATTTAGACCTTTACAAGTTTACGTAGATAATTAACTATATGCCAGGGTCACCAGCGCCCAAGTACTAGATTGGCATCCGGCACTGCGGCGCAAAGTTAATTTTAATAAAAGAAGGGAAGGACTGATTATTAAATCAATATGAATTTTTATATTTTATTGACAACAATTAATGAGTATATGCAAAGGGGATTTTTACCCGTAACAACTTTGATGGACTTATAATGGCGAGATTAAATAATGGCCCGTTTGGCTAATATATAACAGTCTGCAAATAATACTGATTATAATAAGGAATATGCAATAATACAAATGATACAAATAATAATTATACTAATAATAAACTAATAATAATAGTAATAAGTAATAACAATATAGTAATAATAATAGTAAAATAATAATAACTAAAAGATAATAATAATAAGGATATAGTAACAAAGATAATAACTAAAGATAATATCAATAATAACAAGATAATAGCCACAATGACAACCTTGTCTGCAAAGAGACAGACAAGAATACTGTAAGTAATATTTGGAGAAAAAGTAATAAAAATGGCAATAATTAATAATTAAAATACATATAGGTTATATAGGCCCAGTAACCTGTGGATGATAAATTACAGTTAATTCTGGTTATGGGATTGTGTTAAGTTGAATGGGAAGACTAAAGGAAATATGTAGGCTACAAATGATTAGTAGGCCATCTGCTAAGAAAATAACGTGAAACATAATAGCTTATAAAGTAAATATACTATGAAATTTAATAGGCAGGCCTTTGCCTCTTCAACATATTGAGCTGAGGTTAATCTAACAAAGACTATGGTAGGCCTCAGTTAGGCTAGTTACAATTTGGCTTTAGCCTAGACCTAACTTAGCCTAAGTAATTTATTATTGAATCATACATTCCTATTTGTAGTATGAATCTTAGTACTAATTGCAAATGGTATAAGGCGTTAGTATCTGCAGTATGCGGTATTGCATACAGATATGAAATAGTAAAGAATAAATATTATATACACAAACATACCACAAAGGAACTTTGCTTGCTGGCGGGGTGCTTTCGAATAATAATGTTTTTTTTGGCGTCCTTTGTGTTGTCGTTGCACACAAGTTTGTTTTTACTTAACAATTTTACCAACCAGCCAAAATAATCCTTAAAAGCCCATTCATGTCTAGTCACACCACACTGAATTCTTAAGAATTAAATTTGATCACTGGACATATTTAACTTGTATTTATTTATTTATTTATTTATATTTAAATATTTCACTCATGCCAATTTGTGGCAGTTTTCACTAATAAAGAATACTCTTGTGGTGCAAGGCACTACAATAGGTTGGGCCTATATGTCAAATAGGACTTGGTATGCCTATATGTCAAATAGGATTTGGAATTGGTTGGGCCTATATGTCAAATAGGACTTGGAATAGGTTGGGCCTATGTCAAATAGGACTTGGAATAGGTTGGGGCTATGTCAAATAGGACTTGGAATAGGTTGGGCCTATATGTCAAATAGGACTTGGTGTGCCTATGTCAAATAGGACTTCGAATAGGTAATAGGTTGGGCCTATATGTCAAATAGGACTTGGTATGCCTATATGTCAAATAGGATTTGAAATAGGTTGGGCCTATATGTCAAATAGGACTTGGTATAGGGTTACGAATAGGTGTTAGGTGGGTGTAGGTTTGAATTCGTGCAATTGCTTTAGGTCTTTGTGATGTTACAGTTCGAGTCGAATTTTGTGATGTTACAGGTCTGAGTCGAATTTTGTGATGTTAATGAGTCTTATGAGTAAGTTAAATTGCTGAAATAAATTTTATAACCTACACCACAGGTTCAATTATAAATTGTGTTTTTAATTAGGATAGGCCTTGAGTGTAAAGAGTAAGGCCTACTTTAATAGGTAGGCCTATTATGTAATGTAAAGTTAGGTGGGCCTACTAAATAGACCTATTTGTTGGGCCTACCAAATAGGCTTTTGTTTGGGCCTATTATTTTATAGGACCTTAAATGAGTTAAGCCTGTTAAATTAACAAGGCTTTGTTTTTAGTTTGAAGAGTAGGACCTATTAAATAGGCTTAATGTTGTGGGCCTATTTTTTTATAGGACCTAAAATAAGTTATGCCTGTTAAATGAACAAGCCTTTGTTTTCGGTTAGTGTAAAGGTAAAGGGATCGGTTCCCAGTTTTAGGCCACTATATGAAAAAACTATAGTGGGGTTATGGTTGAAATTGGGGTTAGGCGAATGTGGTAAGCCTAGCCACTGCGTGTCAGTGTAAATTGTAGAGGGGTTAGTTCCCCATACACAGGGCCACCATTTGAAAAAACTATATAGGGCTATGGGTTGATTGCCTGTGCCCTCATCCGTTGGAAATTTCCAACAGACTTCAGTGGAGGGTTACCGACAAAAGCCCTATGCTTTTTCGTTAGAGAGTTATGAATATGTAGGTCTTTAAAGGACCTCTTTATATTTATATTGATTACGGTAATTCTAGCGTCGGGAGTTGGGAAGCCTTATGTTAATAAAAACTGAAATTGCCCCACCTTATTTTTGCTGGGTCTTCGTTTGTTTCGATGTAGGGCGAAATATCTTTTCCTGTGGGTCCAGTGTAGTTGAATTGTTCTTTCAGGTATTTATTTGGTCCATACTTAATTAGTTCAAATTTGTCTTCATTGAAGGCCATATTGTTTGCATCTGCCCATGCATATATAGTTTGTAAGTCTTTTTGTAGCTCTACACAGTCTTCTTTTTCTGTAATTGGTCTTAGTATTCTGGTATCATCTGCGAATGACAGGAGAGAGCTTCCTAGGTTACAGTTTATATTGTTTAGCATTATAATGAATAGAATTGGTCCTAGTACTGTGCCTTGCGGCACTCCACTAATCACTTCTTTTTCTATAGATCTTGCTCCATTTACATTGTTATTTGTTTTCTGTCAGAGAGAAAGGCATGGATCCATTTTCCTATTTTTCCACAAATACCAAGTTCTTTTAGTTTATGGAATAATATACCATGGTCAACCTTGTCAAAAGCTTTTGCAAAGTCTAGATAGATGACATCAACATTGTGGTTTTCTCCCAAATATTGTAGGATTGTATTGCAATGGTCTATAAGTTCAGTAAGGCAGGATCTCTTGTGTCTGAAGCCATGTTGAAAGTCTTCTAAGAGATGTTAATTTTCTATAAAACTGACAATGTGCCTTTTCAGGACTTTCTCAAATATTTTAATAATATGGGAAGTCAAAGATATGGGTCTATAGTTCTTGGCTTCCTTTCTTTTGCCTCCTTTATAGATTGGGGTAATATTTGCTTGTTTCATGATTGGTGGTATTCTACTGGTGTCTAGTGAGGATCTCCACAGGATTTTCAAAGGCAGAGATAAAGTATGTTTGCATTCCTTAAGAAACTTGGCTCCAATTCCATCTGGACCAGGGGCTGAACTCCCCGGTAGCTCTGTTATTGCCTGTTGTATATCTCTAGTGGTTATTTGTATATCTTCCAATAATGGTCTGTCTTGGTCATTTTCTTCTCTATCAAAAAATGCTGTAGTTTTTATTTTCTTTGCTACTACAGGGGTACTCCAGCTTAAAGCATATTGAGATTGTAGAATGTTTGCCATGTCCTGTGTATTAGATGTGAGAGTTAGTCCATCTTTAGCAAGCAATGGGCCAATGCTCGTTTTGATAACTGCTTTGCGTTTAGCATAGCTAAAGAAGAATTTACTCTTTTCCATAACCAAACCTAAAATTTCAAAATTCCTCAAAAGCCTGTAATGTACTCTTGTAAAATATACCATCTAACCTGGTACTACTTACCTTTCATGGTCCCTACAATGACCCAACCTTACCTTTCCGGGTGTAATTACTATGGTGTTGGATACCACAGAGGTTAATTGAATGCCCAGTTAGGTCAACTGTATGCCCTTAACAACTGGTTAGGTTAAGTTGTGATATTTTCATTAAAACTAACAAAAATAACACAACTTAACCAATTGTCAAGGGTATAAAGTTGACCTAACTGGGAATTCAATTAACAACTAGGCATGGGTACCCCATAATGAATTTGGGACCCAAAAAGGTAAGTAGTACCCCTAACCTAACCTAGCCCTAGATGATGTCTCACTCAAACTCCAACCACAAACAAACATTCGAAAGTGACTGTTGAATTCAAATTTCAGTTGCTGGACCTGTGTGGGAGTATCACGTGACAATGGGGCAGCCACTGATTGGCTAATGATAACATGACTACATACGTCATGGGATGAGATGGTTTCACAGTAAATATTTACTGTTATGAGTCTCTGATAGAAAGTTTGGATAATATGAGTATCGTCACGTTTAGAATATCAAAAGCAAATATAGCTAATTATAAAATATTAAAGCATAGTTTTCTCATCATTTTGATATGTCACTATGTTCGCAGATGTGTCCTTACCAAATTATGTAGATTTGAATATTATGATATTTTTGCGGCTTTTTTTTCCTGCCCTTCCAATATTTGCCTGGTGACATCATGAAAACATGATATATGAGCTAGGCGTTTTAGGTTACTACTTCTACTTATGTTAGTTTTTCATAGATGTTGGTCGCGATGACATGTGAAGGGTGTGAATATTATTTTGAGGATTTAATATATGAAGTGCATTCTAATGACTCCCGAGCAATAGAAATATTTTCAAAACACAATATTTGGATAATATGAGTATCATGATGTCAGAATATCAAAAGCAAATATAATTATAAAATATTAAAACTAACCTAACCTAACATGAATATGTTATTACATTATCATTTGTATAATTTAGGTCTTGGGGGTACGGGGGCAGATCCCCATGAAGATCATGCATCACAAATTGATCGGTATAGGGTTTTATATTTTTTATTTTTGAATTTCTGATGCTAAAATGCCGATCAATATCGATCAATTTGTCATGCGTGATCTTTATGGGGGCTCTACCCCCGTACCCCTGAGACCTAAATTATACAAATGATAATGTAATAACATATTCATGTTAGGTTAGGTTAATTAATACCAAAATACATTTTTCTAGTAATATTTGATGTTTTGCTTAGATTTTGACCTCCATTTCCCTTGAAAATGAGCCAAATTCAAAGTACTATAACTTTGTTGGATCTCATTTCCGAGGGAAATGGAGGTCAGATTTGAACAAATCACATCAAATACTACTAGAAAAATGTATTTTGGTGTGTAAAATGACTGAATGTGTCTATGTACATAATTACTGAAAGTTTTAAAAACTGATTTTCAATGTTTTTCAATGTGCTGAAAAACATAAATTTCACCTTCAAAATTGGCTGAACCTAAAACAACCTAAGCAAACCTAACCTAACACTAACTGATTCAAATTAAAATCAGCGGAAGCGCCATTTTTTTACCCTTTTCCCATTAGAGAGTTTAAGCTTCAATAACTCTTTAACAAATCATTTGCGATGGAAATGAGTATCATTTTTTAATTCAGCACATTTGAAAAACATTGAAAACCAGGTTTTAAAACTTTCTACCGGAGACCAGTGTAATAGTAAAGAAATATCGGTTTCAGTAGTGAATAATGGCACCAAAAGTTAATAATTTTGAAAATAAATATCTCGATAAATAGGAATTTCTGCCAAAATTATATAGAATAGAGTATTATTGTTTTTTTTCACTCTCTCTCCCTGTATAAATATCAATATCGAGTTTGGTGGATGTGTTCTACCAAATCTTAACCTCAATTACTCTTAACAGTATAAATAAGCTGGACTAGTATACACCTATTGGTGCTTTAAATTACTTGCCTCAAAACTTTTCTGTTTTTATTATAGATATGGATTTTAACTTTGCTTGGTAGTCTGTCCATTGGTCCAGTATTTGCTGTGAGAAAAAATGTTTTGGCTAGGAGACGTTTTGACTGGTAACCCTTAATTGAATTGTCACTACAAACTAAACTTAACTTTATTATTATTTAGAATATTTCTCCTTAATTAATAAAAAATTTATCAAGTCCTTTCTTAAAACTATCCAAAGTACTGCTGTCCACCACTGCAGTTGGCAAGTTATTCAAAAATACTACCCAGAAACAGAAGATATATTTATGTAAATCTAATCTAAAAGTTGTCTTCCCAGTTTTTTTAATTGTGACTCCTATTTGTATTGTCAATTATTTGTAATGATGATAATCATTTTTATACCTACCCTATCTATGTCTGCAAGCATTTTTATAGTTCAATCATATCACCCCAAATACACCTTGCAGAAGAGAACTTTCTTTACTCCCTTAGTTTATCCCTACAATTTTTCCCCCCCTCAAGCCAGAAACAAGTTCAGGCTAATATTGGATTTTACTCCCACTCATAAGCAGTTGAACAAGTACTATATATTGAATTGCCATTAAAAACTGACTAAAAAAATATATATCTTGTGCAAATTTGTTCAAATGTACTTTTTTTAATAAAATATATTTCCTGTTTTGGCTATAGGTTCATTCCATGTCAGTTCAAGGGAATTTTGGGTCAAAAAAACATGACCATCACCGATGTTTTTGAAAATTGGCACACTTATAGATCTCGGTGAGGAAAACAGAATGGTACTTGTTTCAACACTCTAGCTCATGTGGTTCTGGAGATATGGCCATTCGAACTTTGTAAAAAAGGTCAATTTCCAAGGTCATGCCATATTTCAGCTCATATTGCACTTACAGAGTCCATTTAAACACTATTTTAAAGCTTTTAAGCAGATCTACAACTTTGTTTCTATTCATATTTTACCTCAGTGATAAAAAAAAAAGTTGATCTTATTTTTTACCTTTGACCTTGTGTAGGTCATTTGATGTCACAACCGATTTTTCTCCTTTCACCCAATTTTGGGTACACATGTCTACCTTAACCTGAACAAGATTTTTAGTGTTGATTAAGTTAGTATAGACACTACAGCCATTTCAGTGGACCATACCTACCTCCATTTTGACCAAATACCTTTTTCCACCAAACTTTGAGGTGCCGTTTCTTTGGAACTGTTTGAGCTAGAGTGTTGAGAAAAGTACCATTAGATTTGTCTCACTGAGATCTATAATGTCTGCTATTTTTAAGACAATTTGCCTTTTAATATGTATATTAAAATAACCTATTCCTTTATTTTTACCACTTGAGTTATAAGAACTGATTCTTGTCTAGCTGGGTGAAACCATGAAAAAAGAGGCATCAACATAACTTTATATTTAAAAAAGGCAGTTATTAGGTATTTACAATATATTTTATGGAAGCCATTATTGTTACATTTATAATAATAATAAAGTATTTGTATATGCCTTTCAAGGTAATTATTTATCCTACCAAAGATTTGACCTTAGACAAAAACTGAGATCATTATTCAATAGCAAACAGTAAGAAAGAAAAACATGTAAGAGACTTTAGGGTAAACCCAGGATAAATAGACAGGTAGAAGTGTTGATATAACACTAATACATCTTCAGTATTCCAGAAACTTGGTCTGTGAGTATTTTTTAGTGAAAAAAAAATTCTCAAATTTTTTTGAAAATCAGTCAAATAGGTCAAAATTTAGGGTCAGGTCAAATTTTGGCCAAATCATGACCTAGAATTGTTTAAATCCCTATATCTCGGCTTCTAATTGTCGTAGCTTAATAAACTTTATATGGATGGAAGTGGAATGAGCTCTAGTTTCCAGAAATGGTACTTTCATTGGGGTAATTTAATAAAAAAACCACTTAATTTTGAAAAAAAAAGAAAATTCAGGATTTGGCATTGAAGAGATCAATTTTTAAAAACTTTTATTGAAGAAAAAATGTTGCCTGAGCAAAGATCTACCATAATCAGCAATAAAAAGTTAGCTTACAGGCCATTATATAGCTTAAAACTTAATTTTATTAATGCTGGCTTTCTTCATTTTTTCAGAATTTCATCATCAAAAATGTATTTAATGAAACTAAACATATTAAATAGTAGGATAACAATATAATAAGGATATACAGGTAAACTTCATTTTATGCCGCTTTAAATTACGTCACTTCACTTTTACGTGGCTTAAAGTAAAAGCTTAAATGGAAAATTAAAAATGGTTAAAAGCCGTAAACTATGCAAAATATGATGCTGTAACTGTGCGGGACTATTGGAAGTCATATGACATTTTAAAAGGCATTTCCAACATAGCTGCAGCTTTGGAATGAAGTTTCAAAATCATGTCTAAATGATGTCTGGCGTAAGCTGTGGCCTGATTGCATTGCTGATTTTGGTGAATTTGACAGTGTTGAAACTGTGACAAAAGACGTCACTAAGATAGCGAGTGGAGTGAAGTAGGTCTAGATGATGTGGAAGATGATGATGTTGATGAACTGCTCAATTCTGCAGTTCCTCAGCAAAAAAAAAGAGGATCTCCCTCTGGGATCATCTTCCTCTCAATAAATCATTTCCATCTCGCCACTGTCAAACAAGATCAAATAATTTGTTTTTAATTGCTTTAATTACCAAAGTAAGTAGTAATTTATCTTAATTCAATTATTTTATTAATATTAAGCATTCTTTTACTAGTTTTAAGCATATAACCCATTAATAATTTTCATTTTATGGAAAATATATGGGGGTCGCTTTTGGAGAATCCTGGAACCTATCCTATTTATTTAGGTAGAAGCCCATTATTTTTTAGCTTCACTTTTCGATGGCAATCTGCTGGAACCTAACCCCGGCATAAATCGAGGCATACCTATAATTAGCATTTGTAATTAATTGTAATTTAAATACGTATCTACTCTCTACATTCTACATGCATGCTAAGTGCTAACTTCATACATATATGCTAATTTGTTTTAAGTTTTCTTGAGAAATTTTCTAAATCTTGAGCTGGAAAGACATACTGTATCCTTGTTCCACCTCTTAAACTTGACTCAACTATTCCAAATATGTTCTCGGGGGGAACAGGGCAAATATCGTCTTCTACAGGAAAAACGTACGAGGGTGCTATTCCTGAAGGATAAAGAAATTTAATCAAATAATCGTCATATTCTGCATCATACAACTCGACCAGTCCTAACTACAATTCTTTTTCGTACACACAACCGACAAAAGAGCCTACTTCTATTTCTTTATTGTTTAACTCTCCCTCGATATCACTGGCTTCTCCATCATGATCTACTTCTTCTCCACTAACAATTTTTCTTATTTCTTCTGACTGAAAACTATTAGATAACGAATATACTTTTAAAGTGTTTGCTGACAAAGGGATAAATCTATGTAATTTTTGGGTACCTTTAATTGGGATAATCGGTAAATTGAGACGCTCTTGTATGGAATTTTCTATTTCTGTAACTTCAGTTTTGGATACATAAAAAAAAAATTATTGTGGAATCTAAATTAGTTGAGCAAAATTAAAAAAAGTCTTTTGGAGTTAAAATTTGATTATCAATCAGTCGTTGTAAACTGGCTTTTGCTACTGATCTTTCACAGTGCCACCTATTCCATCGCACACGCTCTTTCCGTGTGACGTAGCAAAAAATTGCACTTCGTCTATTTCAAAATCGGCTTTGTGGTAGCATAAATTAAAAAGTTTAATTTCCTCAACAGGTGGAGCTGTAAAAATATTTGTAGACGAGCTGCTACTGCGCTCAAAGGATTCTTCATTTGCTGGTAAAGGACCATCTTCCACCATCTTGAAATCGATACTGCGTTCTTGTCAATGCCCCCTGCTGCCTGGATAACATCAGACGGGTACAATCTGGGGAAGGAACGGGTCGGGAAGCTCCTCGTGACTAACGACACTGCTGAAAGAGGAGTGGCCCTCATCCGCGAGTTCACGGCAAAGGGGCGTACCAAGCATGGATCAGCTCCAATACATGATCCAGGTGGCAGAGGATCATCGGCGAGCGTACCCGAAGACAGCAAACAAGAAGGACCTTCTTCACTGAAAAATACTTCTTTTTGAAGGCTTTTAGTTCTTTTCATGCCATTTCCGGGTATTGTTTGTGAATTTCTTTCGTTTTGTTGGTGTTCACGTAGTACGGGGAAACTAATCCCAGAATATAATATATAAGTTTAGCTGTTTTGTTTCCAATTATTTTACAGTATTCATTCCAGTTTAAGTTCTTGTCAAAGTAAATGCCTAGGAAATTGAAATGATTAACATGTGTTGTGGAATTACCATTAATTCTGAGGTCTGGAATGTGGTTGCTATTTATAGGTTTTTGTGGAAATGTATTTTATGGTATATTTTCTTTTATTAAATTATGTTTTTCAGTACATCCTCAACAAAGTGTATTAGCAAATGTATTTTTATAAATATAAAACACGAATTATGTCTTCATGTGCTGTAATGTTTTAAATATTAAGTGTTAAACAAGATATAGTTTTCATGGAGTTACTTCCCCTGACCCCCTCCCCGCGGGCGGTCTTTCTAAGGTGGATCGCCCGCGGGCTCCTGCCTCCATGTGGCGAGGGGGGTCAGCCGCGGCTGGGGGCCCTGCCGGGTCCCCGCCCGGTTGCGAAGTGGACTTTTAGCATACCCTGCTATCCTACAGCCCCTCTTTCCTGTCTTCCCTCTTTACCCTCTTCCTTGCCCCCTCTGTTTTTCTGCTTTCTCTGTTCACTTCGCGCGCCCCGTGGGCTGCCGGGGCTGGTCGCTGGGGGTCTCGCCCCCATGGCCGGGGCCGACTAAGTTGGCTGGTAGGGTGCCCAGGCCTGGGACCCTGGGGGGCCTTGGTCTTTGCTGCCGGCGGGGGAGAACTTTCGACGCTGCAAGGGCCCCTTTTGAAACGGGGGTACCTACATGGGACGAGGCACCCACCCCCCGCCGGCGTGCGCTTGGTCCCCTTGGGCCCCGGGTAATCGGTTCCCCGCGGCCCCGGGCGCGAAACAACAACTAAAAATTTTCTATGGAAACACTTACAAATCTAATGGACCTCGTTGACGACCCGGCTTGTGCATCTGACTCCCTCTGACTACCTCTTTGGACCGTGGGTCTGGTAAGGGCAGTCGGCAGCCCTCGCCCACCCCGTCTGCTCTTCTTGCCGACACCTCCTCTCCCTCTCTTCCCCAGGCTCGTGGCGCCGCTGCCCGACCCCCCGCCAGTAGCGGATGGACCTGCAGTGGACCCCCCGACCCCTGGATCCCCCATATTCCACGTCCCGATAGGGACCCACCTGCTTTTTCGCCCTCAGGTGGGAGGCCCGCGGCCCCGGTCGCCTCCCACTCCGGTCGGGCCTCATCGCCCCGGCCCCCTCGGCCCCTGGGGACGTGGGACCCGACGTCGCCGTCCGCCTTTCTCGTCTTCTCGCCCCCTCGAAGTTCCGGTGGTGTTTGGCCAGACGGCTTCACTCGGCCTTAGGACGATGGACAAGTTCCTCGTCCTCCGCCCCTCCTCCTCCAAGCCCCTCCCCACTAACCACGAACGCCTCTTTCGAGCGATCCATGGGAAGACGGGGACGGCGCGTTTTGACCTTCGGCCTCAGAGGGATGGCTCCATTTTGATAAGGTCGCGTTCCTCTGCCGAAACCTCCTCTCTGCTCGCTATCCCCGATGTCCTGGGCTGCGGGATCACGGTGACTCCCCACCCCCGCCTCAATCAGTGCCAGGGCACAATTTACGCTGCTCGTCTTCTACCCATCCGGTGGAAGACCTCCAGATAGACCTCGCCTCCCAGGGTGTTGTGAGGGTGTACCGCTTTCCCGACAGATCGCGGTCCCCAACCGCCCCTTCTCCTCGCCTGCTCCTCACTTTCGACTCACTGGTGCCCCCGTTTCGGTATTCTGGGGCTTTGGTGAGAGACGAGCGTGCGAATTCTCAGTACGACCATACGTGCCAGATCCTACGCGCTGTTTTCAGTGTAATAGGTTTGGCCACGTGAGAGCAGCTCCTGCCGTCAGCCGGCCCCGTTGTGTGTCCGCTGCGGCGGCCCTCCCCACCCCTTGCCCTGTACTGCTCCGCCTTCCTGCACCAACTGCCATGGACCACACCCTGCTTCATCCCGCTCTTGCACGTCCTTCCTCTTTGAAAGGGAGGTTCGGGCCCTCTGTTCATCAGAGTTTCTCAGCGCTCGGGAGGCGCGGGAGCGGTTGCGTGGCTGCGAGGCGCGGGAGCGGTTGCGTGGCTGCGAGGCCCGGCGTGGTGCCTCGTACGCCGAGGCTCTCCGTTCCCGGACCCCGTCTTCACCGGCGGTTCCCAACGCGCCTCCACCCACCGTGTCCGCTACTCCCAGTCCATCCTCTGCCGCCCAGCGGACTCCTACCGCGGCCCCGTACTACCAGCGCGTCCCCACGTGCTCCCTCCGCGAACGCCGATGCTTCGTCGGCAACCCCCCCTGCCCCTTGTACGCCCTCTCCACCGGCGCCTTCGGCCAACCCATTCCGGATCGTGACCCGCCCGTCACCCATGCGGGCCGCACGACGGAGGGGTAGGGGCCGCAAGCGCCGCGCCAGTGGTGACCCCGAAAGGTTCGAAGCCATAAGCCTCGCATCACCTTCCTCTCCCAAACACAAACGCCCCCTTCGCCCTACCGCCCCGTGTCCTCACCGTCCCCACTGCGCAACCGTTATGCACGCTCCCCCTGGGGTCCCCGACGGCCCTCGTGGTGGGGGCTGAGATACACCCCTCTCCGGCCCGGTCGATGGACCCACTGGAGGGGGAACTCGCCCGCCTGGTCGGCGTGGGGGGACGTGCACGCCCCCGCGTTTGACCCGCCCCATCTCTCTCCTCGACTTGCCAATGCCTCTGGGTGAGGTATTATTTTCCACTCCCCCTCGTAGTCCTGCCTCCCCCGCACCTCCGGTGAAGGGAGGGGCATTCTGGATACCTCTCACATCCCCTTCTCTGCATCGCTCTCCCCGGACGTCCGGGAGACTCCTCTTCTGGAGGACTTGCCGGCGTCTGGTTCCACATCGCCCCCTCGTCGGGTGACCCTCGCCTTCGCCCTCGTTCGCGTCCCTCGCTGAACTCCGGGGCTTTCCGATTCCCTCTTTAATCTCGGGCCGCCCGATCGGCCCACCCACCCCATAACCATCCTTTACGCTGACCTTCCTACCCCTCCCTATACCTCGCTCCTGCAGTGGAACATCCGCGGGCTCCTGGTAGGCCTCGAGAGTCTCTCCTCTCTCCTGGCCTCCAGGTGTCCGGCGTGTTTCTGCCTTCAGGAGACGATTCTGGGATCCCGTTCCCTCCCTCGAGTGTCCGGTTACTGCGGGCTCCCTTCCCCGCCTCTCGATGGGGCGGGGAGGGGGGGCGCCGCGGTCTTCGTGCACCGCTCCGTCCCTTTCCGCCCTCTCCCGCTCCGTACAGTCCTGCAAGCTGTGGCCGTGCGCCTTTCCTTGGGGGCCAGCTCACGGTCTGCTCTCTTTACCTCTCCCCTAACGTACGCCCTCCACCCGATTCTCTCCGTGACCTAATTCTCCAGCTTCCCCGCCCTTTTCTGATTCTCGGTGACTTCAACAGTCGGGACCCGGCCTGGGGGGACGTTTGCTCCACCTTTCTCTCCGGGACCCTTCTCTCCCTTATGGACGAGCTCGAGTTCACCTTTCTGAACGATGGCTCCCCAACCTGCCTTCACTCGGCCCATGACAGTTTCACCTGTATCGACCTTTCCTGGTTTCCCTCGAAATCGTGACGGAGTTCACCTGGAGGTCCTGCCGGATTCTTCCGGCAGTGACCATTTCCCAGTGTGTCTTACCCCGACCCGTCTCCTCCCCCCACCTCTGTCCGCCCGCGCTGGCTGTTCGCCAGAGCAGACTGGGCCTCATACGCGAGGGGCACGGCGATCTCGCCATCAATTCCTGCCTTTCCCTCCGTCAATGAGGCCCTCGCCTTCCTCGAGAGTAAGATCCTCTCGGCTGCCGCCAGTTGCATCCCCCGTACCTCTGGCTCCCCAGGCCGCGAAGCGTCCCATGGTGGACCCCAGAGTGCTCCCATGCCGTTCAGGAGCGGCGCCGTGCCGGCCGCCGCTTCTACCGGACCCGCCAGCTGGAGCACAAGATAGAATTTCAGCGCCTGAAGGCAGTGGCCCGTCGGGTCCTGAAACTGGCCCGGCGTACCTCCTGGCGGAGTTATGTGTCCGGGATCTCCTCCTCGACTGCCCCCTCGATGTTTGGCGCAAGGTGCGTAGCTTTGAGGGGACCCGTGTCCCCCCTCGACCCCGGTGCTTCGGGTCGGGGACGACGAGTTCGTGTCCGATCCGGAGGCCGTCGCGAACGCACTCGCGGCGCACTTTGCAGCCATCTCCAGTTCCGATTCCCCCCACTCCCGCCGCGACCCACCGGAATTTCCACCTCATAGGGATGACCCTATAATCACCTCTTCCACATGACAGAGCTTCGGGAGGCCCTCCGCCCCCGACGCTCCTCCGCCCCCGGCCCCGATAATATCCCCTATGACTTGTTACGGCATCTCCACCCCTGCTCTCAGCTTTCTACTGGACCTCTATAACCGGATTTGGTTGGAGGGTTCATTTCCGGACCGATGGCGTGAGTCCATCGTCGTCCCCATCCCGAAGCCGATAAAGACCCCTCACTCCCGTCGAACTATCGCCCCATTTCCCTAACATGCTGTGCCTGCAAGGTGATGGAGGCGATGGTCGCCTCGCGGCTGTCCTTTACCTTGGAGGCGAGTGACCAGTACCCTGCTACCTAGGCTGGTTTCCGGCGCTTCCGGTCTACCACCGACCCCCTCCTTCTCCTTAGCCATGACGTGCAGGAGGCTTTCTCCCGGCGTCAATTTGTACTCGCCGTCTTTTTCGACCTCCAGAAGGCCTACGATACTACCCGGCGGAGCGCGGTCTTCGACTGCTTACGCTCCCTGGGTTTCGTAGGCTTTCTCCCTTCCTTTATTTATAACTTCTTGTCCGCCCTTTCTTTCCGCGTCCGCATCGGTTCTGCCCTCTCTGACCGCTTTCCGTTGGAGGAGGGTGTCCCTCAGGGTAGTGTCCTTAGCGTCTTGTGTTTCTCACTCGTGATGAACACAGTCGCTACGGTCCTGCCTACATCCGTTCGTAGCTCCCTCTATGCCGATGACCTGGCTATCTATTGCTCTGGCGCCTCCCGTCTTTGGCTGAACGTCGGCTCCAGCTAGCCATCAACGCGGTGGTTCGCTGGGCGTCCTCGGTTGGCTATGCTTTCTCACCCTCTAAGTCTTCCAGTATGCTTTTCCGTCCTCGGCGCCTCCGTCTGTCGCATACCTTCGCCCTTACCCTTGCCGGCACTCCTCTTCCCCTCGTCCCATCCGTTAGATTCCTGGGTATGACCCTCGACGGATTTTTCGGTTGGGTTCCACACCTTAGGCGGTTGCGGCAAACATCTCGCCGCACCCTCTCCCTTTTGGGTCATCTGTCCCACACAACCTGGGGGGCGGACAGGCGTACTCTGCTGCGCCTGTACACCTCCCTGGTGCAATCCCGTGTCGACTACGGCTGTGTGGTCTACAGCTCCGCCTCCTCTCCGGCACTCCGTATGCTGGATCCTCTTCTCCACCGTGGCCTTCACCTGGCGTCGGGTGCCTTCCGCTCGTCCCCTGTCGCTAGTCTTCAGGTGGACTGTGGACCCCCCTGCCCCTTCGCCGGGGCCTTCTCATGGCGAAGTGTTACCTTCGCATCTGCCGCCTTCCGATGTCCCTACTCTTCTCCGCGATCTCCCAGGCGCTACCCCGGCCTGACACGTGGCATTTCGCTGCCTCTCTGGCCGAGATTTTCTCGTCCCTGGGGATCCCCCACCCTCTATTCTGCCGTTCTCCTTCGATCTGTCGCCCCCCTGGCGGACCACCCCTATCTGCCGTTGCCAGGCGCTCCGTGGCCTGCGTAAGGAGTCTCTTCCTGCCGTCCTCCGGTCTTCTTTTCTGGCCCATCTTCCCGTCCATTCGGACGACGTTCCCGTCTACACCGACGGCTCGCGCTCCCCTGCAGGTGTCGCGGCCGCCGTCTTCTCTCCGTCATTGTCACCTACCTCCCGGGGTATCCCCCTGCCGGTTCAGGCCTCCATCTTTTCCGCGGAGCTCTTTGCCCTTCTGGAAGCCCTCCGTCTGGTAGGGTTGTTCGCGGTCCTCCTGTACCATTTTTTCGGACTCGCTGAGCGCCCTTCAGGCGCTCGAGCGCTATGATTCCCCGACCCCCTCGTACGCCTTATTCAACAGGAGTACCATGTCCTGCACACCGTTCACCGGATCTGGGTCACCTTCTGCTGGGTTCCCGCCCATGTTGGTGTTTCCGGTAATGAGGCGGCGGACCGCATAGCCCGGTCCGCCGCCTCGCTGCCTCCCCTCCCCCGCCCGCTCCCCTTCTCAGACTATGTGCAGGTCTTTCGTTCCTTTTACGACCGCATGTGGCAACAGTCCTGGGACGATGCCACCGGAAATAAACTCTGGTCCATCCGCCCCCGTCTGTCATATTGGGTGTCCTCTTTCCACCGCTCCAGACACAAAGAGGTCGTCCTTGCGCGGCTTTCGCATCGGCCATACGCGCCTCACGCACGGCTATCTTATGTTCCGGCAGGAGGCTCTCTCGTTGCGCCTCCTGCCAGTCGCCCCTCACCGTCTCTCACATCCTTGTGGAATGCCCCACCCTGTCGTCAGTACGTCGTCGCGCCTTCCCGTTCCTTTCTGATTTCCCCCTCCCCGAACGTTTACGCCTTATGCTCGCTGAGAGCCCTCTCTTCTCGCTTGACCGTCTTTTCCTCTTCCTCTCCCAATCTCGCATCCTATCTGAGCTTTAGGTGACTTCTCACCTGTAGTCCGCTGTTCTCCCTTTTCTAGTGCCTTTTCTCCGTCTCCGTTTCTCTTTCTCTTATTCCGCCTCGCCATGATATCCGCTACCATATAGCGGGAAGTGGCGGTAAACGCCCCAATACAAAAAAAAAAAAAAAAAAACCTGAAAATAATCAGTACGGGGAAACCAATCCCAGAATATAGTATGTAGTATGTAGTGTACAAACTTTGTAGTGGATGCGCGACCCCTAAATAAACAGCTACTCAAATGAAAATTTGTCTGTGGTGTTTTCTCATTTAGTGGCTTATTTGAGAAAACGAGCGAAAGAAATGGACCAACTCCAGGTTTTCTCCCTTATGTAGTGACGCCTCTCTCTCTCTCTCTCTCTCTCTCTCTCTCTCTCTCTCTCTCTCTCTCTCTCTCTCTCTCTCTCTCTCAGTAAGGTCATTGGCATCAAAGAGATGGTACAAGACTTGTGCGTTCCGCTGGGCGTGAAGTTTATTGACCCCTTCGATGCATTTTCGGGTAGGTGGGACCTTTACCAGAGGGATGGTGTCCACCTCAATAACAAGGGTAAAGGTGTGCTAGGCGCGCTGCTCGACCGGCACCTATACAGAATGGTGAGGTCGTGTCCGGGGAGAGATGATGGGCCCCCACCGGAGAGAGATGAGGATGAGCCGGTGGCGGACGTACCTTCAACTGAAGGGTGCGTCGAAGTACAGGTGGGTGACCCTCCTCCTACGTTGGAGGGGGCTCAGTCTCCTGCGGAAGTTGCCCCCTCGTTAGTGAGGGGCTCTTCAACTCCCGACAGCCCTGGCTGTTCGGGAAACGGGTCGTGCTAGGGGGCGGTCAGAATAGGGAAGGCTCCCTCCGTGCAATGCTTTTTAATGCTAGGTCAATTAGGAACAAGTTTCGCGAGCTACGGGCGCTCTTAGCATCAGAATACCAGGATATCGTTGCTATCACCGAGTCCTGGATTCATACTGATCGTAGGGACTACGTTGGGGAGTTCGAAATTCCCGGGTATAGAATGTTTCGCAAAGACCGCACCCGTGGGGAGGGGGGTGGGGTACTAATATACGTCAGAGACACGTTGAGTCCGGTTGACTGCCAGTTCCGGTCGGAACGGGAGCTGCTTTGCGTCGATCTGAACGTGGGAGGGACGAACTATAGGTTAATCTTGGTGTACAGACCTCCGCATCTCCTCCTCGAGGAGGATACAGCCCTGTACACCGAACTCAGTAGCCTGCTAGGGGATAGGGTGTGTGTAGTTTTCGGAGACTTCAACTGTCGCGGCATAAAGTGGGAAAACAGGACTGCCGATGCTGAAGGGAGGAGGCTAGTTGACTTTGCTGATGAGAACTCCTCACTCAGTGGGTCAACGAGCCTACACGAGGCGAAAGCGTTCTAGATTAGTGTTCACGACCGAAGACAACCTCGTCACTGGCCTCACCGTTGACGAATCGTTGGGCGGGAGTGATCACAGTCTTATTAGGTTCCGTGTGTGCGTCCCTCGGGTGAAGCGTAGTAACTCGAGAGGCAGTAAGCTCGATCTCCAGCGGGCGAACTTTGTTAGCCTCAGGGATAGCGTAGGAGATATGGGGTTAGAGGTCGGCGGCGAAGTTGAGGGAGTGTGGAGTGCATTCCGGGACGAGTTTATGGTGCTGCAGTCTGCTGCCATACCCTCAAAACCGGTCACCCTGCTTCAACGCAGCCTAAGTGGTTCAAACGTGAGATCGCTTCGGCTATCCGAAATAGGAAAGTAGCGTATAGGAGGGCGAAGGCCAATCGTTCCCATGAGAACACTGTAGCGTATGTCCCCTGTGTAGGGAAGTGAAGGCGAAGGTTAGGCTAGCGAAACGTAACGAAGAACTACGGGTGGCAAGCCTCTGCAAGGGGAACCCTAAGGAGTTCTTCAGTTATGTTAATAGTAGAAAGCCCATTAGAAGCATGATAGGTCCGTTAAAGGACGGAAGCGGCGTTCTGCGGACCTCGGACGCGGACATCACCAATGTGCTTAATGAGTACTTTGCGGGAGTGTTCACCAGGGAGGACACCCGCATCATCCCCGAGCCAGGTGTGAGGCACGAAGGTGCTGGCCTGGATAATGTTCGATGTACCGCGACAGTCGTTGCCGATAGAATAGACAAACAGCGCGTTTAAGGCTCCTGGGCCAGACCAGTTTCTCCCCAGAGTGTTGCGGGAGGTGCGCGACCAGGTGGCTCCCCACCTGGCTACAGTCTTCAACAAATCGTTGGAGACGGGCCAGGTGCCTGGTGACTGGAGGGAAGCCAACGTGACCCCTATCTTTAAGAAAGGGGATCACGAAAGTCCAGGGAACTATCGTCCCATTAGTCTCACTTCAGTTGTAGGTAAATTATTAGAGGGGATAATAGCGGATAGGATCGTTGACCATTTGGATTCCTACAAGCTGCTTGGGGACTCCCAACATGGGTTTAGACGGCATAGGTCGTGTCTCACCAACTTGCTCGAGTTTTTCCACGTCATGTTGGTGAGGACGATAAGAGTAGGGCGATTGATATACTTTATCTCGACTTTCAGAAAGCCTTTGATAAGGTACCTCACCGCCGGCTAATGGCGAAAGTGCGCGCGCTGGGTATCGGTGGGGAAATAGGTAGCTGGATTGAAAACTGGCTGAAGAATAGGCGGCAGAGGGTTGTAATTAAAGGTGCTAGTTCGGGTTGGGCCTCGGTCACTAGTGGGGTTCCTCAGGGTTCCGTTTTGGGCCGCTGTTGGTTTATCATTTCATAAATGATATCGACGGTGGCATCGTCAGTCGGATCGCCAAATTCGCTGATGACACCAAGCTTGGGGCCAATGTTGGGACACCCGAAGCGATCGAGGAACTGCGTGCAGACGTAGGTAGGATAGGAGAGTGGTCTATAAAATTTCAAATGCCGTTTAACTGGGAAATGCAAAGTGATGCACATTGGCTACGCCAATCCCAAGTCGGACTACTCGATGTTGGGTAGTAATATCGAGGTGACTGATTTAGAAAAGACTTGGGTGTGCTAATTAGCAGCGACCTTAAGTTACGAAACAGTGTGTAGAGGTGGAAAAGAAAGCCAGAAACTATTGGGTTATATCAGGAGGCAATTTCAGTTTCGGAACAAGGAGATTGTGCTCTCACTGTACAATTCCCTTGTTCGGCCGCACCTGGAGTATGCTGTGCAGTTCTGGTCGCCCACCCTCAGGAAAGATATTGAGAGGCTGGAGCGAGTGCATGCGAGGGCCACAAAGTTAATCCCTTCCGTTAGGCATATGGGCTACAATCGACGGTTACGCGCCTGAACTTGTTTTCGCTTGAAACTCGGAGGCTGCGCGGTCAACTGATCGATGTTTTCAAGCTCTTACGCGGGTTCAACGATGTCGATTTTAGAAGTTAGTTTAGTTTAAATGATAACCCAACTCGCAACAATGGTTGGAAGTTGGATTTGAAACGGTTTAGGACTAGTGTGTGTGGGAATTACTTTACGTATAAGATCTGTGACACATGGAAACAGGTTACCTTCGGAAGTTGTGGACAGTTCCTCTGTGGATCAGTCAAGAAAAGGGTAGACGAAATCTTGCACACTTTGAGTGTGTAAAGACATTTAGGACCTCAGTCTGCGGAAATTTCTTTTCCTATAAAATAGTTAATATCTGGAACCAACTTCCCTCAGAGGTTGTTTCCAGTCAAAGTGTAAATGTGTTTAAAAATAGGCTAGACAAAGTACTGAATACTCTCATGTGAGCAAACTAAATATAGAGCTATTTATATATTCTCCACTTTCCTGTAAAATTTCCTTGGCTACTTTTCCAGGGTCAAGGTATTATGGAAAACTGATGAGTGGGTAGTTGGGAGGTAACGAAAATGGTTCACTGAGTAGGTAGGTAGTTAATCTAACAATTATTAAATTTCCTTTTATGTCAATAACTGGTGGATGAAACCAATTGGTTGCTCACCAGAGTTATTCTCCACACTAGTATTTATATACTGTGTGACAAGAGCGTGCTCGGTAATAGATATACATACCGATAACCAACCGAACAATAGAACAAGACGACGCTGGTGGAAAAAGCCCCGCTAAAAGGAGAACAAAGGAGAACGAAAACGAGGAACGGGGGCGAAAGGACGCAACTGGAGAAGGGACGAGAACAGACACGAAGAAAGAAAGATCCCACCAGCAAGTACGCTCTCGACAATATACAAGGAGAAAGAGACTCTCTAATAACAGCAGTAAGTGACTAATTGTGTTTTTAACCCAGCAAGTTAAACTCATTAAATTAAGCTGGGTCAGACAACTTAGGCCTACATTGTGGCCTAAGACCCAGCATCAACTCATAGCTTAACAAGGTAAAGGTAGATTGCCCTAACCTAGTTTGGTGAGGAATCCTACTGTGGACCTCAATTTACTGCCCGCTCTGGACCATTTCCGGAATCTCTAGCTGACCCCTCTAGGCTAGACTTGATCTACTCTATAGTTAGACTGGAGAAATAAGGGGTGGGTTAATTGTGGACCAATTCATACAGAGCATTTTTCGCAGTATTTTCTTCAACCTTTTTCCGTACCTGCCTCTGCAGGGAGGGAGGGAGCGGAGGGTGGGGAGAGAGCCTTCTACTTTTCTATCCAGTTTTCTACTACTGCTAGGATAGTTGAAAGAAAAATAAACTTTTACAAAATTTCCCTGGCACCGTTGTCATTGGTACCTCCTCGGTATGGGCTGCAAGGCCTTTGAGGTACTTCTTTCCTTGTAACTCCTTGTAACTCTCTCTCTTCTCTCTCTCTCTCTCTCTGCGGAAATTTTTTTCCTATAAAATAGTTAATATCTGGAACCAACTTCCCTCAGAGGTGTTTCCAGTCAAAGTGTAAATGTGTTAAAATAGGCTAGACAAAGTACTGAATGCTCTCATGTGAGCAAACTAAATATAGAGCTATTTATAAATTCTCCACTTTCCTGTAAAATTTCCTTGGCTACTTTTCCAGGGTCAAGGTATTTTCTTCAACCTTTTTCCGTACCTGCCTCTGGCAAGGAGGGAGCGGAGGGTGGGGAGAGAGCCTTCTACTTTTCTATCCAGTTTTCTACTACTGCTAGGATAGTTGAAAGAAAAATAAACTTTTATAAAATTTTCCCTGGCACCCGTTGCCATTGGTACCTCCTCGGTATGGGCCGCAAGGCCTTTTGAGGAACTTCTTTTCCTGTAACTCCTTGTAACTCTCTCTCTCTCTCTCTCTCTCTCTCTCTCTCTCTCTCTCTCTCCCCTCTCTCTCTCCCCAGAGTGTTGCGGGAGGTGCGCGACCAGGTGGCTACAGTCTTCAACTAATCGTTGGAGACGGGCCAGGTGCCTGGTGACTGGAGGGAAGCCAACGTGACCCCTATCTTTAAGAAAGGGGATCACGAAAGTCCAGGGAACTATCGTCCCATTAGTCTCACTTCAGTTGTAGGTAAATTATTAGAGGGGATAATAGCGGATAGGATCGTTGACCATTTGGATCCTACAAGCTGCTTGGGGACTCCCAACAGGTTTAGACGGCATAGAGTCGTGTCTCAACAACTTGCTCGAGTTTTTCCACGTCATGTTGGGTGAGGACAATAAGAGTAGGGCGATTGATATACTATCTCGACTTCAGAAAGCCTTGATAAGGTACCTCACCGCCGGCTAATGGCGAAAGTGCGCGCGCTGGGTATCGGTGGGGAAATAGGTAGCTGGATTGAAAATGGCTGAAGAATAGGCGGCAGAGGGTTGTAATTAAAGGTGCTAGTTCGGGTTGGGCCTCGGTCACTAGTGGGGTTCCTCAGGGTTCCGTTTTGGGGCCGCTGTTGTTTATCATTTTCATAAATGATATCGACGGTGTTGCCATCGTCAGTCGGATCGCCAAATTCGCTGATGACACCAAGCTTGGGGCCAATGTTGGACACCCGAAGCGATCGAGGAACTGCGTGCAGACGTAGGTAGGATAGAGAGCGTGGTCTGAAAAATTTCAAATGCCGTTAACTTGGTAAATGCAAAGTGATGCACATGGCTACGCCAATCCCAAGTCGGACTACTCGATGTGGGGTAGTAATATCGAGGTGACTGATTTAGAAAAGGACTTGGGGTGCTAATTAGCAGCGACCTTAAGTTTACGAAAACAGTGCGTAGAGGTGGAAAAAGAAAGCCCAGAAAACTATTGGGTTATATCAGGAGGCAATTTCAGTTTCGGGACAAGGAGATTGTGCTCTCACTGTACAATTCCCTTGTTCGCCGCACCTGGAGTATGTGGCAGTTTCGGTCGCCACCCTCAGGAAAGATATTGAGAGGCTGGAGCGAGTGCAGGCGAGGGCCACAAAGTTAATCCCTTCCGTTAGGCATATGGGCTACAATCGACGGTTACGCGCCCTGAACTTGTTTCGCTTGAAACTCGGAGGCTGCGCGGTCAACTGATCGAGGTTTTCAAGCTCTTACGCGGGTTCAACGATGTCGATTTTAGAAGTATGTTTAGTTTAAATGATAACCCAACTCGCAACAATGGTTGGAAGTTGGATTTGAAACGGTTTAGGACTAGTGTGTGTGGGAATTACTTTACGTATAAGATCTGTGACACATGGAACAGGTTACCTTCGGAAGTTGTGAACAGTTCCTCTGGGATCAGTTCAAGAAAAGGGTAGACGAAATCTTGCACACTATTTGAGTGTGAAAAGACATTAGGACCTCAGTCTGCGGAAATTTCTTTTCCTATAAAATAGTTAATATCTGAACCAACTTCCCTCAGAGGTTGTTTCCAGTCAAAGTGAAATCTGTTTAAAAATAGGCTAGACAAAGTACTGAACACACTCATAGTTTAAGATTAAAACTCAGAAAACTCTGCAGGAGTTCGCTTGCTCGGGTCTCTGTGAGCAAGCTAAATATAGAGCTTTTTATATATTCTCCACTTTCCTGTAAAATTTCCTTGGCTACTTTTCCAGGGTCAAGGTATTTTCTTCAACCTTTTTCCGTACCTGCCTCTGGCAGGGACGGAGCGGAGGGTGGGGAGAGAGCCTTCTACTTTTCTATTCAGTTTTCTACTACTGCTAGGATAGTTGAAAGAAAAATAAACTTTTACAAAATTTTCCCTGGCACCCGTTGCCATTGGTACCACCTCGGTATGGGCCGCAAGGCCTTTTGAGGTGCTTCTTTTCCTTGTAACTCCTTGTAACTCTCTCTCTCTCTCTCTCTCTCTCTCTCTCTCTCTCTCTCTCTCTCTCTCTCTCTCATTCCTAACGCGTAATGGCCTGACCATCCCCCTGCGACCGTTCTTTGGTGACCAATTGATGGTGCTTGGCTGTACTGCTCTGAGGTGAGAGAGCTTTACTGCCCAGCTGGCTGCCAGGCCAGCGTAAAGTCTCGGGCGTAGCCTCTGGGTCTGGTGGGATATCCCTTGAACACTGGATTCTAAGAGTGGCCACTTGTGAGTGACTAGTAAGACTTAGTAAGGGGCTGCATCTCGCTGTCGCTCATGGCGGGAAATCCGTGACGCCTGCGTCGCGAGTGTTTGTCAGTTGGTAGCTGCGACACGTTTGGGACTGTCCGGCCCTGGGGAGACCTTTGGTCGGTGCGGCAGCAGCGAGAGGTGTAGTCTTCTGGAAGGGATGAACGTCACTTGCAAATAGGTGGATGCGTCTACGCGCGGAAAGAATTCACACCCCCCCCCCCCCTCTCCTTTTTTATGTACTGGTCACAAAGTTTTTGATAGTTTTCATTGCTAGAACGCTTTATCTTATTCAGAGTATTCAGAGTTCGAAAAAAAGAAATAAGTTACAATGACTGGACCGCAGAAACTGAAGGCTGAATGTGCGAGGTGTGAAATAAACCAGTGAGTGATGAACTTCAAAGAAGCCTGTTTCGCGAAGATCAACCACTCCAGAATGTGCCGCTTTTGCGAACTCATGCGGTTTTACGAGAAGCTAGAGGAGAGGGTCCGGCGGCTCGAGTCGTTCAGACCGGCTGTTGGAGGTGCGGCGGTCACTGATGCGGCTGCGCCCTCCACCCCGGAGCTCATTGATAGGATAGCTGCCATGGAAAGGCGGTCCAGCGATGGACTGGACAGGGCTCGGGACCGCGGAGAAAGGGTAGAGGTGCAACCGGGGACTAGGGTACAAAATCAGTGTGAAGAATCGCCAGCGACCCACGTGGAATGCACGGAACCGCGGCGCAAGGTGGAGGGCGTAAAGAAGGGGCTGATAGAGAAGGGTGGGAAGGGGCCGAAAAAGAAAAGGGGTGGGAAGGGCCTACTGATGGCCCAAAGAAACAGAAGGATGTAGCTGCCGGTCGGGGTGGGTCGGCTGGTGTAACCGCGTCTATGGGTGGCGACGGGTTTCTAAAGGTCTCGGGCAAGAAGGCTGCGAAGCCGAAGCCTGAGACCCAAGTTGCCCCTGTCAGGACCTCCAACCGCTTTAGTCTCCTGTCCTCGAAGGAGGAAGACACCGTTTTGATTGGGGATTCGCAGATCAGGGGCCAGTAGAAGTACTTTGATTCTGCAAACCGGGATGGGAGGAAGGTAGGGTGCTTACCTGGGCGGGGAACGGCGCACTTAAGGAAGGAGGCAGAGAAGGTGCGCGTGGCTAGTCGGAGGACTGCGATCGTTGTCCACGCTGGTGGCAACGACCTGTTCCTCAAAGGCGGTAGGGTAGGTCTCACAGAAGGGATCATCACCGAGATCATGTCTCTTGCGGATGATCTAAAACTGAAGACAGACAGGGGAATGTTAATGGGTATTTTACCGCGGAGCGGATGAATGCCAGTGACCACGCGCTCAGTAAGGTCATTGACATCAACGAGAGGGTGCAAGACTTGTGCGTCCCGCTGGGCGTGAGGTTTATTGACCCGTTCGACGCATTTTCGGGTAGGTGGGACCTTTACCAGAGGGATGGTGTCCACCTCAATAACAAGGGTAAAGGTATGCTAGGCGCGCTGCTCGACCGGCACCTATGGTGAGGTCGAGTCCGGGGAAAGATAATGGGCCCCCACCGGGGAGGGATGATGATGAGCCGGTGGCGGACGTACCTTCAACTGAAGGGTGCGTCCAGGTACAGGTGGGTGACCCTCCTTCCACGTTGGAGGGGGCTCAGGCTCCTGCGGAAGTTGCCCCCTCGTTAGTGAGGGGCTCTGCAACTCCCGACAGCCCTGGCTGTTCGGGAAACAGGTCGTGCTAGGGGGCGGTCAGAATAGGGAAGGCTCCCTCCGTGCAATGCTTTTTGATGCTAGGTCGATTAGGAACAAGTTTTGCGAGCTACGGGCGCTCTTAGCATCAGAATACCAGGATATCGTTGGTATCACCGAGTCCTGGATTCATATTGATCGTAGGGACTACGTTGGGGAGTTCGAAATTCCCAGGTATAGAATGTTTCGTAAATCCCGCACCCGTGGGGAGGTGGGTGGGGTACTAATATACGTCAGGGACACGTTGAGTCCGGTTGACTGCCAGTTCCGGTCGGAACGGGAGCTGCTTGGCGTCGATCTGAATGTGGGAGGGACGAGCTACAGGTTAATCTTGGTGTACAGACCTCCGCATCTCCTCCTCGAGGAGGATACAGCCCTGTACACCGAACTCAGTAGCCTGCTAGGGGATAGGGTGTGTGTAGTTTTAGGAGACTTTAACTGTCGCGGCATAAAGTGGGAAGACAGGACTGCTGATGCTGAAGGGAGGAGGCTAGTTGACTTTGCTGCTGAGAACTTCCTCACTCAGTGGGTCAATGAGCCTACACGAGGCGAAAGCGTTCTAGACTTAGTATTCACGACCGAAGACAACCTCGTCACTGGCCTCAGTGGCCTCACCGTTGACGAATCGTTGGGCGGGAGTGATCACTGTCTTATTAGGTTCCGTGTGTGCGTCCCTCGGGTGAAGCGTAGTAACTCGAGAGGCAGTAAGCTCGATCTCCGGCGGGCGGACTTTGTTAGCCTCAGGGATAGCGTAGGTGAGATGGGGTTAGAGGTCGGCTGCGATGTTGAGGGAGTGTGGAGTGCATTCCGGGACGAGTTTATGGTGCTGCAGTCTGCTGCCATACCCTCAAAACCGGTCACCACTGCTTCAACGCAGCCTAAGTGGTTCAATCGTGACATCGCTTCGGCTATCCGAAATAGGAAAGTAGCGTATAGGAGGGCGAAGGCCAATCGTTTCCATGAGAACACTGAAGCGTATCTCCGCCTGTGTAGGGAAGTGAAGGCGAAGGTTAGACTAGCCGTTTAACTTGGGTAAATGCAAAGTGATGCACATTGGCTACGCCAATCCCAAGTCGGACTACTCGATGTTGGGGAACAATATCGAGGCGACTGATTTTGAAAAGGACGTGGGTGTGCTAATCAGCAGCGACCTTAAGTTTATCAAACAGTGTAGAGGTGGAAAAGAAAGCCCAGAAGCTGTTGGGTTATATCAGAAGGCAATTTCAGTTTCGGAACAAGGAGATTGTGCTCTCTCTGTACAATTCCCTGGTTCGGCAGCACCTGGAGTATGCTGTGCAGTTCTGGTCGCCCACCCTCAGGAAAGATATTGAGAGGCTGGAGCGAGTGCAGGCGAGGGCCACAAAATTAATCCCTTCTGTTAGGCATATGGGCTACAATCGACGGTTACGCGCCCTGAACTTGTTTTCGCTGGAAACTCGGAGGCTGCGCGGTCAACTGATCGAGGTTTTCAAGCTCTTACGCGGGTTCAACGATGTCGATTTTAGAAGCATGTTTAGTTTAAATGATAACCTAACTCGCAACAATGGTTGGAAGTTGGATTTGAAACGGTTTAGGACTAGTGTGTGTGGGAATTACTTTACGTATAAGATCTGTGACACGTGGAACAGGTTACCTTCAGAAGTTGTGAACAGTTCCTCTGTGGATCATTTCAAGAAAAGGTTAGACCAAATCTTGCATACTATTTGAGGGTGTAGAAAATTTTCACTGGCACTGTTGCCATTGGTACCTCCTCGGTATGGGCCGCAAGGCCTTTTGAGGTACTTCTTTTCCTTGTAACTTTCTCTCTCTCTCTCAAGTTCCAGTGCTGTAATGGTAACTTTTTCTTGCCCATACGCTGCTCCCATCATTGGTCAGCAAGCCTTTCATAAAAATATCGTTAATCTAAAAATTTTTATTACCAAAGCTTACAAATTATAGGCTTCTATCCCGCACAAGTTTAAAGCGATGCCTGCTCATACAAAATTCACTAAACTAATAAATTTGTATTTACCTCTACTTTCAAAATTTACAAATTAGAGAGACTCTCATACACGTAGTGCTGGGGCATGGGCGTACCTAAAGTATTTGGCACCCGGGGCGGATCCTTCCTTTGGCACCCCCCCATAAATAATTTTAAAATTTAAACACAGAAAAATATATTATGTTTGCAAGTAGATTTTTAAACAGTACAGTACTGTCATAAGCAAATTG
This sequence comes from Bathynomus jamesi, assembly GCA_023014485.1. Classification (NCBI taxonomy): domain Eukaryota; kingdom Metazoa; phylum Arthropoda; class Malacostraca; order Isopoda; family Cirolanidae; genus Bathynomus; species Bathynomus jamesi. The sequence goes on from JAJOZX010004646.1 coordinate 100,019, forward strand.
GAAATAAGAAAAATGCAGAACATTAAAAATTCAGTGAACAGGTAATACTGCATTTTATTTTATACAAAAAACGCAGGAAATCCAGTCTCAACTCTCTGCCTATTCTTCAAAGGTAAATAGAGAGGATTCACAGTCTCTGCTTTCGAGCCTTAATTTCTGCAAATTGATCAATGACCTCATCAAAATTCACCTTCTTTGCATATTCATGTTCAATTGAAAGTAAAGCCAGATTTGTCAATCTTGTCTGACTCATGGTCGAGCGAAAGAAATTTTTTATCAATTTCAATTTGGAAAAACTTCTTTCACATGAAGCAATAGACACACAGACAGTCAAAAAGAATCTCAAACACAGTGACAAACTTGGCAAAGATTCACAAAAATCCCATTTCACAATAAACTCCAGAAACTACAGTACAATGCTGTCCATTTCTTTGCCTCTTCAACGCTGATTTTGGCAGCTTCCAAATGCCTCCGAAGTCGTCCAATTTCCACACTCATATCTTCATCAGAGAATTCATCGAAAATCTGAGTCAAATTTGGAATATACTTCCGAAGTTCTTCTTCTGTTGCAGCAACCAAAGTGTTTGGCTGAATAACAGCGAAGATTGACAGAATTTGATCCATTGCCTTAGAACGAATCTCCAATTCTTGATGAAAGCGATCAAGACATTCAAACATAGCCCTTTTTATTTCCTCTGGCAATGTGAGACCAGCATCCTTTGCCATCTCTCCTGGCATCCTTTTTCGGAGCTTTACTCTCCTTCTTCTCTCCATAGAAATGTCCATTTCCTCACATTTTGTAGTTGCATAATCAATGGCCCTCTCCACAATTGCGCTGATCTTCAAGAAACAGTTTTAGAGCTTGGAGCTTCACATTGCACTTTTCAAGGCTGACTCCAACTGTTTGCAAATACTTTTATGTGAGATTAATTTCTTCCAGGACTTCACACCAGAAAGAAAGGTAACTCAAAAAAGAGAAATCACATACAGCAAACAGCAAAATAACTAAATAACAAATAACTAGACACTGAGAAAATGAAAATTAACAGTATATCCAGTAAATAAAGAAGTAAAAAAAATTTATTACAACAGAAAAGCTTCAAACAAGTGGTTCTCAAACTTTTTCCAACCAGATACCCATTGAGTTATCAGATTACAAGGACGAAATCAAGTTCTCATCTGAGTAATCTTGTTGGCACTGGCCGGGAGCTGTTGGTGTCTGAACTGCCAACTGTGAGGGATATCCTGAGGTATGGCATCTACTTGAGGAAGCAAAGTGAAGATGACAGGAGGAACTACCCAGTGAACAAGCTGGTGAGTGACATCTACCCTGGTCTGATTTGTCAGTGGAGCAAAGCTAATGCTCTTTTCAAGCCACCTGTTATCAATGAAAAAGTGACCATCATGTCCAAGCTCAAGGAGGTCTGGAATCAGGCAGTGAAGTTTTCTCTTGGGAAGGGCAAACTTGATGCCAAAGAGAGGTTCATTGTCAAGTTAGACAAGTTCTTTGATATTTTGACTTGCAAGTGTCAGATTACCAGTTGTGAGGGGGGAGGCTGTGAGGGCTGTGTTATCCAAGCCCACATTAACTGTTCCTGCAGCAGAGAGAAAAAGATTCCTGTGAAAGATCTTGCCTACATCAAGGGACAGAAAGAGAAGGTTGGAAGTAAGGGACCCCACCAAATAGGGGGTCCTGATCTACAAGAGCACAAGAGACAGGTGAGGACATTGAAAAGGCAGTGGATGGAAAGGAAGGCAGAGAAAAGGAGAAGGAGCAAGGAGAAAAGTGCTGCAGTAGCAGAGAAGGCAGCCAGGAAGGATGTTAAGAGATTTTTGGCAGATGGTGATGAGGATCTGGAATTGGAGAGAAGTAGTGATGAAGATGAGTTTGTTCCTGAAGTTGAGCTCTTCCCTCAAACTGACCCTGAGCCAGCAGCTTCGGCAAAGGTACAGAAAAACTATGATGAGTTTCAAAACATTGCCCTTGCTAGTGTAAGGTATGGCATAGGGCTGAGGCCAACTGCAGCGATAGCAACAGCAGCTCTGATTGACGCAGGAATCATCACAGAAGACAATACAAGTAAAGTGATTGATAAGAGCAAGGTCAAGAGAGCACAGGAGAAGTTAATGAGAGAGCTGGGGGAACAGTTCGAGAAGAAGTGCAGGGAGGAGGGGGGGATCTCTTGCATCCTCTTTGATGGGCGGATTGACCTGACCAATGTGATGATGGAAGCTGAGGGCAGTGACCAATCTTTTCCCGCAAAGATCAAGGAAGAACACTATAGTGTTGTAAGTGAGCCTGGCAGCTACTATCTGTTCCACTTTACCTCAGAGAAAGCAACTAAAGAGGAGTCACATGCGGAGAAGATTGCTAAGGTCCTGTTTGCCTGGCTGAAAGAGAGGGGTTATGATAAGACCTTGTTGGCCATTGGAGGAGACTCAACAAATGTCAACACTGGTGTGAAAGCTGGAGTAATGCGGAAGCTGGAGCTGCACCTGGGGAGAAAGCTGGTCTGGTTGGCGTGCAACCTGCACACTGTTGAACTTCCCCTGCGCCATCTCATTGTTGACCTTGATGGCCCTACTCTGTCAGACAAAAAATTATCCGGGCCAATAGGAAAGCTCCTTGATTCTGCTACAGACTTTGATATCAATCCAAACTTCACCCGAATCTCTGTTGGCCCTCCACTGATCAAGCTTCCTGACAAGGTCATTCAAGATCTCTCAACTGATCAATACTATGGCTATAAAATTGTCTGTGCAGTCAGGGATGGAGTACTTCCTGCAGGGCTGGCTCTGTTAGAGATAGGACCAGTAAACCACAGCCGCTGGCTCACCACAGCGAACAGACTTCTCAGGCTCTGGGTGTCAAAGCACGGACTTAAAGGAAAGAACCTGAAGATTCTGAATTCATTGTGAAATTCATTGGAGTGTATTACCCATGTTGGTTCAACGTGAAGGTCAAGCACTCCTGGATCGAGGGGCCTAGGCACATCCTCTTTCAGCTGGACTGCCTCAAGTCCCAGAGAAAGGAGGTGCTGGATATTGTGATGCCAACTGTGAGAAGATCTGCTTGGTATGCCCACAGTGAAGTCATCCTCCAAACACTACTCTGCTCTGAGGATCAGAAGGAGAGGATTGAAGGGGTGGATAGAATCCTGGCCATCAGGGGAGAGGGGGACCCGGACACTCAGCTGGGGGACTCCTCTGTTAGGAGCAGAAGGACACCTGACATCAATTGTGATGCTTCCAGCACCGGTGACTTGATTAGCTGGTCAGAAGGTGTGTCAGAGCCACCTCTCACCTGCTCTCTAAGCACCTCAGAGGTGAAAAACTTCATCAACACCCCCATGGAGGTGCGCAACTGGCCTTGCCACACACAAAGCATTGAGAGGGTTGTTAAAATGGTGACTGAGGCTTCTGCTAAGTACTTCTCACAGGAAAAGAGGGATGGAGGGATCAGGGCTCAGGAGACCAGTAGGAAGCTGATGTCCAAGTCTGAGTCAAAGCAGGATTTGTGCAACCTGGCAAAGTTCAAGATGTCAGGAGAATGATCTTTGTAATTATATCCAGTGATATACATGCAGTTCACCTATTAATAAATATATGTAAAGTTGATTTGGCCTTGTCAGTATAAATGATTTACCTTATATCTTTTAAATATTATAAAGGGGTTCAAAAGGGTAAAATTGGCAATTTAGAAATAGAAAATGATGTAGGTTAGAGTTATCCTATCCAAAAAAGCTCATATTTGAATTCCCCATGTAAAAACACATAATTTAGACACCCTTGATGGTAGGATTTCCTTCAGATTCATGTTGTCACCTGAGTACGACCCGCCCTAAATTACCTCATGTATGTGGAGTCCCAGTGTCAAGTGAACAAGACTTGGAATGTCAGTTGCAGCCAGCTGGCTATGCTCAACAAACTGATGACTAAAACGTCAACATTAAGCTGTTGTAATAGTTTGAACATTTAAAAATTTTTTTTTCTTACTTTCGCGAATTTTTCATTTGGTTTGAAAACTTGTACTGGTATTTCAACTCTCCCGATGGCACCCCCCCTCCTGGCTGTCACCCGGGGCGGACCGCCCCCTCGCACCCCCTTAGTACGCCACTGTGCTCGGGTACTTGGTACCTCGCCTATGCTGTCTAGGGTTAACAACAAATTTTCAAAGGAACAAAAATAAAGCTTTTCAACATTTAATAAACCGAAAGTTACATCTCAAGTGTATTCAAAACTGCTACAAAAACACTTCACTGATTCAGCTTTTTTTTTTGTTACTACGAGTATATTGTATAGATACGGGCATACATAAAAGTATAACCAAAAAATGACACAAACTTATAAAAACAAGTGAATAAGCGGGCATACATAAAAGTATTACCAAAAAATGACACAAACTTATAAAAACAAGTGAATAAGCGGGCATACATAAAAGTATTACCAAAAAATGACACAAACTTATAAAAACAAGTGAATAAGCGGGCATACATAAAAGTATTACCAAAAAATGACACAAACTTATAAAAACAAGTGAATAAGCGGGCATACATAAAAGTATTACCAAAAAATGACAGAAACTTATAAAAACAAGTGAATAAGCGGGCATACATAAAAGTATTACCAAAAAATGACACAAACTTATAAAAACAAGTGAATAAGCGGGCATACATAAAAGTATTACCAAAAAATGACACAAACTTATAAAAACAAGTGAATAAGCGGGCATACAAAAGTATTACCAAAAAATGACACAAACTTATAAAAACAAGTGAATAAGAGGGCATACATAAAAGTATTACCAAAAAATGACAAACTTATAAAAACAAGTGAATAAGCGGGCATACATAAAAGTATTACCAAAAAATGACACAAACTTATAAAAACAAGTGAATAAGCGGGAATACATAAAAGTATTACCAAAAAATGACACAAACTTATAAAAACAAGTGAATAAGCGGGCATACATAAAAGTATTATCAAAAATGACACAAACTTATAAAAACAAGTGAATAAGCTATTACACACACACAACACACGTAATAGTACCAATGTCTCAAAATGTTTGCCCCCTTTCACATCACAAAAGTCTCCGCCTATGGAGGCGGACCCTGTAGACACAGTTTAGGGTGGGAGCGAAAAACTTTTTTCAGAAGTGCACTTTACTATAGTGTGAAAATGTTGCCAAATGGGGTCAAACAATATTCATGCCAAGTGTCACTTTATTCTGAGGTTATTTAGATCTGCCACAGAAGGTGTATATATTTCAAAGAAATTGCCCGTTTCATTAAGTGTGTTTCATTAAGTATCATTAAGTGTGTGTGTTATCGAGAGGCGTGTGTGGTAAATTTGGCTTTTGTTATAGCTTTATTACGTTTAATACTCGTATGTATTCTCTATAATTTACTGTAACTTTATGCATTTTATATAACTAATGCTTGTAATTTTTTTCAGATATTTTAGAAGCATTATTATTAATTGATCTGATAAATAGCTCAAGTTTCCAAATAAAGTTTCGGTCTTCACTGTTTGAAACCAATCTTAAAATGTCTGCACAAAAACTTTTGAAGACGAGAAGATTTGGAGTGCCGGTTTTCGGTGCTCTAAAGGATTTTAAGTTCAAATGTATTACCTACCTATTCAGAAACTATGAGAGACTGCAACTTTCTGCGTCACGTCACAAACTACATCGTTCTATACCTTCAAAAACCAATCCATCTGTATTCAAAGTTACTGGAGAAATAGCTTTAAAACTACAGGAAGTATGACGGAAAGCATCTATCCCAACTGTTTCTCATGATAGAATGCAACAGATGATTATAATTATAAGCCACTACAACAAATATAGAAACCTTCCGAAACCCTACAAGCGAAGGAAATCGAATGCTGCATATATTGCTAAAATAGAAAAATTTAAAGACCAGTCAGATAAATTATTTGACATTGCAGCATGCAAGTGCAAATATTTCCACAATTGTCACTGCAAAAGAGAATCAAAGGTTCCACCAATTGAAAGATTGTTCCTCAGTGATCAACGAAATGAAAGAAAAATGTTCATGGATGTAATTGAATCTGATAAAACTGAAAAGAGAAAGAGAAAGCAACTTCGATCTATACAAGCTGATAAAGAATGAAGAGAGAAATTTTCCACCTAGTAACGAATCTATAGAAGATATCTCTTCTGAAGAGGAGAAATTACTGACAATATTCAAGTGAACCATCTTGCAGCAATACTCAAATGAGAGCGCCACTTAAGGCAGTAGCGAGCGTTGATAATAATTGATCCTGTCATTAGAAGAAATGTGTTTCATGCTCATACTGAGAATCTTTTGTTATCAATGTTAACTGATCATGTACTGATTCATGTACGAAAGCTGGCTTTACAGAGGATATTAGATGCTAGAAATGAAAGACAAAAGAAACCTACAAGAGAACTACGAATTTTTAGAGTGCCTTCTCTCAATTTTGACGCTGAGGACTATACAGAACTAATTACCTGGAACGAGAGAGAGAGAGAGAGAGATTGGAGCCGCCACTAACAAAGCACCTAAGCGAGGACGATCTCCAAAATTTTACTGATTCCCCTAATCCTCCGAAAATGGAATTTCAAAACTTTCCATGTCACACATAATCAGTCGAGAGAGCGGTGCATTCGGTGAGAAGCTGCAATGGCGGTGTGTGGAATGAAGCAGAGGACGGTTATATCAAGAGTAGAATCGAATCAAGAACGGCAATGCCAAATTTAACACTATAAAGAATTCAGGTGCTGAACTACTCCTATACATATGGATGTATTATCAAGGAAATTCACTATTTTAGGATGATAGAGGAGGGACGTGGGTGGAACTCGAAGAGCAGCCACTTCCACGTGGCGAGTTCTGGGTGTTTTGCGTGATTGGAGGTAGATAATCACGCAAAATAGCCGAGAGCTGCTCAGAATATAAATATTATTTATATCTTGACCTTTCCTAAAAATGTGAAATTTGGTGAAATTTCATCGTCCTTGTGGTAGACCTAAATATATGAATAGATGAAAACTATTTTGTCAATAGTTAAGTGGTACCAAATGGCAACTTTTTCTAATTATAGTAAATTGAAACAATGCCATCTTTTTTTTAGCTCTATATATGATCACTCCACCCTAGTACACATCTCACTAATAAGTATTCAGAACGTTGAGTTAGAGCAGCGTTTCTCAACCTGAGTTTCAATAATTTTGATGGGGTCGCCGGGACATGCAGTACTAAGAATTATATTTTCAGGAAAATATCTTAATATGCATATGCAAATACTGGTTTGTTAATTTTTTTAAGTAATTGAGAATGCTAAATATATATAGTTTTAAATTTCAAGCTTCTGGGCGGTGAGACTCTGGGTTCGCTCTCGGCTACTGACTCATCCTGTCAAAGCTCGGACTCAAATGGGATCGCGGATGTTGGAAGGACTCGGAAAATGAGTTAGATGTTATGAATTGTCCAATCAGGGGGTATGTTTAATTTCTTCCAAAAGCTGACCAATAAGAAGGAAAATATTTTTACATCTTAAATCCGATACTATTTCGTAAGAAAAAAAAAATAAATATATATATATATATATATACACACACACACACACACACACACACAATGATACTGGGTGCAACGCTGTATTCTTCAATATACGAATACATTTTTACAATGCGAATGAGCATCTTATAATATTGCCCTATTTTAAGTTTGATAAAGTGATACAGAATACTGCCTTTCTTATGCATTCTACGAATTTATGAAAGTGTTATAAAATTAACTTTTTAATTCATGCATTAGATTAATGAAAATTACTTAACTAAAAGTAACTTTTAGATGCATATTTACATCGTTCCAAACTTATTATTGCGTTTGAAATTCATTCAAGAACCACTCTGGAGGAAATTCCTCTAAATTATCTTCTGAAGCAGTAAAATATGAAGTCTCAGGAGTTTTCTTAAAGCGAAACACGGTTCCTGGTTTGGACTCCGTTCTCCTCTTGACGAAGGAAAGGAATTTGTTAGCAAAAGTACTGCAGGCGTTCAAATCCCAAAATTCCTGAAATTAGTGAAAATAAAATAATTTAAAGAACACTTTCGGGTATTGCCACTCGTTTTCTATAATACTGTGAGCACGTATTGGTGAGGGCTCAAAACACCAACAGTTTTGTCTTAAATTTCTGGTACCAGGGCCAAATTTAGGCAGCCTAGGAACGCTGTTCAGTAGGACTACATTAAAAAAATTATAATAATAATATATAACATTTGGTTATATATATATATATATATATATATATATAATATATATATATATATATAATATATATATATATATATATGTTAAACACAGACCGTGCATGGAACAAGGAACTCTTCTGGAAAATTAAATCCACTATAGTCCGAATAAGTAATGGTAAATGACAAATACCATAGTTTTTCTTTTTCATGATGCTAGCCCGACGTCGGGCTAGCATCATGAAAAAGAAAAACTATGGTATTTGTCATTTACCATTACTTATTCGGACTATAGTGGATTTAATTTTCCCAGAAGAGTTCCTTGTTCCATGCACGGTCTGTGTTTAACATATAAGTTTCTCAGGGGACCATTCTGAGTTTGTATATATATATATATATATATATATATATATATATATATATATATATATATATATATATATCAGTGGCGGATGGTGGTTGTGTGAATTGGGTGTGCGGAATATCATGTGGAGTAAAATTAATAACTGAAATTCATGTTAACTTAGTTTAATAAATCTTAATAGTAAATGGTAAGCATACGCAATCCACCTTCTCAATATTACACTAAACACTTGGAGAATTTAGGTGAACTGTAAAAAATCTAACACCAATTCTTACGGGCTCCTTTAAGCATCCAACTTATTTACACATAAACTCAAGTCTTCTTTTTGGAGAAAAATAGTGAACAATAACGCTGAGAAGCCGTCTGACGCGGGCCATGGCAACACAGGCCGCCCACTTACCATATATGAAGGTGTTCTGTCACAGACCGCGCGCTCTCCGCCCTGATCTCTCCCTTTTCCATTTGATTTGGCATGGGGTAAACATAAATTTATATTCCCATAGTAGGGAAAAAATATATATATATATATATATATATATATATATATATATATATATATATATATCGCCTCGGTGGTGTAGTGGTTAGCGTCGCTGACTACGAATCCATCAGTCCGGGTTCGGCAGCCGGCGCACAGCAAATCCCAGTGTTCATCTTCCACACAAAGAAAGTGTTTGGTAGTAAATGGGTACCCTAGGTGGCCTAGTGGTTAAGACGCTGGGCTGCTGATGGGCGTGGTTCGGATTCCACGTTAAACTGTAGGTCTAAGGTGGAGTGAAAAGCTTGACCTTCGTCAGAATGAACAATTCGGGCGGAAGCTAATCAAAGGTCTATATATATATATATCGCCGCATCGCAATACTGAAATTTCGCGCCTCAAACAAGCTCTAGGGACGCTTCTATCGCTCAGTACCAAAATTTTATCGAATGATTGTGAAGACACATCCGAACAACTGAATTGAAGTTGCTAATTTCTATCTCCTATAGTGTAACAGTCGAGCGCGGAATTAAGGGTTAGGGCATCTTTTTCCTTTCGACTAAAGTTGAGAGAGGGAGACAAAGGGTTAATTAAATATTAATTTACAGAAAATCTATTGGGTGTGCGCCGCACACCTAGCACACCCTGACTATACGCCCCTGATATATATATATATATAGATATATATAAATAAAAGTGTAAGATTGCGGGCGTTTGCCTTTGGCCCCTCCTTCCTGCATGAAAAACAATAAAAACGGTGTGTGTGTGTGTGTGTGTATTTTACACAAAAATAAGTAGGAAATATGAAGAAGGAAAATGCGACCCCACAACCGAAATTGCCTTTATGAAAATGTTTTATGAATGTGGGAATAAAGTGTAAGTACTGTCACCTTACAGTCTGCAGCTCTCGTAATAATTATGGATTCTGATAAAAAAAGTGCTTCTTCCACTAGTCCACATGAAACACTTTTAATATCAGATCAAAGCTTGAATTTCGAAGAAATGACCTATGAAAGAGACTTTAAACCAGGAGAAAAACTGTAAACTTACTAGAAACAATATAAATCACTTTTTTTTAAATTTATTTCATATTCCAGCGTATGTCGGAGGAGCGTATGGATTTCGTGTGTGTATGTTCTACGCGAGTGACGGGGTCTTCGAATGAGATGTTACATTGTATATAATCGATCCAACCATCATAAACAAACAATCTTTAATTAGGATACGTTACACGAGGTACACATTACACGAGGTAGGTATATATTACATCCATACAGGTGTACAGAATGTTGGCATTAACGTTTACTTTTTTATTTTGGTGGCAAGTAGTAATACGAGTCTTTTAATAAATAATATATACAGTAAAACATTATTTCCATTATATAAATGCATACACTATAAAGGGAGTCGAACGGTAGTTTAGAATGGAACTCGTTTCTTTTGATTAAATGTTTATTTGCGTAAGAACCTGCGTAAATAAAACAAGATAACAGAACTAGGGGCTGGGGGAGGGGATTGGCCGGATGAATTGGCAGGATGCAACATCCGGTTTGAAGCTTATCACTCGCGGAGAACATAAACGAAGTCCCCCTACATATTGAATGTAACTGTAGCGGTAACGCCGTTACTTTTGAGATGTAACGAAAATGGTAACGGCACTACTTTTTAGAGCGATTTCAATCGTTACTCGCTACTCGTTACTTTCAAACTGATCATTTGACTAGTATCATTTATTAGCTGTTAATTAGCTGTTAGCTCCTCCAAACGAGGACTATCAGATGCCACTTTTGAAAAACTAGTCTTCCTGAAATCGAACAACACACTCCTAAAATTTTACAAGATTAGTTGTTTTTTTTGGACAGGCCATTTTTTATTCGATTTATGTTTTGAGTTTTGTCATATAGAGTATAATTTGGTATTATTAAGCCTTTTTTACTCTTTAGGCTTTTCTTAAAAGTAACGGTAGCGTAACGCGTTACTTTTCATAGAAGTAACTGAAACGGTAACGACGTTACTTTTTTATCAATGTAACGGTAGCGGTAACGTCGTTACTTATAGAAAGTAACGTACCCAACTCTGTGTGTGTGTGTATAAAATCCTTTCCTGGTACCTATGGAAACTATCAGGGCATGAAGGAGCGTAGGTAAAAAAAAAAAAGTTGGAGAGGGGAAGAAGAGGCTTACAGTCAATGTCGTTAATCAAGGAGGTAGGCAGGGATGCCGAGTCTGCCGAGACCCTTCCCCCGTGGTGGTGAAAAAATATATAAAAAGTATATATTTCTACATGTACAATTTGTTGAATTCAATAAATGTTTGAGTTCCTTCTAAGTTCAACTAAAAATGTATATGAAGTTTGTGTTAAAATATCTCGTTTTGACAACTGACAACTGAGCCTTCCTCTAAATCCTCTTAAATTTCAAATTTGCCAAATTATAACTTGCTTAATAAAACCACGGATCCTCCACACGGAGAAATCTTGAACCCGCCACTGCTTATAATAGAGCAATGTTGCTAAGGGGAGGGAAGGTATCCACGGATATAAGCTCGCAATTGTAACTCCTCTCTGCATAAATGCGCTCATTAAATATGCATTAGACCATTCATATATGTATTAAACAGCCATGGCAAAATTAAACACCTCTCTTGTTCTCTAATGTTAATAATGAACCAGTCAATAAACTTACCTTTAACTCTTATAGAAGCGCTATTATACCCACAAAAGCTCTTGCCACGAGGCATATCTATTAAATTTCTCCAAATACATAAATGCCATATGCACCCTTTTATTATTGGGTTTCTCAGCCAGTTGTCTCGCTGCAAACATTTGATCAACACATCTTCTGCCTTCCCTAAAGCCGTCTGGTTCATTTCTAATTTAAAGGTGTGTAATCTTTTTTATTTTATCAAAATTCTTCCGTATACGTTTCCAGCTACACTTAAAAGACTCGTTTTCATGTAATTTTCATATTCATTTTACTTTTATTTTCACACTTACAATTACAGCTTTTGTCTAATCACCTGGAACACATCAACTTTCCTCAGTTTTTGACGTATTTTTCACAACCATGGAAACACTATTTTACCTCCACATTTAATCATTTCACTACATGTCCCGTCAATCCTCGTCGACTTTTCTTTCTCCAGCTTGCTTATTGCTCATTCAATTTCTAATTTAGTACATTCCACTCTCTGATATAGTATATACTTCTACATTCACCATCAAAACCCACTGCGTAGACATTTCATTCCTCTTCATCTACCTCACCTACCAGACTGACCTTTGCACTTCCTCGTTTCGTCGCTTATATCCTGAAAGGCCTTAGCTCGCAAAAAGTCAATTGTTCAGGAAACAAGAAAAACTGTTTTGTTGCTCTATATATTTATATATTTTTTTCAAATTCGTCTCAATGCTGAAAATGCTCTCTGATTGGAAGAGAGTAGGCCCTTTTGAGACAAGGTGCAGAACACGGAAACGAATCACTCTTTCGATAAAAACGTTTTTTTCAATTTTTCGAGCTAGGGCCCTTTAAGATATAAGCGACGATTTCTTTCCAGAATTACTTTGGGACTTTTTCCAGTTTGTGTACCGTTTTTTATATAATTTATTTTTGCTTCTTTTCAGATAAACAACCAATTTGAACAACCAATTTGGAACACAAACACAAAGTTCATCTGAAATAAAAAGGGCGTACAGTACTTGTAGGTTCTTCCCCCCCCCTCAACCAATTTTGACAGAATACTTTCGTTAAAACTAACGAAAATATCACGACTTAACCTAACCAATTATCAAGGGCGTACAGTTCATCTATTATTAATTATAACTAGGCTGACCTTATTTCCTTGAGACAAAACGGGACATTGGGATGGCAAAAAAGGGACGGGGTTATGTAATATTCTGTATTCATGAAAAAGTAAGTACATAAACCGGGACAAAATTGACATTTTTATTAAAACGACGGGACGGCCAGGAAATATAAAACAAACGGTACTGTCCCGTTCAAAACGGTACGTATGGTCAGCCTAATTATAACATTGTTTGTTTCTGGAATAGTATTTACTAATAGATCAACTGTACCCTTGATAATTGGTTAGGTTAAGTCGTGATATTTTCGTTAGTAATGAAAATATTCTGTGAAAATATATGAAAAACGGTACACAAACTGGAAAAGGTCCTTACTTTGCTCTCCACATGCTGTTCATTCATCTTCCTTCTCAAATCTTCATCTACTATTTTTATTTATTTTAACCAATCGCTTAACATTCTTCTTTCATTTTTTTACAGGTTATTACATCATCTTTGATCACTGCCAGACTTTGCACTTCCGTTCGAAATACGTGATAATAAGTACAACCAACCTTTCCCTTCAGTACTAAATCCTTTTCTTCGTAAAGCTTCAAAAGTTGAACCATTCCTTCCTTATTTCTAAAACCAACCAGAATTACAGGTACTCCCATCAAAACCAGATCTGAGCACCAGTCCAACATTTTAAACCTGGAAACATAATCGATGTCAATTGTGTGTATTCTGACAGTTCTCAAAAGGAAATCCGCAGTAAGAAAATAGGATTACGTGAATTAACTTTTCGTCGGAACTTCATTTTGACAATGAGGAAAGCAAAGCCACATATGAAAAACATTTTTTATTATATTATACTTAAGACTGGAAGCTTTTACACTTCTAAATTATAATTCCAGAACCACTCCGCAGCCGGCAGCCTTGTATGCCTTCTTATTCATATTGTGTAAAAATTATAAAATGTCAAGCACCATTTAATGCCCAAAATGTAGATGCAAATCCAAACCAATGCACTTTATAAATTAATATTATATATATATATATATATCAGAGCTGGGCACTTCCGCAAACACTTCCGCAAACTGCAAATTCCGCAATTGCGGAAGTGTTTTTCTTTTGCGGATTTGCGTTTGCGGCAAAGTCATCGCAAATTAGTGAATTTGCGTTGCGGAACTAAGACCGCAAACGCAAATCTTTCCACAAATTTCCCACGTGGCCACTGGCCAGTTACTGGAGGAGGACGACTGAACTTGTTGACAAAGCCAGAGGCGTACACTTGTAGAGGCTAGAGGGGTTGAGTTGTACAGTGAGTTCAAGTTGTGTACAGTCACAGTGTTAACTTAATTTAACTTGTGTAATGTAGTATTTTTTTTATATGTAGTATTTTTATTTCTTCTACAATAGTGATTTATTGTAATAAATTATTTAGCCTTGTTTTTAATAAAAACAAGGCTAAAACATTAAACATTAAAAAGATATAAAAACTTTTTATACCTCTTTAATGTTTTGGATACTTTTTATAGTTAAAATTAAATTGCGATTGCGGAATTTGCGGTTTGCGGAAGTGTTTGCGGAAGTGCCCAGCACTGTAAAAATTGGAAATATGGTTTGCGTTTGCGGATTTGCGTTTGCGGCACCAAAAATGGCAAGCAGTTTGCGGATTTGCGGTTGCGGAAGGTAAGGTTTGAGTTTGCGGATTTGCGATTGCGGAAGTGATTTTGAGTTTGCGGTGCCCAGCTCTGATATATATATATATATATATATATATATATATATATATATATATATATATATTATAGTTTTAACAATAAATTGGCGTAACTCTGTACTCATTTAGTTAGGCTTGAACTAAACAATATTAAAAAGTGAATTATATCAAGAAAATAAAATTTGTAAATAACCCACAACTCTTGAGATGTTAATTTTTATTCCTATTAACTTTACACTTTAAACCAGAGGTTCCCAACCCTTTTAGGTAGACGGTAGACGTACCACCTTTTGCCACCATGGATGCCACAGGGATGGGAACTTGCCGCCCGCGACCTAGTTTTTTTAATTGCCTACGGACAGTTTAATTATTTAAAGTCGTATAGTATTTACATCTTAATTATGTCCCAAGCTATTTTCAAGGCTGCAATTTGCCCGGTAGAGAGTATTTTAGTTGAAATTTTCCCGCCACATAATAAAGGTTCCCACCCCTGGTGTAGTATGTCAGATGCGTGTATGTGTAGAGAGGGATAGTGAGAGAAGTGCGTGTATGAGAGCATGCTGGATGCTCACAAGGTATGTGAGACACGGAAAAAGATATATTTATATAACTAATAATAATTAGTACTTTTCTTTTTTACCTTCTCTATTTTATTAATTTTGGTGACAGCAATACGATTTAAAAAACAAAACAAATCATTGCTTAGTAGTAATTATTTTATGGGTTTTTTAATTTGTTTGTTGGCGAACTTTTTTCCGAAATTGTACGTTAAACAGTCGCACTCATATCACGTACTTTGCGTACTCTTAACTACTAAATATTTTTATTAATTCCCAAATTCGAACGTAATAAATCTATTGATAAATGGCAACTTGCCAAATGATACCCAAACAACAACAATAACAGACCAATTTCACATTTTCTAACGTATCAAACCTGAACTATCGTGTCGAACTGTCGGATTCCTAATCATTGACTGGTTAGTCGACTAAAAGTACCCATCCCTAGATCATTATTAATTAATGTACATTTTCAGGAAAAAAGTTGGCCAAGAAACGTGAAATTTTTAAAACGCATAAAAAATTACTATACCGTTACCAAAAAGTATAAAACACTCAAAGAAAAACAAAATATTACCAATTACAATATTTAGGGTTTTAAGAAATTTTGTTTCTAGGCGAATTTTTTTCTGAAACTGTATACATGAAAGCCATTAAAATATTCACTGTAGTTTAGGTTATGTTAAAACCAGAACTGAAGACTCGTTTTAACTACTGAAATTTGAAATTCGTAGTTCAGCTCAGTCGCGCTAAAAATCGCAAATGGAACCCAATGAAGTTGAGTGTGTTAGTACCTCTCTAGGTTGCATTTACTTCGATTTACTGGGTTGTCGAAGCTGCACTTAAAATATACGAGGCAGATAAATCTTCCATAGCTTCGTCGTACATCTCTGGATTGACACAGTCAATGGCATTCGAATAAAACAATTTGTGAGGCCCCAAACTGGAAGTCATAATGGTCCTGTAATCACAATTGGATACAACTCCCTCTTCAACGTTTTCTGGCGAGTAACGAAAGCAATGTTAGGAGAAATTAATATCCTGCAATAACCCTTACTTTATATTTAAGTAATATATTAATTTTATAAAAAAGGAATCCTAGATAGAAGGAAGCGATGCGTTCATAGAACTCCTGTACACAAAAAGAATTCTGCATTTTAGCAAAAATTAATGGTTTTGGAGTCAAAATGAGTGGGAAATACAATAAATACTTGTAGAAATATAAAACAATTTATAGTCTTATGCTTACCGCCAGTAATCAAATACTGTTCAAACTTGTGTCCCCAAATTGAAATTCTATCATTCGCACGGATCTGCTCATCTTCATCCGGTTTTCTTGTTAAGTAAATTACATCATTTATACTGTGGAAAAAATATATTTTACGGGTTGTGAAGTACAATCGTCTCCTCTTTCCAACTCCACAGTTCGATATTTATTTCACACAGAGAACGAATTACATTAGTTGAAGCCTTATGTCATACTATTCTTTTCCATAGTATTTCAGTGACTAGCAAAAGTGGTCTCTTAGTTAGACCTGCGGTGCTGGGGCCTTCGGCCTCAGTAATTAGACCCCCAATTACTGGAGAGTCAGTTATTCGGTCAATAAAATTATAGAAAAGAACGCAGCCATGAAAATCTTAGGCCTCACAAATCTTAATACATTGGGCGCGGATGTGAAGCTTAAGATTTTCATTGCTGCGTTCTTTTCTATAGTTTTATTGACCAAATAATTGAACCCTCAGGACGGACGGATGGACAGGACTGCCTTTTTATAGTATAGAATTTGAATCTGGTAGCCTGTGGAACTCTCTCTCTCTGAAGTGACAGACAGACGAGTGCAGACTTCTTATCTCACTATTTTTAACACTTATAAAACTGCTACGGTCCTGGAGCCTTACCCTACCAGGACAAGAAACTGCGTAACCTTGTCGAGGTGTAGCAGCTTAAACCGACTGGAATGTCTGCCTGGAAATCTGGAAGGAGATTTCTGTAACTTGCGGGGGGGCAATAGGCATCCGGAAGGTACTAATTAGTAGTTTCGAACAAGCCAGGAAAGGCTTAGCAAGCCTCTGGTGGTTTTCTTTT
This sequence comes from Bathynomus jamesi, assembly GCA_023014485.1. NCBI lineage: Eukaryota > Metazoa > Arthropoda > Malacostraca > Isopoda > Cirolanidae > Bathynomus > Bathynomus jamesi. The sequence goes on from JAJOZX010004646.1 coordinate 117,252, forward strand.
GCTCAAGTACAAGGCAGAGAGCCTCGGAACCGACGGACCACGGTTACGACTTTGGCGCGGAAACGGACTTTCTTTTGGATTACTACAATAAATGTCGGAACAATTAGAGATGAATGCGAAGAAATAGTCGAGTTCATGGAATCGAAATCTATACATATTATGGGAATCGCAGAAACCAGATGGAGAGGTGAAGGAACCAAGGTATGCACAATGATTATAAGTGCATATACAAGGGCAGAGAAGAGGATACCAGATCGCGTGTGGCAATTATACTGTCCCCCCCGCCCCGATTTTCTGACCATGTTGTTGGAGTGATAATGAAGAGCGAGATATTGATGGGAGTGACCCTGAGCCTAAACGGAGAGAGACTATCTAATCTAGGCATATGCACCGCAGAGTGGAAGATCACAGGAGGAAAAGGAAACTTTTTATGAGGATCTTCAGGGAATGATAGATGGGCTGCCTTATGGACCAAGAATTTTGATGGGAGACCTAAATGGCCATGTGGGTGGAGATCGAAACGAAATGAAGACGTGATCGGGCCATTTGGTGTGGGAGAGAGAAATTTGGAAGGGGAAATGCTGGTAAATTTTTGTGCAAGAAATGTTCTTAGTATAATGAACACATTTTTTTAAGCACCAGGAATCACATCTCTATACGTGGTATGGATGGAATAGTAGAACCGGAAATTATGATAAGAAGTCTCAGATAGACTTTATTGTGGTGGATAAAAAGTCATCGGTGAAAGATGTAAGAGTATACCATCTGTGTCTTTTGACTCGGATCATAGACTTGTTAAGCCAAAATTTTGCTTCCACTACCACAAAATATAAAAAAGCCTAGAAGGAGAAGAGTGTATACAGGAGAATATACCAGAAAAACTGGAAGAGATTAGAACTAGAACTGAGGCGACTTTCGGACAAAGGGTAGCTACGAAAATAGTGGAGGAGGTTTGGGTTGAGTTTAGGAGAACGATGGAGAAAATACAGCGAGAGGTGATTGGAGAAAGGGCAGTTGGAGGATCAAAAAAAAAAGACGGCATGGTGGACCCAGGAGGTAAAGGAGGCAGTGACAGATAAGATGCGTGCTTTTAGGAGATGGAAGGATAGAAATGAGCAAACAAGGCAAGAATATGTCCAAATGAGAACCACACCAACGAGGTTAAAAGAAGAACGAAACGCTCTGTGTGGGAGAAAATAGGTAGAGACTTAGAAGAGGATTTTCAAGGCTGGAAGAAGTTACTTATAGTATGGCTAGAAGTATAAAAGTGGAGAAAGCAAGAAAACAACAGCGGCGATTAAAAATGCACATGGTGAAGTCCTCACTGATAAAAGCGAGGTGGCCGCACGCTGGAACGAATACTTTAGACATCTTTTGAATAACGAGAACCAATATGATGAGGTGAGACGGGAGGAGCGGGTAAATCATGGAGAGCATGAGGGGGACAGAGAGATCACTAGAGAGGAGGTTAAAAAAGCACTAAAGAGGATGAAGAATAATAAAGCTCCCGGACCGGATACAATTGTCACAGAAACACTAAAAGCAGCTGGTGATCCTGCTGTGGACTGGCTGTTAAGCATTTTCCGGGTGGTGTGGTCGCAGAGAATTGTGCCGGCAGAATGGGGCAGAGCAATTATATGTCCTATATATAAAAAGAAGGGAAGTGAGCAGGAATGTCAAAACTACCGTGGCATATCTTTGATGTGTCATGTGGAAAAAATATATGAAAGGATTTTGGAACATAGAATACAAACACTGGAAGCTGGTTACTGGAGTATCAATGTGGCTTTCGTGTAGGCTGGAGTACTGTAGATCAAATTTCAGCCATAAGACAATATCTTGAGAAGAGCTGAGAATTCAATTTGGACCGCTTTATATGTTTTTTGGATCTGGAGAAGGCATATGATAGTGTGCCCAGGGAGAAGTTGTGGGTGGTTTGATGTAAGTACAGGAGTTAAACAAGGGAGTGTTCTGTCGCCCATTTTATTTATTGCCTTCATCAACAGGGTTATGGAACACATAACAGGAAATGGAAATTTTTGGATATGCTGATGTTAGTCCCAACAGCCACATCACAGCACAATCCCTGGAGAGAATTATGCAGAGGTGGTATGAGAGATTGAGGGAGTATGGACTGAAAATGAATTATGATAAAATTGAATATATGGTGGTAACGAGGGGAGCGAACGAGGATGGAATCTTTGTTTGGGGAAGGGAAATGAAAAAGACGGACACGTTTAAATACCTTGGTAGTGTGATAGCAAATGATGCGGGTATGGATGTAGAGGTGAATGAAAGAATTGCTAAAAATAGCAGAAATGTTTCCTTCCTGTACCCCCTATTGAAAGACCAAAACATCCCTAAAAAGGTAAAGACACATATATACTCAACAATATTGAAACCAATCTTATTATACGGCAGCGAGACGTCGGCCCTAACCACAAGGACGAGGTGAAAACTGCAAGCAGCTGAAATGAGGGTCCTGAAATTGATAGGAGTAAGTAGACTGGATAAAATAAGGAACACTGAAATAAGAAGGCGATTGAGTGTAACTTCAGTTAATGAGAATATTGAGAGGAACCAACTGAGATGGTACGGGCATGTCCAACGAATGCCGATGGAAAGGACAGCAAGAAGAATACTGGAATGGGCCCCTCAAAACAGAAGACCAGTTGGAAGACCCAAGATCCGATGGATGGATAACATCAAGAGTGCTGTTGAGAAGTGTGGAATCAGTCTCCAACGGGCGAACTTGATGTGTGATCATCATGAGGCATTAGGCCTGTTCAAAAATCAACTTTTTCTTATTTTCATAGGTTTCTGTACATTTTCCCATGCTTTTTGACCTGAAAAAGCCGGAAATCACAACTATTTTGACCTAGGATGTTGGGAAGCATTGCCGCATGGAGCTTTAAATTTTCTGCCTTGAAATCGGCCAAAGCGCCAATTCCGGGGTCCCTTGAATTATGTTTTGCACTTTAACTTTTGATCTAAACAAGATAGAGCAACAAATTAGGTATCAAATGAAAGAGCATAAAATTAATAAATAGTAATAATAATAATAATAATAATAATAATAATAATAAATAAATAATAATTAATAATAATAATAATAATTATCTATCATTTTTCAGGAAACAACAGAAACTCAATCAGAATCTAGAAAACCATCTACAAGTTACAACTTCACAATGGCATTAAGCAAGGAGCTGAGGGAGCTCCGTGGGCGCACAGTTGATATCTCAGAACCTCCACGTACTGTCCACAGGCAGGTGTCAACTGAGCCATCTACCAGATCTCTTACTGAAACTTTCCTGGTTGGATACCCTTCAGCTTTTATCAGTGGTTCCCAGCTTCCCACCAACAGACAGGCGTTCCAGTATTTCCTCAATCTTCAGAATTTACAGGAAAATGCAGGGAGGCCCATGGTTCAAGACCTTGCATATGAAACAGTTGAATCTATCATCCCATTCTGGCAGATGGCTAGGATCAAGACAATGACCAAGTACAACGCAATGAAGCTCTTCATGAAACTACATGAGAAACATCGTGCTCTGGTGAAAAGCAAAGGAAGAGCAAGTAACCCTGGAGGAAAAAGAGGAGCATTTGTGCTGGAATTAGACAGCCTGTTCGATATAGGAGCTCCAGATGCAATCCAGGAAATACAGAACAACAGACTGTTATCCAGAGAGAAGAAAGATGAGGATATCAGGTTCTACGAAGACCAAAAGACTGAGAGGAAAGGTCATATGTCTGGTCATTACAAGATTTTTGAGACAAGATCCCTGCAGCAAGCAGCGAGGAATGAAAGACTGCAGCATAGACAAGAACAAGGTAAAACTAATTACTTTGAACGTCACAAAAAGTTTTAAGTTTTACTCCATTGCGATATTTAGCATGTACTTAACAATTACTGTTAACATGTTGTACTATTTTACAGCTGCAACAGAACAAGAGGCAGTTGTTCATGTGGATGACATTACCTGGGGTGACTCAACTGACAACGACGCTAACACAGAGGACATGGATTACCATCAGCCTCGTCCTGGATGTTCTCACCATCAAGACACTGTGACTAGTGTGACTTTGACGTTTCCAAGGAAGGTCATAGAATGTGATGTCATCTGCAATACAGCTGATCGTCTTGGTTTATCAGACAATCAAGTTACTGCCATGGTTTCTGCCACCTTGAAAGCTGGAGGGGCTGATCTGGATAACTTCGTCATCTCAACCTCAACAACATGTCGCAACAGAATGCTGTCCAGGTATAATATCAGCCAGAGTCACATGTCCAAGTTTGTGAAAACCCCCCACAGTACGCTGCCTTACACTGGGATGGAAAGTTGCTCAAAGATGTCTTGGGCAGTGAACCTGGAAGTACCTCAGAGACTTTAGCTGTGCTAGTGTCTGGTCCACCTTCATACACTGAAGGAAAGTTATTGGAGTACCTGTCATCGACAATTCTTCTGGCACAGCTCAGGCTGAGGCTTCAATGGATTTACTGGAGACATGGGAACTTACGGATAATGTTACTGCCCTTGTTTTGACACTACATCCAGTAACAGTGGAGTTCACAGAGGAGCTGCCAAACTGCTAGAGAAAATGCTGAACAAAAAGGTGTTTTATCTGGCCTGTCGACATCACATCCGGAAATCCTAGTAGGAGCAGTTTGGGAGAAGCTGTTTGGGAAGGTGGAGGGGCCAGATAATCCCTGGTTTGAGCATCTGAAGGATGTTTGGACGGACTTGTCCAAGGAAAACCCAAAGATGCTGGCTATCACAGCAAATGGCTGAAGGAAAAGAAGAAGAACAGTGAAGAAATACTCCAAGACATTCTAACAGCAGAAAGGCTTCCAAGAGCCGACTACAGGAAATGGCTGAACTGACAGTCATTGTTCTTGAGGAACGCCTCCTCGAGGTATTCACTGGAGTCGACCAGGCGCCATTCATCAGGCCAGATGGATGGCCAGAAACCTGTACTCCATGAAAATGCTGATGTTTGCAGATCAACTTGAGTACGACGAAGACACTGTATCAAAGCTGGAAAGACTCAACACCTTCCTTGCGCTGTTCTACACTCCTGTATGGATGATGTCAACGTCTGCTGCAGATGCTCCCGTGAATGATCTAAGTCTAATCCAGGACATGTTGAAGTACAAGAAAACTGACCCAGAGCTTGCTGATGCAGTATTTAATAAGATGGAAAACCACAAATGGTACCTGACGCAGGAAGTCGTGCCATTTGCCCTGTTCAGCAGTAGATTGAGTGACACATTGAAGCACGACATTGCTGCCCAGTTACATGCCACTGAGAAGCCAGACAGCTTCAGAACAGGAAAGCCTCTATTCCAGAGAGTCACAGCTAAGACCACCCTGGTTGATCTCATTGGCCCAGAATCACATTTCCTGCTGGACACACTGAACATTGGATCCGAGTGGCTTCTAGAACCTGTCACGTCTTGGCCACAGAATGAGGACTACAGAAAAGCGTTGGACTATGTTAAGAATCTGAAAGCGGTGAATGACATTGCTGAACGTGGTGTCAAGATGATGAGCGACTTTGCAAATGTCATAACAACAGATGCCAAGCAAAGGGACTATCTCCTTCAAGCTGTGGAGTTCAACAGACGCCGCTTTGACAGCTTCAAGAAACAAACTCTTAACAACTGACTGTGTAAATGTCATTATGAAATTAATCATCATGTAATGCTTTCACTTCTTGATCGATTAGACTTGTGACAAAATGTTAATCTCAAATTTGTGTCATGAATAAGGCGCCTTGTCTGCCTTGAGTGTGAGAAAACGAATTTTGTGATATTTCTGAAATCTTTGTATGTACCAATGTGCCATTTCTTGTTCCAAGACTATCATAATTGTATAAGTTAGAAAGAGGATTAAAAACACTTTAATTTGGTGCCTATTTTGTTGCTCTATCTTGTTTAGATAAAAAGTTATAGTGCAAAACATGATTCAAGGGACCCCGGAACTGGTGCTTTTGGCCGATTTCAAGGCAGAAAAATTAAAGCTCCATGCGGCAATGCTTCCCAACAACCTAGGTCAAAATGGTTGTGATTTTCGGTCTTTTCAGGTCAAAGAGCATGGGGAAAAGTACAGAAACCTATGAAAATAAGAAAAAGTTGATTTTTGAACAGGGCTAATGAGGCATGGAGGGGTCTCGTCCGAGGGCTTCCAATTGATAGACCGCTTTAGGTCTACCAGGCGCCTGGTAAGAAAGGTAAAAAAGGTAAGAAATAAACTGGACAGAGTTAAACTATTTGTAGAAAGAGAATGCAACAAGTCTTTAAGAATGTTGTCAAATTATGAATGATTCAAAATCTTTAAAAGTATTACCAGACAATGATCGAAAAGCGATTTAGCAAACACGAGGAAAGCGAACATTCCCTGGTAATGAAACCTAAAGAAAATTTGGAAAGCGGCAGTCTTATTGAACTATTAATCGTGAATTCGTCACGATTAGTAGTTAACATACTTTCGCTTTTGTCCACAAATTCTTCAAGAGCCAGGGTCTTACGCAATTTGGCAACTGCGTGAGGACTGGAAGATCATTACTTTCTGCATCCCTTAGAATCAGATGAATGTTTCATTTATTTTGTTCCCATGCTAATCATCAAACCAACAGTGTTGTGCCTGTTACTTCATAAAAGTAACGGCATTACCGTTACAGTTACTTCTGAAAAAAGGTAACGGTGTTACCGTTACTGATCCATGAAACTAATCCGTTACTGTTATCGTTACTTTTTATAATAATATCTATAATAATTAAAAATAGGTACTTCCATTCAACATTGCGTTTAGTCTTTATTTTATTCACTTACAACATTTTTTGAACACTGTAAATTGAAAAAAACATCATAAAACAGAACAAAATTAGATGCTTCAATGATACAAAAATAAAAAAGTGATAAGAAATTGAGAAATAATGTGGCTGTTCTTTGCCAGTAAATTAAAACAGAAACGACAACTCTGGGGTTAACACTACAGTAAATTATTACTCAATAATATTCATCCATCAGCAAGGTCTTGTTAGCTTTTAGGAACACAAGTTTTTCAAAATTATCATCGGAGTCTTCCTCGCTTAGGGCGAAGAATGTCCTTCCCCACAGAAAAGACCCGCTCAACAACTGCACTTGATGGTATTGGCGTGTTGAGGTTAATTAAAATTGATATGAATTCAACCGAAGGAAAAGATGAAGGGCCGAATTTTCGTGATGGACTACATGACAGAAAGGCGGATACCTGTTCAGAAGATAAGCTAGATGTTTTCATTCTTTTGTCAGACTTTTTGAAGCACTTAAAATAGTCTTCTTCATCAGTTGCACTCATAGAACTATCTGAACTATCTGAAAGAGAATTCTCAGGATTCTGTCTTGTATTGTTGTTGATCTTATTAATCATCATCTGCATCACCTCTGCCGCTCGTTTTTCATCTTCGATCCACAACAGCTTAAATCGAGGATGAAAAGCTGCTGTTAATACGCAGTCATTGTCATTGAAGATATTGTTGAATTTTTTTTCAATGCCTGACACAAGAGACTAACAAGGGAAGGCAAAAACGAAGGTCCTCTCCTTCTATTTCCCTCAACTTTGACAAGCAAGCAGTGAGTATTGGCAAAAGCAATCCCATGTATGCCTCAGTTTCTCCCTGAATAATGTCAACAGCCTGTGCAACTGGTTTCATGGCATTAACATTATTCTTTAAAGAAAAGTATGTCTGCTTAGCTCAAACAAGGAACTTCCAAGGCGTCACAAACGCGATTCATTGAGACTTCTTTGCTTGCCAAAGTTTTGTTCATAGACACCAGTGCGTCGTAAGTTGAGTTCCAGCGTGTAGCACAAGTGTGATTAAACGTTGCTGCAACTCGGACTGCACAGTATCAGCAGCAACAGCACTCCTATTATGCTTGTTCCATCAGGCTTGCGCCTTGGCAAAAGCTGTATGAGAAACTTCACGAAACTTGGCGTCAGCCAGTGCCTTCTGAGAGTCTTTCGTAGCAACAAGATTAAGAGTGTGAGCAGCGCACCGTCGATGAGGTGGTAGAAGGCACATGGAAGAAGACTAGTTTGGCTCTTCATTAAAACGTTATTTAACTTTTAGATTTATTTACAAAAAGTAACGAGTAACGATCTGACTTGCTGAAAAAAATAACGTTGTTACTGAATTCGTTACTGATTTAAAAATGTAACGCCGTTACCGTTACTAAAAAAGAGTAACGCCGTTACGTAACGATCGTTACTAGTAACGCGTTACTCCCAACACTGCAAACCAAGGAGCATATGGACATTAATTGTGGACAATGAAGAAAACAATGAAAGATTCCTGAACCTTTTCACTGTTTATGAAACAAAGAAAATACGAACTGTATAAAAGAATGCGAATCATTGAATGACAAATTTTCGAAGAATTTCTAGGCCCCTTTTCAATGCTTTACGCATTTAGGCATGTTAATGTATCCTGTTAAAGTAGCTTTCACCTATGGCAAGACTTCATGAGTGAGAGTCTTATACTGGTTTTTGTTCAAAAACTTACACGAGTGCAAGACATGACCCAGCAGAACTCTTCCAAAACCTATCAATTCTACTATAGTATCTTTTATGTTTGATGGCAAAAACAGCTAAAGATTTAAAATTACTGGTGACATTGTTGGAACAGGAACCCAATGGTATTTAGTTTTACCACACATTAACTAATTTCCTTAGCAACCAGCCGTTTCTAAGAACTTTTTTAAACAATGGCCATTTATTTGCAATAAATCTTAATAATTATCACAAGCATTGTACAAGTAGGTTATTACAAGTTTCGTTTCTGCCCAAATTAAAGATAAGTTACTTTTCAAAAATGTTCCTAGCAACGCGTGGTTGTAAGAAAAATCTATCCCTATCTGGTTTTGCTATATATGGTATACTTTTTACAAATACATCTCATTTACTAGTTTTGGTTGTGGGGCCGGTGAGAGTCGATCATTATATATTCAATAATTCAGTATATGAGGAATAATAACTTTACATTTATATATGAAAACCATATTCCAATTAGTAATTACTCAATAGCTATATTCCAATTAATATATTGCATTTAAATAAAGTTTAACTCACCATACAGCGCAGAATGAATAATTCGTCACAAAACGTAAGGCATTTTGAAGATTTTGGAGAAGACATTTTTCAAGAAAATAAATTTACCACCATTTCTGGAAAATAATCTTAAAATTGTTAATAGGAAGTTATACAAAGCAAATGCCAAAACACTCTGACGTTTTGATACAAGTTCAATTGCATAACTTTAAATTAACATGTATTTTTTTTATACAGGTAGGAAAACGTTAATAAATAAAGTTTACTTCATTGACTAGAAATCACACAAACGAAAGCCTAACAAACGGGTTAACCACATTTTGTTGACAAGTTTTGGGAGGTGGGCGCTTAGATTAAATTAGGTGGTAAATATTCGTTTTAGCACACATCGGTGTTTTTCGACGAAAATATATTTTTCTGGTGAAGTTTTAGTCGTTTTGCACGAATCCGACATCCGTTTCGTGTGCAGATGTGGAGTTTTTGAGATATTTTCACTTGAAGATAACGTAAAAACTAGCATTTGCACAGAAAACGGATATCAGATTTGTGCAAAACGACTAAATATTGACCAGAAAAATGTTTTCATCTTTCCCTAATGAATAACCTAACCTAATCTACCCTTACCCTAACCTACCTAACCTTAACCTAGATAAAAACTAGATATTTTCATGTGAAGATCTCAAAAAATATACGTTTGCACAGGAAACGGATATCAGATTCGTGCAAAATGACTAAAAGTTTACCTCAAAAAGATGTTTTAATCGAAAAACACCGATATGTGCTAAAACGAATATTACCCAATTAGGTTAAGTTGTTAGTATGAAGGAAATTCCATCCATGAAATGTCTATTGGTTCGTGAAAACAGAGTAACTGATCTCCGTATAAAGAAAAACTGAAGTTAACAATGAATTCATGGTTACATCTAATCAAGAAAATCAACTCTACTCCAACTAGTTTTAGTATACAAAGAAATACAAAGGACACCAAACAGCAACAGACCGGCTGGTCAAGATGAAAGATGGAAGAAAATTTAAAGACAAATGAAAGTTTTAAAGCAAAACAAAGAAGGGAGGTTGAAAAGAAGGAAAGAAATTTAAAAGTAAAGTGAAAATTTTGAAGTAAAGAGGAAGGAATCCGAGCGAAAACCCCACAATACTATACTTATATGCACCAACAAATACTTCCAACTGGGAGTTTAAGGCTAGTTAAGTATTAGTCTCTTTTGAAAGGATTCGACCGAATTACTTGAAACTACTTTGGCTAACGATCCATTCCACAAATTAACTATACGACTGAAGAAGACATGTTTAGCTTCATTGGAATTAAATTGCTTACCCACTAATTTGAAACCGTTACGGGATTTCTATCTGCATTTTTGAAGGTGAAATGTTTTTCGGCGTTGACATTTATCAAAATTTTTAATCATTTTAAACACCTGGATTAAACCTCCTCGAAACCGTCTTTTTACGAGTGAAAATAAATTTAACGTTTCTAATCGGGCAGCTTATGATTTGTTTCTAAGTCTAGGAACCATCATAGTAGCTCGTCGCTGCACTCTCTGCATTCTGCTTATGTCCTTCGTAAATATGGAGACCACAACTGAACGCAGTATTCCAGGTGGAGGCGTACTAAGGAATTATATAATGTTAGCACTGTTTTCTCCGACTTAAATTCAAATGATCTACCAATAAATCCTAAGATTCCATTTGCTTTTCTACCCTCTTCGATACATTGCTTACTTGGTTTAAGAGTGTCAGCAACAATAATACCAAAATCTTTCTCTTCCGTAACACTCGTTAGTGTCTTGTCGCGCATATAGTAATACATTTCTTTAACATTGCTTCTACCGATATGCAATGTTTAACAGTTATCTATATTAAAGTTCATTTGCCAGATTTCTGCCCACTCGAGTAACTTATTAATATCTTCAATCTGCAAACGTTCTGCCACTGATTTTGTTCGTCCCCATAGTTTGGTATCATCCGCAAATTTTTAAATAATAATAATAATAATAATAATTCCTATGTCGATGTCATTGATATAAATTATATAAAGAACTGGTCCCAGAACTGATACCTGAGGCACACCGCTAGTTACATTTTTCCAGTTAGACGCTTTGCCGTTAATGCCCACTCTTTGTTATATCCACTAAACCAATTTTCAATCCATTTGAGAACATTATCATCAATTCTGAGACTGAAGTTTAGCTAATAATCTCCTATGGGGCACTTTATCAAACGCCTTTTGAAAATCGAAATACATGTACAGTATATAACGTTTACTATCATATTTTACTCTTGTCATATATATCAGGTCATCCCATAAGTAATGTCGTTTTTTAGATCGGAATTTGAAGGACAAAAAAAAACTCGACTGAAACTTTTTAATCTAGTATATATTTTCCATCGGAATCAATGACACTCTGCCAACGTCCTACAAGCTTTTGAATGCCATGTTTATAAAATTCAGGCGGTTTTGAGGCAAAAAACGTACAAAGATTGGTGTGCAGGTCATCTAAAGAAGTATACTGTTTCTCGTCAAGATAGTTTTGCATTCTCCTGAAGAGATGATAATCTGAAGGCGCAAGGTCTGGAGAATATGGAGGATGTGGAAGTTTTTCCCACCCAAGCTCCTCAATTTTGCAGAAGTGATCCGAGCGGTATGAGGACGTGCGTTGTCGTGGTGGAACACGATTCCTTTCCGATTAACCAAAGAAGGTCTCTTTTCTTTTAGTGCAGTGTTCAATCGATCCAGTTGTTGACAGTAGACTTCAGCGGTGATTGTTTGGTTGTGTGGTAAGGTTTCAAAGTGTATTACACCACCTTTATCCCACCAAACACTAAGCAACACCTTCCGAGGGTGAAGATTTGGTTTTGGCTGTAGTGTCGCTGGTTCTCCGGCACAAACCCACTGTCGACGGCGCTTAACATTCTGGTACAGTATCCACTTTTCATCACCAGTCACTAAACGGTGCAAAAACGGATCTTGGAGTTCACGGGAATGAAGAGCTGTGCTAATGTTTACCCGCACCCTCAGATTGTCGACCGACAATTCATGTGGCACCCATTTTCCTAACTTAGGCACTTTCCCGAGTTGTTGCAAATGTCGATGGGATGGTGGACGGGGATGAATTGAGTTTCTGGGCCAATTCTTCGACAGTTGTTGAACAGTCTTCTTCAAGTGCGGCTAACAGCGGGTCATCATCAAACTCAGCAGGGCGTCCAGAGCGTGCTGTATCTGTCAAACAGCAGTCACCATTCCTAAACTTTTGAAACCATCTTTGACATTTCCTCACATGCAGAATATCGTTACCATAAACGTCCTGAATGTTTCGCGTTGCTTCAGTAGCACTATTCCCTTTTTTGAACTCGTAAAGCATTATATGCCTGATATGCTCTTCTGATACCGCTATGTTTATGAGGGGTTCACATAAAGCAAACCACACGTCTTCACTGGTCAAGGTCTGTAAAGTATGTAGCGAAACACGATAGATCTCCTATTAGATATAACCTTCGGAAAATTTATGCTTAAACCGAGTAGGACTAGTTTAAACTTAATCTATCGTAAAAAACGACATTACTTATGGGATGACCTGATATTTACAGTATCAGTAAAGAAGTCGAGCAAATTAGTAAGACAAGAAAGATTACGTCAAAATCCGTGTTGAGAATCTTTGATTAAATTATTAGTTGATAAGTGATTAACTATTTTGTCCCAAACGATCGTCTCCATAAGCTTACGAACTACTGAAGTCAGACTAAGAGACGATAATTTCCTGGAAGCTATTTGTTCCCTGCTTTTCTTCAGAAACAACGTTATGAAACGGAGTTCCCAGCCAAGAGCATCAGCGTATTAAAAAAAAATAAAAAGACCGAAAAAGGGATGGGAAGCACAATCTGGTGCTGGCGTATCCCGTAACTGGTTGGAGAAGAAAAAGAAACAAAGACAGAGCTGAACAAAGTGATCAGGATGGTCAAGAAATCGAACGAGAGGTCAAACGGGATGGAAAGAGTGTTGAAGGAGTTGGAGGAGATGGTGATGAAGCTGAACAAGAAGATCAACTGTTGGAAGGAAATGAAGCCAAAGGTAAACAAATTGGACGTAGGATTGAACAACATGGAAGACAGGATGAACCTAATGGACGAATGGATGACGAGATTGAACAAGGTGAACAGGAGGGGCAAGGAGTTGAACCAGAGGACAAACGGGGTGGACAAAATGTTGAAGGAGTTGAAGGAGATGGTGAACCAGGTGAACGAATGGATGACGAGACTGTACAAGAAGGTGAACCGGAGGGACAAGGCGTTGAACCAGATGGGGGAAGGGGTGGGCGCATGATTACAGAAACGGGAATGTTGTCCATATTTTCGTCAGCAAACAAGAAGAATTAATTTAAAACTTCCGTCATTTGTAAGAGACATTTCACAGCAAAGATTGTGGGCTGCAAAGAGCTCAACTAATGGGAAAGACTACCGTACGTAAACTAAATTTGTACTTCCTGGAAAGAAGAAGAGAGAGGTATACCATAATAATCATATGGAAAATGATCGAAAAACTTATACCAAACCTCATACTAAACCCAATTACCATTCAAACAACGCTGGAAAACAAAAGGCAGAATGTGTAGTGTTCCCAAATTAAAGGCAGGAGAAGGGACCTCTTCAACACTGAAGGAAAATAGCTTGGTTGTCAGGGGGCCAAGACATTTTAACCAGCTTCCAAAGGCCCTTAGAAACGTTACAGGGGTCAAAGTTGAAGTCTTCAAGAGAAGACTAGATGCCTGGCTCAGTACGGTACCAGATGAGCTGGGTGTACCTGGCTGTGTGAGGTGGAGAGCGTAAGAAAGCAACTCGCTCCTCCACCAAGCCAGGCCTAAAGGCGGGGCCACCAGCTTCACCTTCGTGTGAAGAGAGACCAAGATACGGAACATCAACGAGGTTAATGAAGTGTGTGTGTGTGTAGATATATATATATATACACACACACACACACACACACACACACACATAAAACGTAACGACCCCCCCGCAAAGCAAAATATCTAAAGCCAAAACAAGATAAGACAATATTTATGAAACTAGAACACAGTAAAAGCTTAATAAAAATACAAAGTACATTTCAACTTACGGTGAAGATTCTTTTTCATTTAATTGCATTCCTCTCGCATATTCTTTCTCGTTGCTTAGAATCCACGAAAGAAAATTATGAAATCCTTTAATTGGAGTTCCCGTGTACACTTTTCCTTTTTCTTCCCCGACTGTCAAGTCCAAATGTACCTATTTCGGGAGAATGACCTTTATTCTCTGTTCTTAAACTCAAATACTTTACATGTTTTCCAGTTGGTTCAATCTTAGACAAAAATGTAAAATGGTTCCTCACAGTTTTCTCCTTCGAGAGACTATCAGGAAGGTATTTCGTGTTCAGGAATGACAAATAAGTCTTGTCGTTCTTGAAGTTCCTTTCCTCGTCTTCCGAATACCCTCCAATGCACTTCAAGTTCTTCTTAAACTTTTCTATCAAAGTTGGATCTTTTTCAATGTGCCACGGTGCTGGGTAATGGAATTGTGTTCCGTCTGTAGGAATCATGAGGCACTAGATTATAACGATCAAAATAAACAAATAAAAATTCAATTTTGAAGAAATCTGGTTAGGAGGCAACTGTTTAAAATGACATTTCGACGATGGCTCATAAAACTGAAAAATAACAAGAACCCAATGTCACGAACCCAATGTCAGACATTTACGTCATTTTTCAACAATGGAAACACATTCTTCTGACAATGAATGGTTATTGTAATAAAAAGTGTGAAAATGTCGCTTTCATTTCACCCATAATTAGATTATAAAATTTATTTTCAGTAAATTAGAGTTCACTCCAAACTACGATGCTGTTCTTTTCACTCACTGAAATAAAGAACAGTGATACAAGATAACCCTAAAATGCTGTTTCTTACTTTTATACAGACAGACTGTAGATGTTCTTCGTTCACTGATTTGCAAAATAGTTGAAAAGAATAAATTAGCTTCGTACCTTCTGAGATCCAAAATGAGCTATCATGTAACCGATGTTCGCCACCTATTCGTCTTCCTCCTCTGCCACCTACTCGTCTTTCTCCTCTGCCACCTCTTCCTCTTCCATAATATCCATCCATTAATGCAAAAATTGAAGGTTAATCTGAAAAAGGGTTTAATATTTTATTAACAGATGGGTTATATCATGGCCACATCACAACACCATTTCCAGTTAGATCAAAGAAGTTAAGCAACGTCGAGTTTATTCAGTAGTTGGATGGGTAACCCTCCTCTGCGCTCAAATGATGTAGCGACTCCGTGGTTCGGATCTCCCATAAAAAATTGTAGGTCCACTTCGTCACATGACCATTGCCATTACGAAGACGGTTAAACAAAATATTATTATTATAGACAAGTTAATATAACCTGAATAAAGCAAAAAAATATTATAAAGCAAATAAATGTTTCTTATATTTTCATTATTTTATCAGCACAGCCAATTTGCGGCGATAGATCCCACAGCTCAACATAAGTGTTGTGGGATATAGGGAGGCAGCATCTTGGGTTAGGGGATACTCTCTGTCCTTACACACCCCATTTAAAGAGATTCCTCTGCCGAGCGGTGTCCCCCATAGTACTGTGAGGTATTGAAGAACTCATGATCTTCACTTGCCCACAAACACCTTTAAATGGGAGACCCAAAATGGGTGCACACACATTTCTACATTACTGTACAGTCTTTACAGCCACACCTACACTTTTCCTCCTAAGTACATATATTATAATGTATATGGTTGTAAATTTTGACTTGGTCCGCAATCGACATGGACCGTGACTTATTTTTGGTTGGCAAGGTACTAGTATTGATGGATACTGTAATGAAACTGACTGGATTCTTTGGATCTGATATATTTGCATGTCGGTTATAAACAGATATAGAGTGTAACATATTAGTGGATAGTAGTCTATTATGACTTGATCCTCTGGATCCAGAGATTCTATCTTTAGTTTTAATTCGATAATTAATTAGTTTTAAATTTATAATTATTTAGTTTTGTAAAAATTGGTCGTTGCCAATGTACAGGCAGTTTCTACATAAATTTCTTATGTTCTTGTGGTTCGGAACCCACGTAAAATTGTAGGTCCCCTCCGCCACCACGGAGGACATACACAATACACAATTACGAACACAGTTACTGTAGGTAGACCAGCCATGAGTGGATCCATCGGCCCCGGGTTCGAGACCCGACGGCAGCCGGCGCGCAGCAAAACCCAGCTGTTCATCCTTCCACACAATAAAGAAAGTGGTTGGTAGATAAATGGGTACCCTAGGTGGCTTAGTGGTTAAGACGCTGGGCTGCTGATGGGGCGTGGTTCGGATTCCACGTTAAACTGTAGGTCTAAGGTGGAGTGAAAAGCTTGACCTTTGTCAGAATGAACAATTCGGGCGGAAGCTAACCAAAGGTTATATATATATATATGGGATGGATTTCACAATTAAACACGGGAAATGAATGAATGCTGCAAACCCACAAGGAAAAGAAAAAAGATTCCAAGGCCTTTCGTGTATTCAGAGCTACACCTCGTCAGGGAATGAAGAGAGAAGGCAAGATGCCCATAAATATATACAATGTAGCGGAAACCAAAAGGAATTAGCACATACTTAACAAGATTAATGAGAGTCAAAAGGAATTTTAACAAGATATTGTCAATTTTATACATTCCCGCACTGTTATTGAAATTGTTTTTAAAATGAATAAATGCACATTCTAGAATATTTCTATCTCTGTTTTCAACAAACGCTTTAGAACTATCCCACTTGATGCTATGATTACATCTATACATATGGTTAAACAAAGCATTGAAATTATTAGCTGTTCTACACGCATATTTATGCTGTTTTACCCTAATATCTAACGTTTCACCCGTTTGGCCTATATATACTGAGTTACATTGTGTATATCCAATCGAATATACACAACCAACAACATTTTACAGGCTATTCTTTATTAGGCGTGATTTAACAGTATTATTATACAGTACTTAAAGATTACATTGATGCTAATTGCTTTAAGTAAAGTCGGAAGATATTGAAAATTAACATGGTAAGGTAGGCTAAGGATATTTTTACGCTCAAATTCCTTTACAGTTACATTATTATAATACCTATTCTTGGCTTTCCTAAGACAGTTATCTAAAAATGAAATAGGCTAACACAATTTAGTACCAATATTCATGATATTGCATAACTCGGAATCTAAAATTCAGGACTGACAACTCAATGCTATTAGAAACATAGCAGAGAAAATAGAGGATTTAATCGAGGGATGATGGTCAGAATAAAAATGCACATAAGAGTTATTATTAGTAGGCTTGCGATAGACTTCAAATTTGAACTGATTAGAGCATCTCCAAATTTTTAGATCCAGAAAAGATAGGCTTCCATCATTTTCTTTTTCACCTGTGAACTTAATAGATGGGACTAAATTGTTGAGCCTACCAAGAAATAAGTCAACATCCAAATTATTAGGCCAAAGGCATAAAATATCATCTATGTACCTGTACCAAACCAGGTTAAAATTAACAATCGAAGGCAAAATTCTACTTTCAAAAAATTCTATATATGAATTAGCTAGTACAGGTGAAAGGGGTTTCCTATCGCCAATCCAAACGACATAGCATAAAACTTATTTTCAAACTGAAATTTACAATCTTTGACACAAAGCTTAATTAACTCAATAAGAGTGTTGTGTTGAACAGGGAAAGAATATTCAGAGATCTTATCTTTTAAAAAATCAAGTTGTGGGATATAGGGAGGCAGCGTCTTGGGTTAGGGGATGCTCTCTGTCTTTACACACCCCATTTAAAGAGATTCCTCTGCCGAGCGGTGCCCCCCATAGTACTGTGAGGTATTGAAAAACTCATGATCTTCACTTGCCCCACAAACACCTTTAAATGGGAGACCCAAAATGGGTGCACACACACATTTCTACATTACTGTACAGTCTTTACAGCCACACCTACACTTTTCCTCGTAAGTGTATATATTGTAATGTATATGGTTGTAAATTTTGACTTGGTCCGCAATCGATATGGGCCGTGACTTGATGGATACCGTAATGAAATTGACTGGATTCTTTGGATCTGATATATTTGCATGTCCGTTATAAATAGATATAGAGTGTAACATATTTGTGGATAGTAGTCTATTATGACTTGATCCTCTGGATCCAGAGATTCTATCTTTAGTTTTAAATCGATAATTAATTAGTTTTAAATTTATAATTATTTAGTTTCGTAAAAATTGGTCGTTGCCAATTTACCGGCAGTTTTTAAATAAGTCTATGTTCTTGTGGTTAGGAACCCACGTAAAATTGTAGGTCCCCTCCGCCACCACGGAGGACATACACAATACACGATTACGAACACAGTTAGGTAGACCAGCCATGAGTGGCTCCTAGGGTCTTTGTTGGTCTGAAACATTATAACATTATTATTATAACATTATTATAACAGGGACTTTTGTGAATAACGAGCATACATCAAAGCTTACCAATTTGAAATTAGGGTCATTAGGAAACTTCAGTTTGTCAATAAGATCCATGCTATTTACGATATGTGACTTAGAAATAGAACCAACTAACAGCGATAATAAACTAACTAACCATTTAGATAGCTTATAGGTTACGGAGCCTACTGAGCTAACAATAGGCCTCATGGGATTATTAACTTTGTGTATTTTTATTAAGCCGTACAGATATGGTAGTGACGGATTTACTAAGAAACTGCTGCGAAAGCCCATTATACGGTAGTTATTTTTTAATATTTCTCTTAATTTTCTCTTAAACATTTTATTAACATTCTCCAATGGGTCTCTATTTAGAGGTTTGTACGTGTCGCGATCACACAATAACGTATTCATCTTTTCAACATAACTGTTTTTGTCCATGATGACGATCGAATTAGATTTGTCGGCTTTAGTAATAAGTAATGAATCATTATTTTTAAGTGTTTTTAGGGCTTTTTCAAACCTGAAAGGATAATTCGATTCATACCTCGTATTAAAAGCACTATACACACAACCTTTGGCTAAAGTCATCTCACTTTCGGATATATTACTATGTTTTTCAAAATTAATAAAAGACTTAGCAGTCAGTAAACTGCTGGGCTTTTTGGGGACTGAGAAACCTAACCCAAAACCTAATAGTCCGGTAGCACAGACTCTGATTTTACTGGAACCCTGCATTGTTTGTTATAAAGCAAATTTTTACATATTTTGAAAGCTTATACTACCCCCATTCAAGAGTCCATCGGGTGTACACCTGACCCTCGCTTGGCTTTTTCAATATGGCCGCGAAACTGAAAAATCCCATATCCTGGTGAATATTTGATGGATTTTGATGATCTTGGTGTCATTTCTAGGGTTTTTTAGGGTGATAAGTCGATCTGAAGGGGTTGCAGATACTTTGGGAATCGTTTTGACCTACATTCGTCAGTATTCAAAGTCATTGGAGGTCAACCCCCCCCCCCCTCCCCCCGAAATAAGGAATATCCCATATCCCGGGCAGTCGTGGAGATATTTTGGTGATCTTACTGTCGTTTTTATGGTTTTGGGTGAGACTGAATAGTTCTATAGGATTTTTTAAAATGAAATCAGCTGTTGTTGCAGCAAGAGATGCTGTGTGGTCGGGTTTGAATGATGCTGCACTTGCTGGTCTTGTGCAAGTTATAATTGACAACTTTGATGCAGTTATTCACTCCCAAAATTGTAGATTAAACTGTCACAACCTTGCAGCTATTGTAAGACAGCCCAGATCACTTGAAAACGACAGTGCGGTCATTCCTAGACTATCAAAACAAGAAATGTCAGTTCCCATAAATTGCGAGCTGGAAGTTGTGCCATACACTGGTCCGAAAAAACTCCTATGCCCATGGAGGCAACT
This sequence comes from Bathynomus jamesi, assembly GCA_023014485.1. Lineage (NCBI taxonomy): Eukaryota > Metazoa > Arthropoda > Malacostraca > Isopoda > Cirolanidae > Bathynomus > Bathynomus jamesi. The sequence continues at coordinate 137,300 of JAJOZX010004646.1, forward strand.
TGCTCATTTGAGCCTTCTGAGAAGCTTACAAGAGCAGCCGAAGTGTCACTTCACCGTGCAAGAGCTAGATCTGGAGTTCTTCAAACAGATACTGTTTGTCGCTGGCACTCCTGAGTACAATGGCTTCAACACCCGCCATTGTAGAGAGGCGGGAATGATGCCAGCTAAGAAGTCGGCCATCAAGTATATGCCACTCATTAATATGAAGCCAGCGGACCACAACACTGTCAACACTGCAATCAACAATGGCATTAAAGTGACGAGGGAGTCCAACCAAAGTGTTTTGGTCATCACATCAGATCAACAGATCTACAAGGTTATAGTGGACATCCTGTTCCACACACGAAGTCTTCTGACTGATGTGGTTGCCATCCTTGGTGGAATGCACTTGGTGATGGACTTCATAGGTGCGATTGGCAGTCTAGCAGCGGGAAGTGGCCTGAAAGAAGTTCTCTGTGGCACATTCGGATCAGTGGATCAAATGCTAGAGGGAAAAAAGTACCCTCAAAATGCCCGTGCACTTGGCATGCTGACTGAAGAATCTCTCAGACCTGTATTCTTGAAGTATGGTGAGCGTATCAATACCATGGCTGACTTGATGCAAGTCCTTGAAGAACTGGCCTCTGCTAGCAGAACAACTCGTATGTGGGTTGACATCATCATCAAGCCAACTTTTCTCATCATGAAATACACGCGCAGTACACATGAAGGTGATTATGCTCTGGCCATTCAAACAGCTGAAAATATGTTGCCATATTTCTTCGCTGTTGGGCATCACAACTACAGTAGATATGGCCTCTTCTTCGTTCGATCTATGACGTGGTTATCTGAAGAAGTCTTAGATGCATTTATGAGAGGAGAGGGTTCTATGCATCAAATGGATGGACTCTGGAATGGGGTGCCAACCGACCAGTTCCTGGAGAGTACCTGGATGCGTCGTGGAAAGGGCCCTAATGATGTAATTGGTAACACCCAAAATCCACAAGTGATGTCCACGTGGGTATACAGTCTCAATGCTCGTGTGAGTCTGACTGCTGACCTCCTAGATATGAGTGAGCACCTAGAAACATTCCATCTGTACCACAAAGAGGAGGCAGGAGGTCGCATTAAACATGATAGAGAAGATCGCCAATCACTTCTTGATTCCCTTTCTAAGTGCATGGACCCAATGGATCCAGAGTCACATCCAGGAGGCAACTTATACAATATTCAGACAGGGCAGCTTGCATCTCCAGATGCCAATGCCGATAGAGCTGTTAGTATTGGAAAGACGCAACTGGCACAGTACGAGTCATCATGTCCACAAGACTTTTATGGCACCATTTCCAAACATGTCATCACCTTTGCAAGTAAAACGAAACATATCAAGGTGGGTGCCCACTTGGTTATGGACCAAGAAGCGATTTATGCACGCGTCATCGGTTTGCTGAGAGGACGCGACCTTGACTTGACCCATGTATTCTCAACAGAGCTTGCGGCATACCCACCCGCACTGTTCCAACCAGATGGCTTAATGAGAACTGCAGCTAAGTCCGCATTGAAGCAGAACTTGGGAGTGGAAACATCCTCTCGAACAAGAGGTCGACCAACAGTTGTTATCATGGATGTGTCAGCTGTTTTGTGGACAGTCGACTGGCCTGCTAGTGGCACAGTTGCTACATTTATCCAAACCTTCAAAGTATGGCTACCGAAACATCTTTCTCATGCATCTGTAGTACTAGCTTTTGATCGCTACTATGATTTCTCTCCGAAATCAAGCACTCGGGCAATGAGAAACAAGAGCAGCAGAGTTCACAAGCTGGACCTCAACACCCCATTGCCCACAAGAGACGCTCTTCTCACGTGCACCGCGAACAAGGAGCAACTAAACAGGCTGCTCTGTGAGCAAATCCTTGCTGACAGTGAGTATCTCGCAACTGTAACCCAAGACCATAAGCTAGTGCTTGCAGGATGGCAGACCATACCGACTTCCATTGTGCGAGGCAGGAGTCGAGCAGCATTGGAGCTCTCATCATCTCATGAAGAGGCTGACGTGATAATAACACAACACGCTATCGCACAAGCTGAGAAAGATTCTGATGCCCGCGTCTCCATCATTTGTGATGACACAGACGTGTTTGCCATGCTGACTCACTTCTATGAATTTAAAAAACTAGGCTGTCCCATGATTATGGAGTCTCCAGTGCGTGGCAGAAAATCAGTGGACATCCGAGCAACTGTAACCCAGCACAAAAACATCATCCCACAAATCCTCAAACTACACGCTTTGAGTGGTTGTGACACAGTTGCAGCAATACATGGCATTGGCAAAGCCACTGTCATTGCCACAGCCAAGAAGGGTGGGAAGCTAGACAAGCTGGGGTCCCTTGATGCATGCTTTGACCATATCGAGAAAGAGGCAACAGCGTTCATTGTTGCATGCTATGGGGATAAGAAATCTTCATCTCTTACTGAGTGTCGTCAGCGAGTATGGGCTCAGAAGACAGGAAGTCGGGAACTGCTGCACCCAAATTATGTTCTCTACCACCAACAACTAAAGTTTTCTATCAAAATGCGCTCAGAGCCCACTACACTGTGGCGAACTGGCTCGATGCACTAAAGTGTGACCCACCACCACTTGATCCTGTGCATTATGGGTGGGAGAGAGACGAAACAGAGTTCTCATCCCAAAAACAGTTGGTGAAGGAGTGTGCTTAGCACCAGATGAAGTTCTGAAGCTAATCAGATGTGGGTGTGAATCACAATCAGCATGCAGGGGGTCGCTGCGGCTGCATGGGACGCGGAATCCCTTGCACAATGTTCTGTGCATATGGCAGCGACTTGGATTGCAACAATCCATTGACCCAAAACGCAAACGAAGAGCAGACTGATGATCCTGACGATCCTGACACAACCATGTCTTTTGATATTTGCCCCCAATAAATGATTACCTAATGTGAATAACTGCATCAAAGTTATCAATGCCAACCACCCAGCTAGGTGTGAGCTTTGTTTTGCTTACGAGGTCATATCTTGTAGCTTTGCAACCTTCCATAGAATATATGTGCCCTGCACTTCAACATAAATTGTGGTTTATATCCGAATATCCATATCCATATAATGTGGGTTAAGTCATTTAAGCATTATGATCTGGTTTTATCTGCAGAAAAGATGTTAAGTGCTCAGCAGTTCGCTAGATTGTAGAAATTGTTCACTGAAATAAAGCAAATACAGTGATGTCAACTGTGGCATTATCATATTTCAAGGCCAAACTTTAACCTCAAATGACCTTGACTTGACCCATGGAGTTGCAAAATGATATCCTACTGTTATCATGTCATTTTCATGTGCCTATAGAACTACTCAGTCTCGCCAAAAACCATAAAAACGACAGTAAGATCACCAAAATATCTCCACGACTGCCCGGGATATGGGATATTCTTTATTTCGGGGGGCGTTTGACCTCCAATGACCTTGAGTACTGACGAATGTGGGTCAAAACGACTCCCAAAGTATCTGCAACCCCTCCAGATCGACTCATCATCCTAAAAACCCTAGAAATGACACCAAGATCATCAAAATCCATCAAGTATTGACCAGGATATGGGATTTTTCAGTTTCGCCGGCCATATTGAAAAAGCCAAGCGGGGGTCAGGTGTACACCCGATGGACTCTTGAATGGGGTGGTATAAGCTTTCAAAATATGTAAAAATTTGCTTTATAACAAACAATGCAGGGTTCCAGTAAAATCAGGGTCTGTGCTACCGGACTATTAGGTTTTGGGTTAGGTTTCTCAGTCCCCAAAAAGCCCAGCAGTTTACTGACTGCTGTCTTTTATTAATTTTGAAAAACATAGTAATATATCCGAAAGTGAGGTGACTTTAGCCAAAGTTGTGTGTATAGGGCTTTTAATACGAGGTATGAATGAATTATCCTTTCAGGTTTGAAAAAGCCCTAAAAACACTTAAAAATAATGATTCATTACATATTACTAAAGCGGACAAATCTAATTCGATCGTCATCATGGACAAAAACAGTTATGTTGAAAAGATGAATACGTTATTGAGTGATCGCGACACGTACAAACCTCTAAATAGAGACCCATTGGTGAATGTTAATAAAATGTTTAACAGAAAATTAAGAGAAATATTAAAAAATAACTACAGTATAATGGGCTTTCGCAGCAGTTTCTTAGTATCAATCCGTCACTACCATATCTGTACGGCTTAGTAAAAACACACAAAGTTAATAATCCCATGAGGCCTATTGTTAGCTCAGTAGGCTCCGTAACCTATAAGCTATCTAAATGGTTTGTTAGCTTATTATCGCCGTCAGTTGGTTCTATTTCTAAGTCACATATTGTAAATAGCATGGATCTTATTGACAAACTGAAGTTTCCTAACGACCCTAATTTCAAATTGGTAAGCTTTGATGTATGCTCGTTATTCACAAAAATCCCTGTTGATGACCTACTTGATTTTTTAAAAGATAAGATCTCTGAATATTCTTTCCCTGTTCAACACAACACTCTTATTGAGTTAATTAAGCTTTGTGTCAAAGATTGTAAATTTCAGTTTGAAAATAAGTTTTATGCCATGTCGTTTGGATTGGCGATGGGAAATCCCCTTTCACCTGTACTAGCTAATTTATTTATGGAATTTTTTGAAAGTAGAATCTTGCCTTCGAGTGTTAATTTTAACCTGGTTTGGTACAGGTATACCTTACCTTACAAAGGTTCCGCGCGATGACTTCTCATTTCGCGAAGGTCAAGCTTGACGCCCCTCCTCTCGAGTTGGCCTGGTGAAGTAGTGAGTTGGATTCTTGCGCTCTCCACCTCACATAGCCAGGTACGCCCGGCTCATCGGGGATTGTTCTGAGCCAGGCGTCTAGTCTTCTTTTGAAGATTTCCACTGCAACTCCCTTCGTGTTTCTTAGGTCTTTGGGCAACTGATTAAACAGTTTTGGTCCTCTCACTACAAAACTATTTTCTTTCAGGGTTAAGGATGTTCCCTGTCTCGCCTTCAATTTGGGAATACGACAAGTCTACCGCTTCTACTTTCCACCGTTGTTTGGGGAGTTATGGGATTCAGAGTAAGATTAGGGACTAGTTTCTCCATTATTTTCCAAGTGTAAATAATGGTGTATCTCTCTCTTCTCCTTTCCAGTGAATATAGGTCTAGTTCTCGTAACCTTTCCCAGTAATTTAGTTCTTTGCACCCATTGATCTTGGCTGTGAAGCTTCTTTGGATCCCCTCCAGCTGTCTAATGTCTTCTTTTTTATATGGGGGTGTTAGGACCGAGCAGTATTCCAATTTGGGTATTATCAGGGTTTTCAGTAGAGGAATCATTACATTCCTATCCCTTCGTTTAAAGGTTCTCAATATCTGACCCGTTATTCTCTTTGCTCTGTTTACTGCTATCTTATTTTGTGTTTCAAATTTCGCATCATCTGTCATTACAACCCCTAAATCTTTTGCTCTGGAATTTCTCTGAATTTCCTGTCCATTTGGGGTATAATATTCCTTGGACTTTAGGTCTTCTCTTTTTCCGTACCGTAATAGCTGAAATTTCTCTGTGTTAAACTTCATATTGTTGTCTTCAGTCCACTTGTAGATTTTGTTTATGTCGGTTTGTAGAGATCCTATGTCTTCTGGGTTTCTTATTTTTCTACTGATCTGTGTGTCATCCGCAAAGGATGTTACTGTGCTGTCTCTGGTAACGTCCTCATCTATGTCAGTTAGCATGATTATGAAGAGTAGTGGAGCTAATACTGCTCATTGTGGTACCGAGCTGAGGACCTCTGATTCTGATGAAGATACTCCTTGTACTGTAACGACTTGCCTCCGCTCACTAAGGAAATTATATATCTATTTCCCTACTTTTACTGTTATTCCCATATATTTCAGTTTATGTATTATGATTCCGTAGTCACACTTGTCGAACGCTTTAGCAAAGTCTGTGTATAGTACATCATAGTTTTCATTACTTTCAAGTGAATCAATAATGTTTGTAGTGTTCCATTAGTTGTGATGGGCATGATCTGCCTGATCGAAACCCGTGTTGGTTATCATTGAATTTTTTCTGAGTTTCCAAAAAGTCATAGATTTTCTGTCTAACTATTCTTTCAAATATTTTAGTGAGATGAGATGTAAGCGACACTGGCCTATAGTTTTTGGCCTCGGATCGATCTCCTCCTTTATATATTGGGACTATGTTCGCGCTCTTCAGGATGCCCGGTATTTCTTCCGTGTCTAATGATCGTCTCCATATCCAGTATAGGGGCTCAGCGATTGCATTCTTGCAGTTTTTGATCAGTGTGGCATTCCATTTATCAGGTCCTCCGAGAATTTACCTCTTTTTATCTTTTTATCTCTTTTTATCTTTTTATCTTTTTACCTGTTGTCCCGATAACGCATGAAGTGTCTTTGTTCGATGATATTTTATGCCTTTGGCCTAATAATTTGGATGTTGACTTATTTCTTGGTAGGCTCAACAATTTAGTCATCTATTAAGTTCACAGTTGAAAAAGAAAATGATGGAAGCCTATCTTTTCTGGATCTAAAAATTTGGAGATGCTCTAATCAGTTCAAATTTGAAGTCTATCGCAAGCCTACTAATAATAATTCTTATGTACATTTTTATTCTGACCATCATCCCTCGATTAAATCCTATTTTCTCTGCTATGTTTCTTAGAGCATTGAGAGTTGTCAGTCCTGAATTTTTAGATTCCGAGTTATGCAATATCATGAATATTGGTACTAAATTGTGTTATCCTATTTCATTTTTAGATAACTGTCTTAGGAAAGCCAAGAATAGGTATTATACTAATGTAACTGTAAAGGAATTTGAGCGTAAAAATATCCTTAGCCTACCTTACCATGTTAATTTTCAATATCTTCCGACTTTACTTAAAGCAATTAGCATCAATGTAATCTTTAAGTACTGTATAATAATACTGTTAAATCACGCCTAATAAAGAATAGCCTGGAAAATGTTGTTGGTTGTGTGTATTCGATTGGATATACACAATGTAACTCAGTATATATAGGCCAAACGGGTAAAACGTTAGATATTAGGGTAAAACAGCATAAATATGCGTGTAGAACAGCTAATAATTCCAATGCTTTGTTTAACTATATGTATAGATGTAATTATAGCATCAAGTGGGATGGTTCTAACTTGTTGAAAACAGAGATATAATAGATAGAAATATTCTAGACTGCATTTATTCATTTTAAAAACAATTTCAATAACAGTGCGGGAATGTATAAAATTGACAAATCTTGTTAAAATTCCTTTTGCCTCTCATTAACTCTTGTTAAGTATGTGCTAATTCCTTTGGTTTCCGCTACGTTGTATATATATATATATATATATATATATATATGTTAACCCCTCCGTCTATGGCCCTGGGGTGGTTCGGAGTCGACGGGGTTCTGGTTAGGAGGCAGCAACCGATATTTTCTCGCGATACTTTTCTTCTAACATTCTAATTCTTTTCACTCGCTTTAGGGTCGACAGTTGTTAATTCTTCTCTTTCTATAATACTCTGATACTTTCTCTGATACTAAAATTATCGACTTTTCTTTTATACTTATCGACTTTACTGACTAAGTTCATTTGAAGAGAACAAGGCTCGAAGGGGAAAATGAAAAGTTTCTCTTACTGTAATTTACTTCTAAAAAATGTACAAGTAGTGCTCTGAATTTACAGGGGTAGAGGTTCGACCTCTTTCGACCATAGCTCAGGCCGGAATCTAAAAAAATTAAGGAGGCAAGGGGCCTCTGCCCCCTCCCCACAGCGAGGCTGCTAACAAGGGAGTCTCGTAGCAGTGACCAAAGCAGAGAGCCGTAATCAAGTGAAGTTCATTTTACAAATACATGTATAATATAAGCCTAAATGTTGGGGGAAGGAAGTTGAAGGTTAAGTTCCCCCCTTTTAAACACATGATCAGATGTTTGAAAGATTCCAAATAAAAAATTTAAAAAAATAAAAAAACTAATCGTATTTTTTTGCCGAGTCCTCATTTCTGAAGGCGATATCATTTCGTAGTAGTACATAAGTACAATTTAAGTACACCACTGAGCTTTTCGTTTTGGTCTATTACAATTATGATTGCGATTATGGATTACTTCACATTCGCTTATGATTGTCCATTACAGTTCTATTAAAGTACATTCTTACATTATATATTAAGTCATTACATTCAATTACAGTTTCATTGAAGTACATTACGTCGTTTACCATTCTTACAGTGTTTTTATATATTTATATATGGTTATAATATATGGTTATAATATATGGTTATTATATATGGTTATTAGTACAACACAAGTACATGAGCACATACAAGATAATTTATATACAACATAATATGTTATATTATGTTATAATATGTTATAAATTTGGATCAGAGCGAGAGGAGATTTTTATCTCAGAAGCGTTCGACTTTGCTGTCATCATCGAATTCGACCACGTACCCAAGCATTTATGAATATCTTGTGAGGGGTGAACGCACTTAAAAAAAAATAAAAAAATACATGTGGACGTATTTTACATGTACCTAACACAATAGGTGTGTGCGTAATATAGACACGCGTAAAATATGGACTGATAGGTTGATAGGCATCAGTAGACAATAGGTAGGAAACAACATAAATAATGATGTATAGAGAATGAAGTTTTTTTATTATTATTATTATTATTAAAGAATTTACCATACATTGAATACGGAAGATGTCCAAATACTAAACACGTGATTCAGTGTTCAAGGTATGGAAAACGTGAAGAGAATTAAGTTACTTTATGACGTCATAGTTATTCACATTATGTCATACGTACAGTATAAGTCATTATTAGAAAAGATGAATTAGAAGAATACAGTAATGAATAAAGAAGTACAAATCGAAATTCTATCCAAAACTCGCTTAGGCGATTTTAGTTTCTTATGTAAAAATGAACATTCAAACATAAAAACCATACGAACATAAGTGCTGCATGAAGATAATGAATCCATATAATGATGGTATAGGAATTGTTCATTGTTCATTTTTACATATATATATTTTTTTTTTTCTGTAACCTATATATAGGCTGTAACTATGTACTTCAGTGTTCCTGAGGATGTCATTAGACGAAAGCGCTTGAGCACCATTCTGTTTCCTTTCCTTCGTGGTTTTATTCATCATAAATATTTTTCACGTGTTACTTTCGTGAAATAATTTTCATATATATATATATATATATATATATATATATATATATATATATATATGTGTGTGTGTGTGTGTGTGTGTGTGTAAAAATGAACAATGAACAATTCCTATACCATCATTATATGGATTCATTGTCTTCATGCAGTACTTATGTTCGTATGGTTTTTATGTTTGAATGTTCATTTTTACATAAGAAACCAAATCGCCTAAGCGAGTTTTGGATAGAATTTCGATTTGTACTTTTATTCATTACTGTATTCTTTTAATTCATCTTTTCTAATAATGACTTATACTGTACGTATGACATAATGTGAATAACTATGACGTCATAAAGTAACTTAATTCTCTTCACGTTTTCCATACCTTGAACACTGAATCACGTGTTTAGTATTTGGACATCTTCCGTATTCAATGTATGGTAAATTCTTTAATAATAATAATAATAATTAAAAAAAACCTTCATTCTCTATACATCATTATTTATGTTGTTTCCTACCTATTGTCTACTGATGCCTATCAACCTATCAGTCCATATTTTACGCGTGTCTATATTACGCACACAACCTATTGTGTTACGTACATGTAAAATACGTCCACATGTATTTTTTCTTTTTTTCTTTTAAGTGCGTTCACTCCTCACAAGATATTCATTAAATGCTTGGGTAAGTGGTCGAATTCGCTGATGACAGAAGTGAACGCTTCTAAGATAAAAATCTCCTTTCGCTCTGATTCGAATTTATAACATTATCATGCGTTATGTTATATCATGTGTCATGTCCCATGTACTGTGTGTGTGTTAATAACCATATATTATAACCATATATAATAACCATATATAAATATAAAAACTGTAAGAATTGTAAACGACGTAATGTACTTTAAAACTACTTTAATTAAACGATCACAATTTAATATATAATGTAGTAATGTGCTTTAATGAAACTGTAATTAATAATAACTTGTAATGTACTTCAATGAAACTAATTGAATGTAATGACTTAATATATAATGTAAGAATGTACTTTAATAGAACTGTAATGGACAATCATAAGCGAATGTGAAGTAATCCATAATCGCAATCATAATTGTAATAGACCAAAACGAAAATGTGCTCAGTGGTGTACTTAAATTGTACTTATGTACTATTACGAAATGATATCGCCTTCAGAAATGAAGACTCGGCAAAAAAAAATACGATTAGTTTTTTTTTATTTTTTAAATTTTTATTTGGAATCTTTCAAACATCTGATCATGTGTTTAAAAGGGGGGAAATTAACCTTCAACTTCCTTCCCCCAACATTAGGGTGTGACCGTTGCCCTCCAAAAATCAAAAAAATGGTCCTACAATGCTGTTCAAAGTTTTAGTGTTGTGTATTTATCTAGGAAACACCCCTGTAAATTTCATGGAGATCGGTGCATGCATGTTTGAGCTAGCACCGTCGTACCAGCAAGTATTGCTATTTCAGCTTATGAACTTCATAAATAAGTGTGAAAATAGCACATTTTATCAGATTTTCATTTCCGGGTCTGGAACGCTGACCCACAAATTTTCCACGTATTATTTTATTGCATTTAATTTTAATGATGCTCTTTTCTTTTCCCTTGACAGTGATTTGATGTTGTGAATAGAGAATTTAATCATGGATACACGGCAAGATGATGAGTATGTCAGAATGTTATTGGGCACCGTACCCCGAGAAGAAGAAAAGGAAATAAAGGGCTGCAAACTGCCAACTAATAGGCAGGTCTTACTATGTCTGTTAGCAAACCTTCGGGATATGCATTGGGACCAGGCTTTATCTGCCACCATTGACAATGTGCTTTTGCATTACCAGAAGGCGAATGTCCCGACCATTACAGGCAGGAACAATATTGGCCGAGTGATTAAAACTTACTATGACAAAGACTACATGATGCTTATGAAAAAGAATGAGGATAGAAGACGGGCTGATGATCCTGGAATTATGAAGTTTAAATCAGAATTGAGCCTGACGATGAAATTTTATAAGAACACAGTGTTGAAAGACATGGCGGCTGCGAAAAAGGGGAAAACTCAGGCCGAACAAGATGCCATCGATACTGACATACTCTTTATGAAAAGCATGCTAAGTGACAGAGTAGCTACCTACTCTGGGGTAAACAAAGTACTCACAGAAAAGGTTCAGAAGCGACAGAAAAGGCAGATGCGAGAAGAGAAGCGACAAGAGAGAGAGCAATGTGATCATGCTGAGAATGTACAGGCTGATATTGATTCACCTATTAGCAGGGCCGGATTAACCATTAAGCAAAATAAGCCCGTGCTTAGGGCATCAAGGGAAGGGGGGCACCACAGAAATTTTCCATTGTCGGATTTACCATGGATTTATTATACTATTATAATCGCGGCTTATAGCCTATAAGCTGTTGAAAACTGAATTATATATATTCATATATAGTATTTATTTTTTTTCATTGTTTGAATTTGTAGTGAACAACAACCCTTTTGAGAGAATAAATATATTTCGTTGTAATCACACACTTTACGCTTTGCGTTATTATTTTGTTTATATCAAATCTTTGAGCGCCATATTAAAAATACATATAGATTAAATATTTTCGTGTGCTATAGGAAGTTATTCTGAACGTGTGATTTGTGCATATAATATTAAATATATATTTTACATAATCATTTGGTATTGTTTTACAGAAAGATTTAGGTTTATAGAATTGTAATATAAATTAATATTAAAATAAAAGAAACTATAAACTCTCTATATTGCTGTTGTATCAAGTGATGTTTATCACGGCCATTATAATAATAAGATATACTGACCTAAGTTAATTAGCGTTGAAGAAGTTTATCTGTTGCTCTCTCTTCTTCTCTAGGGTAAGTCTATGAAGTGTACTTTATTTGTATATATAACAATATTTTATCATACACGTATCTTTATTTTATAATTTATTTATCTATTGTCATAACAGTATAAAAGAATTTAGATTGTAATAACCAGAGTGAATAATTTGTAATGTATATATAACATCAAACGTAGTTAGGACAATTTAGGCCCTAAGCAAATGTTCATATTTCCTATAATTAAATATTGTGTTTTAAATAAATAAATAAATGTAAATATAAAATGTGGCTCGTTAATAGTGAAATGTTAATATTGATATTTTTATAGATTGCGTATTATTAATTCTAATGTTAAGTATTTTTATTTTATAGGTTTCGGTTCCTTCTTTCGGTTCCTTCTTTTGGTTCCTTCTTTCGATTTGATTTGTATTCAACATTTCGAGTTGATATTTCGGTTGAGTTATATTTAATTGCCACTTATATTTAAATTGCCACTTTGGTTGTGTACGGTTCCCATTTTGTCTTTCTGAGAATAAAAGAACAAAGCCAAGATTGTGATATGTGTAACTGTGTTGATTGCCACATAATATACAAATAAAATATTCTTTTTATTTCTGTATTTTACAGACCCCAAGAACCAAGATGAAACGTGTTCAGTTAAGTGGTGCACAAAAGCGAAAACTATCAAAAGAGAAACAAGAGAAGACTTTGGATTTAGAGTCCAAGACTGCAAAGCTGACTGATTTCTTCACACAAGTTCCACGACCACAACGTCAACATGATATACCGATTCTGAATCAAAACCAATCTCCGTCATCAGAAGTGGACACAAATACCACTTTGATCACTTCAAAATCAAAATATGATGACGTTGGAATCACCGAGGTGTCACAAGCAGGTTCATCTACCACATGTCTCACTACTGATCTCACTTTGCCTGTAAATTCTCTTGATACCTCTACTGCAAATGTTGATTCAAGTTGCTTTACAAGACATTCTGGGGTTGAAATAATTGCTGAAAATGAAAGTTTAGTGGACCATGGTGATGGTGGTGAAATGAATCAGTCTGCAGAAGATGAAGTAAATATAGCAAAAGATCCAGGGTTGTGGCTTGATTTCTCTGCTGATGATGTGGCTTATTGGATTGCTTGTGGACCCAGTGACTGTCAACACCACAATGGGCCATTTGACAAGTCTTACCGGCATTTCAGTAGTGGCAAACCAGCAAGATACTGTTCACAAAAACTTTTCGTTGGGACAAAAGCCAATGGTGAGAAATACAAGAGAGAGTGGTTATTGTATTCACCATCAACAGGATCAGTTTACTGTTATGTTTGTAAACTGTTTGCTCCTAAAAATGTCTCACATTTTGTTATAAGAGAAGGGTTCAGTGACTGGCGAAATACTATTGTAATTGATCATCATGAAAAAAGCACTACTCACCGAGACTCTATGCTAACATACTTAACTCGCAGACAAGGTGCGGGGTTGGGACAACAGTTGGAAAAACAAATTCAGGAAGAGTGTGATTACTGGGAACATGTCTTGAGGCGTGTCATAGCTGTTATTTGTACGTTAGCTGAACGTGGCTTGTCTTTTCGAGGAACAGAAGAAAGATTTGGATCATTGCAGAATGGGAATTTTTTAGGGCTGCTTGAGCTCATAAGCCGGTTTGATCCATTTTTAGCAGGTCACATTTTGAAATATGGAAATTCTGGCAAAGGAAATCCTTCTTACCTGTCCAAAACCACCTGTGAGGAACTCATTCAACTAATGGCTCAAAAGGTCCACGCACTCATTGTTGACGAAGTAAAATCTTCTGGTTATTTTAGTTTGTCAGTTGATTCAACACCAGATCTATCACATATCGATCAGTTAAGTGTTGTACTTAGGTACTTAAAAGATGGACAGCCTATTGAACGCTTTTTAACCTTTCTGAAAATGAAAAGCCATACTGGTGAGGAAATGGCAAATCAGGTGTTGCAGTACTTACGTGAAGTTTGTAAGCTAAACTTTTCAAAATGTAGGGGTCAATCTTACGACAACGCTGCCAACATGTCTGGGCGTTATAAGGGGATGCAGCAAAAATTTTAGAAACAAACAAGTTTGCTATATATGTGCCCTGTGCAGCCCATTCACTAAATCTGGTAGGCCGAAGTGCTGTTGACTGCTGTCAAGAGGCGGTTAATTTCTTCTCTACAGTGCAGTTGCTCTATACCTTTTTTTTAGCCTCAACCAGCAGGTGGGAAATTCTTAAAGGTTGTATTGGAAATGAAAGTGTCTTAAAATCCCTCTCTGATACCAGATGGGAGGCACATGCTATGGCAACAGCAGCAATTTTGAAATCTTTCCTTAAAATTTTAGAAGCGTTAGAATGTATAGCTGAAGACCAGTCACAAAAGGGAGACACTAGAAGAGAAGCAAATAATATTGCAAATAAGATGCAAGAGCTAGAATTCGTTTTTATGTTGAATTTTTGGGATGAGATTTTGCAAAATTTTCATAGAGTAAGCAAAGTTCTACAGAATAAGGATGTGAACTTAAAAACATGTGCAGATCTGTATGGATCATTAGCTGACCAACTGTGCACTTCACGAGATGAATTTGAAAGATATGAAGCAGCTACAAAGGAAATGCTACCAGATGTTGATTACAAGGCAGCTCAAACTCGCAAACGTATCAGAAAGAAGGTACCCAATGACGGAGATGCACCAGAAGTATATCTGAATGCCAGAGATAAATTTCTTATCACCACCTTTTACACAATTGTTGACAAACTTGAAACTGAGATGAGAAGAAGAGGAGAGATATACAAAGAAATAGCAGAGAGATTTTCTTTTCTAAGTGATGTGCCACATAATGTCACCACTTCATCATCTACTGAAATTGAAAGGTATTCTCAGGGTTGTAAAAAGATGATTGATGCTTACCCAGAGGACTTGAACACTAATTTCTCTGCTGAGCTTCAGCAGTTTCACTCATATGTGTGCCATAAGTTCAGTGCAAAAAAAAATGTAAAAACAAGATTCAGTCATGCTGAACTTTATAAAATAATTGTAGAAGACAATATTGAGTGTGCCTTCCCAAATGTAGAAATTGCCTTTCGTATATTTTTAACATTAATGGTCACAAATTGCTCAGCTGAGCGTTCATTTTCTCAGTTGAAGTATATTAAAAATACCAACAGAACAACTATGCAACAAGGCAGGCTGGATGCCTTATCTCTACTAAGTATAGAAGCAGATGTGTTACGTAAGATTAGTTTTGAGGATCTGATCAAAGACTTTGCAATTAAAAAAAGTAGGAGAAAACTTTTCAAATATAAATGAAGTGGAAGTATACAAAAATAAACATTATTTTCCATCTTACTGTAAGTTTTGTTTCATTTCAAAAAATAAAATTTTATTTTATGGTTTATTTTTGTTTATATTTTGAATTACATATATATGGGGCACCAAAATCTTTTAAGTGCTTAGGGCCTCTAAAGGTCTTAATCCGGCCCTGCTATTAGCTCTGATGAGGACGATGACATTGATGAGGCCAGCACTGCTGAACCAAAGAGAAAACATCGGAGAACAGTGAAAGAGGGAGTTTCAATTTTTGTGCCCCATGATATTCTGAAGTCGGCAGAACTTGTTTCATGCAGTGTTCGAAACAACATCTCGCCGACCCAGCTGAGTGCAATTGTGTACTCCCTTGTATCTGCATGTGGTGGAGATACATCAAAGCTGAGTCTAAATGCAAGGACGGCCCACCGATACCGAGCTTCCATCGTGTCAGAAATAAGTTTAAAAATCATGGATGAATGGCAACCATCAGACAAAGTACTGGTGCACTGGGATGGTAAACTTATGGACACGCGGATTCCAAAGGCACTGATGACCGCCTGCCCATTCTTGTGTCTGGTGTCAATGGCACAAAGCTTCTTGGAGTCCCACCTCTTCCGCATTTGACTCAAAAAGCTGGCCTGGTTCAAGGAGACTTGATATCAACAGCAACCAAAACAACTTCTGGTCGATTGGGAGTGTGAACAGAATGTCGTTGGTATGGTTTTCGACACAACTTCATCCAATACAGGTAAACCTATTTCAAACATCAGCGTGAATTTATCACGACATTAATACCAAAATACAGTGAATGATTTAACAGAAATCTGCAAAAAGCACGTGCCTGAAATGGTGGCCTTAAACTACAATTACATTTTTTTTTCAGGACAAAAAACAGCTGCTTGCGTCTCCCTCCAAAAGGAATTAGAGCGTGCCGTATTCTGGTGCGCCTGTCGCAGGCATGTGGGCGAAGTCATCCTAGGTGTTTGCTGGGATTGCTTGAAAGTGGAGGGCTCTTCAAGTCCAAACATAATGGTTTTCCAGAGGTGAGTCATAAGCTTTACAAATAACAAGGAATATTATTATCTAATGAACAAATTTAGTGGAATTTCTTTTATTAGACTTATAAGATATACTAAAACCAAGCAAATGATCGATCATATCAATCTTAAATACCCCTAAAACAATATTATAGATTAGTACGAAATACAATAATCCCAATAATTGCATTTCTAGGTTCAAGAACCATTTCTCTCAACTGGCGTACAATGAAAAAAAGAAATACTACTACCCCGCAATGCCTGGAGTGTTTGAGGAGCGCCAGCAGGAGATGGCTGACTTCTTCCGTAAATCTCTAGCCCAACCATTTACACGTGGCGACTACAAGGAGCTGGTAGAGCTTTGTCTGCTGCTTGTAACTAAAGGATCCGAGCCAGTGAACTTCACAATGGTCTACCCCGGCGCACTTCACAAAGCAAGGTGGATGGCTAAACTGCTCTATACCCTCAAGATTGTTCTTTTGTCAGGCCAGATCAAAGAGCAGTTTCCCAAAGCCGAGGTTGTGACTAAAAGTCAAATCAGCAAGTTAGAAACGGTTTGCTGTGTTCACAGTCGCTGTTTATGTCCCATGGTGGATTGTTTGCCCCGTTCCAGCAAGTGCGCCACTGAATGACTTGAATTTGGTCGAAACCTTGGCTGAATTTGCCCCATATGACGCCACAATAGTTGACAAAGCACGTGTGGCACTCGGTAGACACACTTGGTACCTAACTGAGGAGTTGGCCCCACTGCTTTGTTCTCGTCCCAAGTACAAGAAAGGACAAAGAGGAGATGAGGAAGGCCCTTCTTTGCCATGAAGGCACTGAAGTTACTAAGAGAGTGGGGCTCAATCATGGGGGCTATGGAAAGCCATATCTTCCCCCTGTCCCAGAAAGTGGCACTGCCCTGGGACCTAATTGGGCCTGACTCAAGCCGGTTCTTCACCATTTTAGGCATGCCCTATCAGTTTCTCCACAGTCCAGCCAGTGAATGGGCGGATCATGACGACTACCTGAACATGAAACGGTTGTGGACAAGCTTCAGGTCGTCAATGAGGCTGCAGAGCGTGGTGTAAAACTTTGCCATGACTTTCTTAATGTTGCCAGGGATGAGGAGCGCTTTCAAGAAGTCCTTCAAGTAGTTGAAAATGACAGACTCCGCGTTCTCATGTACCATGAGAGAATAAGAATGATTAACTTTTTTGTGTTAGTGATAACAGCTTTCAATTAAGACAGGCAAATGATTTGTGTTAATATCCCTTATGATGGTTGTGTAATCTCATATATAGGCGCGTATGCCGTATAAGCAAAATCGCTATTTTTCAAATTGCTGGTGCTCACTCGAATATGCATGAATCTTCAAAAACTTGCACGTGGTTATTTTTATGCCAATATGCAACACAAAATTTTGAACAGCTGTAGGACAAAGTTGGGGCAACTGTCACACCGTACCCAACATTTAGGCTTATATTATACATGTATTTGTAAAATGAACTTCACTTCATTACGGCACTCGGCTTTGGTCACTGCTACGACTCCCTTGTTTAGCAGCCTCGCTGCGAGGAGGGGGCAGAGGCCCCTTGCCTCCTTAATTTTTTGGATTCCGGCCTGAGCTATGGTCGAAAGAGGTCGAACCTCTACCCCTGTAAATTCAGTGCACTACCTGTACATTTTTAGAAGTAAAGTACAGTAAAAGAAGTTTTTTTTATCTTTTCCTTCGAGCCTTGTTCTCTTCAGGAACTTAGTCAGTAAAGTCGATAAGTTATAAAAGAAAAGTCGATAATTTTAGTACCAAGAGAAAGTATCAGAGTATTATAGAAAGAGAAGAATTAACAACTGTCGACCCTATACCGAGAGAAAAGAATTAAAATGTTATAGAAGAAATATCCGTTGCTGCCTCCTAACCAGAACCCCCGTCGACTCCGAACCACCCCAGAGCCATAGACGGAGGGGTTAACATATATATATATATATATAATATATATATATATATATATATATATATATATATATATAATATAATAAACGGAGAAACAAAATTAAAGGATTGTGGAAGGATTGTGGAAGGGGCACAAATATATAAGGAAAAACTATCGATTTTTAGCACAAGATTAAATGAATTGTTTCCAATCAATGCTATAGATAAAAAAAAATATACAAATTTATACTGAAAATCTGCCCGGGTTTTAGCACTCTGCTCTTTTTGTATATAAAAATTGAAAAAATTATCGATTTTTAGCACAAGATTAAATGAATTGTTTCCAACCAATGTTATAGATAAAAAAAAAAAAAAAATACAAACTTATACTGGAAATCTGCCCGGGTTTTAGCACTCTGCCCTTTTTGTATATAAAAATTGAAAAATAAAAGTTATTAGGGTGGCATACAAGTTTACCAAAGATTTAGCGTTCTACCTTTCTTATCTAAATCTGTTCTGAAGGAATTCAAAACAACAGGATCGAGTTGAAAAAGACCTTTGCTTATGTTGAAGTTATTTGTAAGTTGGATAATGGCAGACTCAAGAATATTTCTATTGACAATGTTGCTAGAGTGAAATAAAACTGAAGCATTATTCCAATCAATACAGTGGGATAACTCTGACAAATGGACAAAAAGGGCACTGGAAAACTGTCCTGTTCTAACGGAATATTGATGCTGTTTTATACGTGTGTGCAAATCCTTTCCCGTCTGACCTATGTAAAAGGAATCACATTGTTTGTTTGTAAACAATGTGATTCCTTTTACATAGGTCAGACGAGAAAGGATTTGCACACACGTATAAAACAGCATCAATATTCCGTTAGAACAGGACAGTTGTCACATTGTTTACAAACAAACAATGTGATTCCTTTTACATAGGTCAGACGGGAAAGGATTTGCACACACGTATAAAACAGCATCAATATTCCGTTAGAACAGGACAGTTGTCCAGTGCCCTTGTTGTCCATTTGTCAGAGTTATCCCACTGTATTGATTGGAATAATGCTTCAGTTTTATTTCACTCTAGCAACATTGTTAATAGAAATATTCTTGAGTCTGCCATTATCCAACTTACAAATAACTTCAACATAAGCAAAGGTCTTTTTCAACTCGATCCTGTTGTTTTGAATTCCTTCAGAACAGATTTAGATAAGAAAGGTAGAACGCTAAATCTTTGGTAAACTTGTATGCCACCCTAATAACTTTTATTTTTCAATTTTTATATACAAAAAGGGCAGAGTGCTAAAACCCGGGCAGATTTCCAGTATAAGTTTGTATTTTTTTTTTTTATCTATAACATTGGTTGGAAACAATTCATTTAATCTTGTGCTAAAAATCGATAATTTTTTCAATTTTTATATACAAAAAGAGTAGAGTGCTAAAACCCGGGCAGATTTCCAGTATAAATTTGTACATTTTTTTTTTTATCTATAACATTGGTTGGAAACAATTCATTTAATCTTGTGCTAAAAATCGATAGTTTTTCCTTATATATTTGTGCCCCTTCCACAATCCTTTAATTTTGTTTCTCCGTTTATTGTATATATATATATTTTTTTTTCTGTAACCTATATATAGGCTGTAACTCTTTATGTACTTCAGTGTTCCTGAGGATGTCATTAGACGAAAGCGCTTGAGCACCATTCTGTGTTTCCTTCCTTCGTGGTTTTATTCATCATATATATATATATATATATATATATATATATATATATATATATTGCAGTCAATGTGTGATACCAGTCACTTCACGTAATGTCTAAAAATTTCAGGCATTTAGGGTAATTCGATTAAGCAATTAATGACTTCGTGAAGGTTAGGTTAGGTTAGATTAGGTTGGTTAAGTTAGTAATGTGTATTATCTATGTTTAAGGTCACGAGTATTAAGCGAAATGCCTGAAATTTTTAGTCATTACGTGAAATGACTGGTTTCACACATTAATTGTAACACATACTGTTTACATATATACATATATAATTATTATATGATGCAAGCCCACAAGGAAAAAGAAAAAATTATTCAAGGCTTTTCGTGTATTCAACAGGGAATGAAGGGAAAAGGGAAGGTGACCAAAATACAGGATGTACATAAAGTCAGGATCTATTTTTGTGAAATAATTATTTTTTTCTATTTTTCTTTTCAGAAGCCCTTAGAATGAATACAGAAGAGCGTGTGGCAATAGTAATTTGGCGAATCGAGGGAAAGAAATACAATGACATCAGAGAGAAGTTTAGAAGGAGATTTCATAAGCCGGGGCCAATAGACAAGACAATAAAATTGGTGAACAAATTTAAACGAACGGGATTTGTAAATGATGAAGCAAGATCAGGACGACCGTGTATGTCAGATCTTACCGTGAATGCAGTACGCGGAATTATCACTGAAGAGCCACGTACGTCCGTTCGTGCTGCATCACACAGACTCGGCCTCCCGACGTCATCTGTGCACAAAATTCTGAAAGTTAATTTGCAGAAGAAAAGCTATCATTTGCAGGTTTTACATGATTTACATGAGGAAGATTTCCCTCGACGAAGTGCTGTGTGTGCTGATCTCGTAGAACAAATCTGGAGCGATAATTTAATGGAAACATTCTCTTTAGTGATGAAGCCACTTTCCATACGTGTGGAAAAGTAAATCGCCATAACTGTCGAATTTGGGCAGATGAAAGACCGAATGATTTCGTCCAAAATTGTGAAAGAGACTCACCTAAAGTTAATGTCTGGGTGGGTTTAACAAAATCTAAGGTTTATGGTCCTTTTTTCTTTGCTGAAGCTACAGTTACGGGGCTTATTTATCTGGACATGTTGCAGCAATTCCTTGAACCTCAGCTGATTGGGGATAGGATTGTTAGTACCGTCGTCTATCAACATGATGGTGCTCCTTGTCACTATGCCAAAATTGTTCAGGATTATCTAAATGGACGTTTTCCAAATCGCTGGATCGGACGCGGAAGCAACAGACCTTGGCCAGCGAGATGACCAGATTTAACCCCTTTAGATTTCTTTGCATGGGGCTTTATCGAGTCGCACGTCTATCAGACGAAGATTACGAGTCTTGAAAACTTACGTACACGTATACGAACTGCTGCAGATAATAACTCCGCAAATGCTCCAGAATGTGTTTAGAAATGCTGCGGAACGATTTGAGCTGTGCAGGGATACTGATGGGCGTCACGTCGAATCCTACTCTTAATTTAATAAATGTTACCACTTTATCATTTTATGATTGAATTCCATATAATTTCCAAGTGCTTCACAAAAATAGATCCTGACTTTATGTACACCCTGTATATGCAGTGGTTGTGTGTATTCGATCGGCTGTACGCGATGTAACTCAGTTTATTTCGATCAAACGGGAAAAACTTTAGATATCAGGGTAAAACAGCATAAATATGTGTGTAGAACCGCAAATAACTCTAATGCCTTGTTTAACCATATATTGTAGATGTAATCATAGTATTAAGTGGCAGAGTTCTAAAGTTCTCGTTAAAAAGAAAGATATAATTGAAAAAAACTTCTCGAATATGATTTCATCCATTTTAAATAATTTCAATAACAGTTCGGGAATGCATAAAAATGACAATGTCTTGTTCATTTTTGACTGGGGACAGCAAAAGGGAATCTCCTGTCCGCGGGCCTAGGCTTTTATTCCTATCACGCACGAGGCTACAAAGTTTTAAAGGCCTACTTAATTTTTCTCTCAAGGTTTAATCTTGTATCTTGAATTATGTAACGTAAGTATAAAGTTAAATTACCTCGTAAACATAAGATTAAAAGTATAAAAATATTGTGTTTCATAATAAAACAATTTATATTACTGGTAAAATTCCGAAGTTATTAAATAAATGATAAAAACATTGTCCATTATAGTTGTGATTCAGTAGGGCAAAAACAAAGTTAAACTTATAGTAAAAGATCATTGGTCACGTTACCCTTTAACTGGTATGCATATTCGTGTAAAATGGTAGAATCTAGATTCTAGACTAAGAGATTCTCAATACAATAATATTCATGAAAAAGTGTTATCCGGTAACAGGTCGCGAATCTTTATTTTTTTTAAATAACTGTACTCACTTGTGTATGTCTAGTTACGAACTTACGCCACTGAATAACACTAGAAAAGTATAGATTTGACTAGTATCTTCGGTCATGTATTTTATTACATATTAACTTAACGTTTCGATTATCTTTTACGCCTACAATTTTTTAAATATGTCAGTGCAGTGCAGGATGTTGTAAATTTTATCAGCCAATATATAGGCTTACGCCTACATTAACATTCGTTAGGTCATATATATATATATATATATATATATATATATATATATATATATATATATATAAAATGAACAATCAATATTCATTTTTACATAAGAACCAAAATCGCTTAACGCGAGTTTGGATAATAATTTTACTTGTAGCTTCCTATTTTTTTGTTCGTGTCACAACCCTACGATCTACCATATCTATGGTTTAGTCGTATCCATTTTCCATTTGTTATAGAAGTTATTATAATTAATTATGATTGTCTTGCATCTCACCCTCGACCCTAGATTATACATACACATTGCATATAAGAGGATTGGAACCCGTAGTTGTGCTTCTTAGTCCTTGATACCCATTCTGTCTTTAATTCGTTTCTTTTAGGTCCTCCCAAATAATGACTTACAGTTATACTGCACGTATGACATAATGTGAATAACTATGACGTCATAAAGAAACTTAATTCTCTTCACGTTTTCCATACCTTGAACACTGAATCACGTGTTTAGTATTTGGACATCTTCCGTATTGAATGTATGGTAAATTCCTTAATATAATAATAATAATAATAATAATAATAAAAAAAAAAAAGAAACTTCATTCTCTATACATCATTAGTTATGTTGTTTCCTACCTATTGTCTACTGATACCTATCAACCTATCAGTCCATATTTTACGCGTCTCTATATTACGCACACAACCTATTGGATTATGTACATGTAAAATACGTCCACATATATTTTTTTTTTATTATTTTTTTTTAAGTGCGTTCAACCCTCACAAGGCATTCATTAGGCTTACAGTAGTTAAATGCTCAAATTCGCGAATCAGCAGAACCGAACGTTTCTAAGATAAACAACATCTTTCGCTCTGATCCAAATTTATAACATATAATGTAATATAACATATTATGTTGTATATAAATTATCTTGTCATGTCTCATGTACTTGTGTTGTACTAATAACCATATATATAATAACCATATATAATCTAACCATATAATCTGACCATATAATCTAACCATATAATCTAACCATATATATATATATAAAAACACTGTAAGAATGGTAACGACGTAATGTACTTCAATGAAACTATAATTGAATGTAATGACTTTATATATAATGTAAGAATGTACTTTAATAGAACTGTAAGGGACAATCATAAGCGAATGGGAAGTAATCCATAATCGAAATCATAATTGTAATAAACCCAAACAAAAATGTACTCAGTCATGTACTTCAATTGTACTGTGTACGACTATGAAATGAAATCGCCTTCAGAAATGAAGACATGGCAAAAAAAAATAAGATTAGTTTTTATTTTTATTTATTTATTTTTTAAATCTTTATTGGAATCTTTCAAACACCTGATCGTGTTTAAAAGGGGGGAAACTTAACCTCCAACTGCCATCCCCCAACATTCAGGCATATTTTATACATGTATTTGTAAAATGAAGGACACTTCATTACGGCTCTCTGCTTTGGTCACTGCTAAGAGACTCCCCTTGTTAGCAGCTTCGCTGCGGGGAGGGGGCAGAGGCCCCTTGCCTCCTTAATATTTTTAGATTCCGGCCTGAGCTATGGTCGAAAGAGGTCGAACCTCTACCCCTGTAAATTCAGAGCAGTACCTGTATATTTTTAAGAAGTAAATCACAGCAAGCGAAACTTTTTATTTTCCCCTCGAGTTGGGTTATCTTCTATTATTGAAAGAAAAGAATTAACAGAGTGTCGACCCAGAAAGCGAGAGAAAAGAATTAGAAAGTTATAGAAGAAAAGTATATAGAAGAAATATCCGTTGCTTGCCTCCTTAACCAGAACCCCCCCGTCGAATCCGAACCGACTCAGGGCCATAAAGGGGGGGTTAACAGCTGGCGACCCTTTAACAGGATAAGAAGAAGATTTATAAAAGAAGATTTATAAAAGAAGATTTATAAAAGAAGATTTATCAGGATAAAACCATTTGACCGGCGTGTCACGACTTCTAGTTCGTAACATCCACCCTTGACCGGTGTGTCACGACTCCAAGTTCTCCACGCCTAGTTTTCATCCAAGAACAAGTGGCCAGCAAGACACGTCTTCAGGACACGTCTCTAAGGATTTCCCCATAGAAAATTTTGTTAAGTACATTTTGTTTTCTTAAGTAATTTATAAACACTTGAAAAGTCAGTATTATTAACAGTTAATAATGAGTATTAAGTCAGAATTTACAAGAAACACAGTGAACACTTCAGACCCTAGTTATACATTTTCCTTAGTGTAACAGAGAGTTAATTGTAACAGAGAGTTAATTGTAACAGGGAGTTAATTGTAACAGAGAGTTAATTGTAACAGAGAGTTAATTGTAACAGAGAGTTAATTTCAAAAGAGAGTTAATTTCAAAAGAGAGTTAATTTCAAAAGAGAGTTAATTTCAAAAGAGAGTTAATTTCAAAAGAGAATTAATTTCAAAAAAGAGTTAATTTCAAAAGAGAGTTAATTTCAAAAGAGAGTTAATTTCAAAAGAGAGTTAATTTCAAAAGAGAGTTAATTTCAAAAGAGAGTTAATTTCAAAAGAGAGTTAATTTCAGAGAGAGTTAATTTCAGAGTTATTTTCACTGTTATATTCAGTATAGAATAATTTTATTTTATGTATCAAACATAATAGTATCGTACCTTCGTGTACATTAGAGTGAAATGTCGTTTACATTTTATATTTTTGTTTGCAAATTTTTTTCAATTACTGAATTGAATTGACTTGCAAATTAAGAGAGAGAGTGTTTATAGAGAGTTTATAGATTTAGAGATATATTTGAAGTCAGTTTTAGTTGCAAAGAAGTTGCAAAGAAGTTTTGAAGTCAGTTTTAGTTGCAAAGAAGTTGCAAGTCAGTTTTGAAGTCAGTTTTAGTTGCAAAGAAGTTGCAAGTCAGTTTTGAAGTCAGTTTTCGTTGCAAATAAGTTGCAAGTCAGTTTTGAAGTCAGTTTTAGTTGCAAAGAAGTTGGAAGTCAGTTTTGAAGTCAGTTTTAGTTGCAAAGAAGTTGCAAAGAAGTTTTGAAGTCAGTTTTAGTTGCAAAGAAGTTGCAAGTCAGTTTTGAAGTCAGTTTTCGTTGCAAAGAAGTTGCAAGTCAGTTTTGAAGTAAGTTTTAGTTGCAAATAAGTTGCAAGTCAGTTTCGTTGCAAATAAGTTGCAAGTCAGTTTTCGTTGCAAATAAGTTGCAGGTCAGTTTTCGTTGCAAATAAGTTGCAAATACGTTTTGAAGTCAGAAGGTTGCGCCAAGATGGACAACCGCCCCAGAGATTTATAGAAATACTTGACAAGAGGTCAAGTCAGAAGGTTGCGCCAAGATGGACAACCGCCCCAGAGATTTATAGAAATACTTGACAAGAGGTCGAGTCAGAAGGTTGCGCCAGATGGACAACCGCCCCCAGAGATTTATAGAAATACTTGACAAGAGGTCAAGTCAGAAGGTTGCGCCAAGATGGACAACCGCCCCCAGAGATTTATAGAAATACTTGACAAGAGGTCAAGTCAGAAGGTTGCGCCAAGATGGACAACCGCCCCAGAGACATAGAAATACTTGGCAAGAGGTCAAGTCAGAAGGTTGCGCCAAGATGGACAACCGCCCCCAGAGATTTATAGAAATACTTGACAAGACGTCAAGTCAGAAGGTTGCGCCAAGATGGACAACCGCCCCCAGAGACATAGAAATACTTGGCAAGAGGTCAAGTCAGAAGGTTGCGCCAAGATGGACAACCGCCCACAGAGACATAGAAATACTTGGCAAGAGGTCAAGTCAGAAGGTTGCGCCAAGATGGACAACCGCCCCCAGAGATTTATAGAAATACTTGACAAGAGGTCAAGTCAGAAGGTTGCGCCAAGAGGAACAACCGCCCCAGAGATTACAGAAGCCAGTTTTGAAGAAGCCAGTTTTGAAGAAGCCAGTTTTGAAGAAGCCAGTTTTGAAGCAGTTAGTTTTGAAGCAGTTAGTTTTGAAGCAGCTAGTTTTGAAGCAGTTAGTTTTGAAGCAGTTAGTTTTGAAGAAGTTAGTTTTTAAGAAGTCAGTTTTTAAGTCCCAAGTCATTTCAATGCAGTCAATTGAATTCAACTTTTTCTTTGTAAGTTAAGAGAATTTAATTTAAGAAAATGTAATTTAAGAATTTAATTCAACCTGAATTGACCGGGTTGCGTCTTTAGTTAACTTTTCTTTGTTTTGTTGTAAGAAGAAAATGGACCAATTTGTCTTCTTTTCATGCATTGTTGCGTATAAAAATATATAGGTAAAATGACATATTTTATTGTTGGCAACCAAAACCGTTTTTTACAAATGTTGGTAACGAGTTTTATAATTATTGCGATTATATGATGACAGAAATAGTGTAATAATTAATCGATCATGTACCTAATTTATCTTGCTCTGTATGGTCGGGAAATTTACCCGTAGGACCGCACATACCCTAAATTTCAGTTGTGTTTATTCTTTTTGTCATTTAATTTTAATAAAACTTCTACACAATAAAACATGTATTTATCATATGCAAACAAGTTTTCACACTAAAATATCAAATAATTCAGTCTATCAACATTTAACGAAAGAGTATAATTTTTCTACTTAACATGCAAAAATTATTAAACCTTTTTAATATTTTTTTTAGTATATAAAATAATTTTTAATGTAAAATTTACCTGAAATTATTAAAAGAAAAGATTGTTCGAAATGCTTTCCTTCCATTTCAGTAACTTTTTTATTCTTGGCCGAAACTCATCTAAGGTTCGATTTACTTTTATTTTTAAGAATATTATAAAATTATGTTTAGCTCATTAAAATGCATAAATTGGTTTCTATTGTTAATTTGTATTCTTAATTTTCTTAATTCAATATCGTACCGATACTTCTGGTTAATGTTAATGGTTATATAGTTTCATATATAGCTAGGAATGTTACTAGTCGAATTTAATTCCATCTTCAAAATTCAATTTTTAAACCGTGAGATTTACTTTCATCAATTGTAAGTCCTCTAAGTACATTTCTTTTTATTACCTTAATACGTGTAACTGATTTAATTAAATACTTAAATACTACCTTGAACTTAAAGGATTTTATGATAATAATAATAATAACAACAACAACAATAATTGACTCAAAAGATTTTATAACCCTAAAACCCATCTTAAATTATTATACATTATTTTTAAACTTTGTTAATTCAAAAACCTTCCAAATCTCTACACATACACAGGCATGTATGCACACTATATATACTATATACACAAACCTTATTCTAAAATCATTCGATATCACAAACTATTTCATAGCGTGTAGGTGCTAACTCTGCTATTTATATAGTCCTAAGCCTTTTTGCTTACTATATATAAATTTTTGCTCAGGCATTTATTCAGTTAATTTCAGAATCCTCTCCGCTAATCTATCCCTCAAATTTATAAGATACACACATTGTATCTAATGCACACACATACACACTAGACCACAGGTCTATACATCATCCATTACGTAATTCGATTTTTACCTACAATAGTCAATAAAATTAGTTATAGACTGCACGATCAGGGTAACTTTGGAAAATAATTTATATTTTTCCCTTTTACCTACTATTCAGTATGTATGTAATTTTCCCCACAGAATTTTTTTTTTAAATTAACAATACCATTCTTTGCCTAACTTAATTGTTTGTCCAAATTAATGTATTAATCCTTTTATTCTGTTTGCATAAATTAAAGTATTAATATTTGAATTTTTTATATTATATAATAACTCACTTGTTCTGTATAAAAATTTGTAATGTAAAGAAAAAATTCGTCATCTATCTTGAAGTAGTTAGGATGTTATTTTCTCATTTGTATTGTATTAATGGTACCCTATTAGATTATTGTATAAATATCGTTTTTTTTTTAAAAGGGAGAGCAATGTAAAAATGAAATGAATAATCAATATTCATTTTTACATAAGAACCAAAATCGCTTAACGCGAGTTTGGATAATAATTTTACTTGTAGCTTCCTACTTTTTTGTTCATGTCACAACCCTACGATCTACCATATCTATGGTTTAGTCGTATCCATTTTCCATTTGTTATAGAAGTTATTATAATTAATTATGATTGTCTTGCATCTCACCCTCGACCCTAGATTATACATACACATTGCATATAAGAGGATTGGAACCCGTAGTTGTGCTTCTTAGTCCTTGATACCCATTCTGTCTTTAATTCGTTTCTTTTAGGTCCTCCCAAATAATGACTTACAGTTATACTGCACGTATGACATAATGTGAATAACTATGACGTCATAAAGTAACTTAATTCTCTTCACGTTTTCCATACCTTGAACACTGAATCACGTGTTTAGTATTTGGACATCTTCCGTATTGAATTATGGTAAATTCCTTAATAATATAATATAATAATAATAATAATAATAATAATAAAAGAAAAAAAGAAACTTCATTCTCTATACATCATTAGTTATGTTGTTTCCTACCTATTGTCTACTGATACCTATCAACCTATCAGTCCATATTTACGCGTCTCTATATTACGCACACAACCTATTGGATTATGTACATGTAAAATACGTCCACATATATTTTTTTTTATTATTTTTTTTTTAAGTGCGTTCAACCCTCACAAGGCATTCATTAGGCTTACAGTAGTTAAATGCTCAAATTCGCGAATCAGCAGAACCGAACGTTTCTAAGATAAACAACATCTTTCGCTCTGATCCAAATTTATAACATATAATGTAATATAACATATTATGTTGTATATAAATTATCTTGTCATGTCTCATGTACTTGTGTTGTACTAATAACCATATATATAATAACCATATATAATCTAACCTATAATCTGACCATATAATCTAACCATATAATCTAACCATATATATATATATAAAAACACTGTAAGAATGGTAACGACGTAATGTACTTCAATGAAACTATAATTGAATGTAATGACTTTATTATAATGTAAGAATGTACTTTAATAGAACTGTAAGGGACAATCATAAGCGAATGGGAAGTAATCCATAATCGAAATCATAATTGTAATAAACCCAAACAAAAATGTACTCAGTCATGTACTTCAATTGTACTGTGTACGACTATGAAATGAAATCGCCTTCAGAAATGAAGACATGGCAAAAAAAAAAGATTAGTTTTTATTTTTATTTATTTATTTTTTAAATCTTTATTGGAATCTTTCAAACACCTGATCGTGTTTAAAAGGGGGAAACTTAACCTCCAACTGCCATCCCCCAACATTCAGGCATATTTTATACATGTATTTGTAAAATGAAGGACACTTCATTACGGCTCTCTGCTTTGGTCACTGCTAAGAGACTCCCCTTTTTAGCAGCTTCGCTGCGGGGAGGGGCAGAGGCCCCTTGCCTCCTTAATATTTTTAGATTCCGGCCTGAGCTATGGTCGAAAGAGGTCGAACCTCTACCCCTGTAAATTCAGAGCAGTACCTGTATATTTTTAAGAGTAAATCACAGAAGCGAAACTTTTTATTTTCCCCCTCGAGTTGGGCTATCTTCTATTATTGAAAGAAAAGAATTAACAGAGTGTCGACCCCAGAAAGCGAGAGAAAAGAATTAGAAAGTTATAGAAGAAAAGTATATAGAAGAATATCCGTTGCTTGCCTCCTTAACCAGAACCCCCCCGTCGAATCCGAACCGACTCAGGGCCATAAAGGGGGGGTTAACAGCTGGCGACCTTTAACAGGATAAGAAGAAGATTTATAAAAGAAGATTTATAAAAGAAGATTTATAAAAGAAGATTTATAAAAGAAGATTTATAAAAGAAGATTTATCAGGATAAAACCATTTGACCGGCGTGTCACGACTTCTAGTTCGTAACATCCACCCTTGACCGGTGTGTCACGACTCCAAGTTCTCCACGCCTAGTTTTCATCCAAGAACAAGTGGCCAGCAAGACACGTCTTCAGGACACGTCTCTAAGGATTTCCCCATAGAAAATTTTGTTAAGTACATTTTGTTTTCTTAAGTAATTTATAAACACTTGAAAAGTCAGTATTATTAACAGTTAATAATGAGTATTAAGTCAGAATTTACAAGAAACACAGTGAACACTTCAGACACTAGTGATACATTTTCCTTAGTGTAACAGAGAGTTAATTGTAACAGAGAGTTAATTGTAACAGGGAGTTAATTGTAACAGAGAGTTAATTGTAACAGAGAGTTAATTTCAAAAGAGAGTTAATTTCAAAAGAGAGTTAATTTCAAAAGAGAGTTAATTTCAAAAGAGAGTTAATTTCAAAAGAGAGTTAATTTCAAAAAAGAGTTAATTTCAGAGAGAGTTAATTTCAGAGTTATTTTCACTGTTATATTCAGTATAGAATAATTTTATTTTATGTATCAAACATAATAGTATCGTACCTTCGTGTACATTAGAGTGAAATGTCGTTTACATTTTATATTTTTGTTTGCAAATTTTTTTCAATTACTGAATTGAATTGACTTGCAAATTAAGAGAGAGAGTGTTTATAGAGAGTTTATAGATTTAGAGATATATTTGAAGTCAGTTTTGAAGTCAGTTTTAGTTGCAAAGAAGTTGCAAAGAAGTTTTGAAGTCAGTTTTAGTTGCAAAGAAGTTGCAAGTCAGTTTTGAAGTCAGTTTTAGTTGCAAAGAAGTTGCAAGTCAGTTTTGAAGTCAGTTTTAGTTGCAAAGAAGTTGCAAGTCAGTTTTGAAGTCAGTTTTAGTTGCAAAGAAGTTGCAAAGAAGTTGCAAAGAAGTTTTGAAGTCAGTTTTAGTTGCAAAGAAGTTGCAAGTCAGTTTTGAAGTCAGTTTTGAAGTCAGTTTTCGTTGCAAAGAAGTTGCAAGTCAGTTTTGAAGTCAGTTTTAGTTGCAAAAAAAGTTGCAAGTCAGTTTTGAAGTCAGTTTTAGTTGCAAAGAAGTTGCAAGTCAGTTTTGAAGTAAGTTTTAGTTGCAAATAAGTTGCAAGTCAGTTTCGTTGCAAATAAGTTGCAAGTCAGTTTTCGTTGCAAATAAGTTGCAATGCAGTTTTCGTTGCAAATAAGTTGCAAATAAGTTTTGAAGTCAGAAGGTTGCGCCAAGATGGACAACCGCCCCAGAGATTTATAGAAATACTTGACAAGAGGTCAAGTCAGAAGGTTGCGCCAAGATGGACAACCGCCCCAGAGATTTATAGAAATACTTGACAAGAGGTCGAGTCAGAAGGTTGCGCCAAGATGGACAACCGCCCCCAGAGATTTATAGAAATACTTGACAAGAGGTCGAGTCAGAAGGTTGCGCCAAGATGGACAACCGCCCCCAGAGATTTATAGAAATACTTGACAAGAGGTCAAGTCAGAAGGTTGCGCCAAGATGGACAACCGCCCCCAGAGACATAGAAATACTTGGCAAGAGGTCAAGTCAGAAGGTTGCGCCAAGATGGACAACCGCCCCCAGAGATTTATAGAAATACTTGACAAGAGGTCAAGTCAGAAGGTTGCGCCAAGATGGACAACCGCCCCCAGAGACATAGAAATACTTGGCAAGAGGTCAAGTCAGAAGGTTGCGCCAAGATGGACAACCGCCCCCAGAGACATATAAATACTTGGCAAGAGGTCAAGTCAGAAGGTTGCGCCAAGATGGACAACCGCCCCCAGAGATTTATAGAAATACTTGACAAGAGGTCAAGTCAGAAGGTTGCGCCAAGAGGAACAACCGCCCCAGAGATTACAGAAGCCAGTTTTGAAGAAGCCAGTTTTGAAGAAGCCAGTTTTGAAGAAGCCAGTTTTGAAGCAGTTAGTTTTGAAGCAGTTAGTTTTGAAGCAGCCAGTTTTGAAGCAGTTAGTTTTGAAGCAGTTAGTTTTGAAGAAGTTAGTTTTGAAGCAGTTAGTTTTGAAGAAGTTAGTTTTGAAGAAGTTAGTTTTTAAGAAGTCAGTTTTTAAGTCCCAAGTCATTTCAATGCAGTCAATTGAATTCAACTTTTTCTTTGTAAGTTAAGAGAATTTAATTTAAGAAAATGTAATTTAAGAATTTAATTCAACCTGAATTGACCGGGTTGCGTCTTTAGTTAACCTTTCTTTGTTTTGTTGTAAGAAGAAAATGGACCAATTTGTCTTCTTTTTCATGCCATTGTTGCGTATAAAAATATATAGGTAAAATGACATTTTATTGTTGGCAACCAAAACCGTTTTTTACAAATGTTGGTAACGAGTTTTATAATTATTGCGATTATATGTGACAGAAATAGTGTAATAATTAATCGATCATGTACCTAATTTATCTTGCTCTGTATGGTCGGGAAATTTACCCGTAGGACCGCACATACCCTAAATTTCAGTTGTGTTTATTCTTTTTTGTCATTTAATTTTAATAAAACTTCTACATAATAAAACATGTATTTATCATATGCAAACAAGTTTTCAGACTAAAATATCAAATAATTCAGTCTATCAACATTTAACGAAAGAGTATAATTTTTCTACTTAACATGCAAAAATTATTAAACCTTTTTAATATTTTTTTTAGTATATAAAATAATTTTTAATGTAAAATTTACCTGAAATTATTAAAAGAAAGATTGTTCGAAATGCTTTCCTTCCATTTCAGTAACTTTTTTATTCTTGGCCGAAACTCATCTAAGGTTCGATTTACTTTTATTTTTAAGAATATTATAAAATTATGTTTAGCTCATTAAAATGCATAAATTGGTTTCTATTGTTAATTTGTATTCTTAATTTTCTTAATTCAATTATCGTACCGATACTTCTGGTTAATGTTAATGGTTATATAGTTCATATATAGCTAGGAATGTTACTAGTCGAATTTAATTCCATCTTCAAAATTCAATTTTTAAACCGTGAGATTTACTTTCATCAATTGTAAGTCCTCTAAGTACATTTCTTTTTATTACCTTAATACGTGTAACTGATTTAATTAAATACTTAAATACTACCTTGAACTTAAAGGATTTTATGATAATAATAATAATAATAATAACAACAACAATAATTGACTCAAAAGATTTTATAACCCTAAACCCATCTTAAATTATTATACATTATTTTTAAACTTTGTTAATTCAAAAACCTTCCAAATCTCTACACATACACACGCATGTATGCACACTATATATACTATATACACAAACCTTATTCTAAAATCATTCGATATCACAAACTATTTCATAGCGTGTAGGTGCTAACTCTGCTATTTATATAGTCCTAAGCCTTTTTGCTTACTGTATATAAATTTTTGCTCAGGCATTTATTCAGTTAATTTCAGAATCCTCTCCGCTAATCTATCCCTCAAATTTATAAGATACACACTTTGTATCTAATACACACATACACACTAGACCACAGGTCTATACATCATCCATTACGTAATTCGATTTTTACCTACAATAGTCAATAAAATTAGTTATACTGTAGACTGCATGATCAGGGTAACTTTGGAAAATAATTTATATTTTTCCCTTTTACCTACTATTCAGTATGTATGTAATTTTCCCCACAGAAATTTTTTTTTAAATTAACAATACCATTCTTTGCCTAACTTAATTGTTTGTCCAAATTAATGTATTAATCCTTTTATTCTGTTTGCATAAATTAAAGTATTAATCTTTGAATTTTTTATATTATATAATAACTCACTTGTTCTGTATAAAAATTTGTAATGTAAAGAAAAAATTCGTCATCTAACTTGAAGTAGTTAGGATGTTATTTTCTCATTTGTATTGTATTAATGGTACCCTATTAGATTATTGTATAAATATCGTTTTTTTTTAAAAGGGGAGAGCAATGTAAAAATGAAATGAATAATCAATATTCATTTTTACATAAGAACCAAAATCGCTTAACGCGAGTTTGGATAATAATTTTACTTGTAGCTATATTTTTTGTTCGTGTCACAACCCTACGATCTACCATATCTATGGTTTAGTCGTATCCATTTTCCATTTGTTATAGAAGTTATTATAATTAATTATGATTGTCTTGCATCTCACCCTCGACCCTAGATTATACATACACATTGCATATAAGAGGATTGGAACCCGTAGTTGTGCTTCTTAGTCCTTGATACCCATTCTGTCTTTAATTCGTTTCTTTTAGGTCCTCCCAAATAATGACTTACAGTTATACTGCACGTATGACATAATGTGAATAACTATGACGTCATAAAGTAACTTAATTCTCTTCACGTTTTCCATACCTTGAACACTGAATCACGTGTTTAGTATTTGGACATCTTCCGTATTGAATGTATGGTAAATTCCTTAATAATAATAATAATAATAATAATAATAATAATAATAAAAAGAAAAAAAAGAAACTTCATTCTCTATACATCATTAGTTATGTTGTTTCCTACCTATTGTCTACTGATACCTATCAACCTATCAGTCAATATTTTATGCGTCTCTATATTACGCACACAACCTATTGGATTATGTACATGTAAAATACGTCCACATATATTTTTTTTATTATTATTTTTTTTTAAGTGCGTTCAACCCTCACAAGGCATTCATTAGGCTTACAGTAGTTAAATGCTCAAATTCGCGAATCAGCAGAACCGAACGTTTCTAAGATAAACAACATCTTTCGCTCTGATCCAAATTTATTACATATAATGTAATATAACATATTATGTTGTATATAAATTATCTTGTCATGTCTCATGTACTTGTGTTGTACTAATAACCATATATATAATAACCATATATAATCTAACCATATAATCTGACCATATAATCTAACCATATAATCTAACCATATATATATATATAAAAACACTGTAAGAATGGTAACGACGTAATGTACTTCAATGAAACTATAATTGAATGTAATGACTTTATATATAATGTAAGAATGTACTTTAATAGAACTGTAAGGGACAATCATAAGCGAATGGGAAGTAATCCATAATCGAAATCATAATTGTAATAAACCCAAACAAAAATGTACTCAGTCATGTACTTCAATTGTACTGTGTACGAATATGAAATGAAATCGACTTCAGAAATGAAGACATGGCAAAAAAAAAAAGATTAGTTTTTATTTTTATTTATTTATTTTTTAAATCTTTATTGGAATCTTTCAAACACCTGATCGTGTTTAAAAGGGGGGAAACAACCTCCAACTGCCATCCCCCAACATTCAGGCATATTTTATACATGTATTTGTAAAATGAAGGACACTTCATTACGGCTCTCTGCTTTGGTCACTGCTAAGAGACTCCCCTTGTTAGCAGCTTCGCTGCGGGGAGGGGGCAGAGGCCCCTTGCCTCCTTAATATTTTTAGATTCCGGCCTGAGCTATGGTCGAAAGAGGTCGAACCTCTACCCCTGTAAATTCAGAGCAGTACCTGTATATTTTTAAGAAGTAAATCACAGCAAGCGAAACTTTTATTTTCCCCCTCGAGTTGGGCTATCTTCTATTATTGAAAGAAAAGAATTAACAGAGTGTCGACCCCAGAAAGCGAGAGAAAAGAATTAGAAAGTTTAGAGAAAAAGTATATAGAAAAATATCCGTTGCTTGCCTCCTTAACCAGAACCCCCCCGTCGAATCCGAACCGACTCAGGGCCATAAAGGGGGGGTTAACAGCTGGCGACCCTTTACCAGGATATGAAGAAGATTTATAAAAGAAGATTTATAAAAGAAGATTTATCAGGATAAAAAAATTTGACCGGCGTGTCACGACTTCTAGTTCGTAACATCCACCCTTGACCGGTGTGTCACGACTCCAAGTTCTCCACGCCTAGTTTTCATCCAAGAACAAGTGGCCAGCAAGACACGTCTTCAGGACACGTCTCTAAGGATTTCCCCATAGAAAATTTTGTTAAGTACATTTTGTTTTCTTAAGTAATTTATAAACACTTGAAAAGTCAGTATTATTAACAGTTAATAATGAGTATTAAGTCAAAATTTACAAGAAACACAGTGAACACTTCATACCCTAGTTATACATTTTCCTTAGTGTAACAGAGAGTTAATTGTAACAGAGAGTTAATTGTAACAGGGAGTTAATTGTAACAGAGAGTTAATTGTAACAGAGAGTTAATTGTAACAGAGAGTTAATTTCAAAAGAGAGTTAATTTCAAAAGAGAGTTAATTTCAAAAGAGAGTTAATTTCAAAAGAGAGTTAATTTCAAAAGATAGTTAATTTCAAAAGAGAGTTAATTTCAGAGAGAGTTAATTTCAGAGTTATTTTCACTGTTATATTCAGTATAGAATAATTTTATTTTATGTATCAAACATAATAGTATCGTACCTTCGTGTACATTAGAGTGAAATGTCGTTTACATTTTATATTTTTTTTGCAAATTTTTTTCAATTACTGAATTGAATTGACTTGCAAATTAAGAGAGAGAGTGTTTATAGAGAGTTTATAGATTTAGAGATATATTTGAAGTCAGTTTTGAAGTCAGTTTTAGTTGCAAAGAAGTTGCAAAGAAGTTTTGAAGTCAGTTTTAGTTGCAAAGAAGTTGCAAGTCAGTTTTGAAGTCAGTTTTAGTTGCAAAGAAGTTGCAAGTCAGTTTTGAAGTCAGTTTTAGTTGCAAAGAAGTTGCAAGTCAGTTTTGAAGTCAGTTTTCGTTGCAAATAAGTTGCAAGTCAGTTTTGAAGTCAGTTTTAGTTGCAAAGAAGTTGCAAGTCAGTTTTGAAGTCAGTTTTAGTTGCAAAGAAGTTGCAAAGAAGTTTTGAAGTCAGTTTTAGTTGCAAAGAAGTTGCAAGTCAGTTTTGAAGTCAGTTTTGAAGTCAGTTTTCGTTGCAAAGAAGTTGCAAGTCAGTTTTGAAGTCAGTTTTAGTTGCAAAAAAGTTGCAAGTCAGTTTTAGTTGCAAAGAAGTTGCAAGTCAGTTTTGAAGTCAGTTTTAGTTGCAAATAAGTTGCAAGTCAGTTTCGTTGCAAATAAGTTGCAAGTCAGTTTTTCGTTGCAAATAAGTTGCAAATACGTTTTGAAGTCAGAAGGTTGCGCCAAGATGGACAACCGCCCCAGAGATTTATAGAAATACTTGACAAGAGGTCAAGTCAGAAGGTTGCGCCAAGATGGACAACCGCCCCAGAGATTTATAGAAATACTTGACAAGAGGTCAAGTCAGAAGGTTGCGCCAAGATGGACAACCGCCCCAGAGATTTATAGAAATACTTGACAAGAGGTCGAGTCAGAAGGTTGCGCCAAGATGGACAACCACCTCCAGAGATTTATAGAAATACTTGGCAAGAGGTCAAGTCAGAAGGTTGCGCCAAGATGGACAACCGCCCCCAGAGATTTATAGAAATACTTGACAAGAGGTCAAGTCAGAAGGTTGCGCCAAGATGGACAACCGCCCCCAGAGACATAGAAATACTTGGCAAGAGGTCAAGTCAGAAGGTTGCGCCAAGATGACAACCGCCCCCAGAGATTTATAGAAATACTTGACAAGGTCAAGTCAGAAGGTTGCGCCAAGATGGACAACCACCCCCAGAGACATAGAAATACTTGGCAAGAGGTCAAGTCAGAAGGTTGCGCCAAGATAGACAACCGCCCCCAGAGATTTATAGAAATACTTGACAAGAGGTCAAGTCAGAAGGTTGCGCCAAGAGGAACAACCGCCCCAGAGATTACAGAAGCCAGTTTTGAAGAAGCCAGTTTTGAAGAAGCCAGTTTTGAACCAGTTAGTTTTGAAGCAGTTAGTTTTGAAGCAGCTAGTTTTGAAGCAGTTAGTTTTGAAGCAGTTAGTTTTGAAGCAGTTAGTTTTGAAGCAGTTAGTTTTGAAGAAGTTAGTTTTTAAGAAGTCACTTTTTAAGTCCCAAGTCATTTCAATGCAGTCAATTGAATTCAACTTTTTCTTTGTAAGTTAAGAGAATTTAATTCAAGAAAATGTAATTTAAGAATTTAATTCAACCTGAATTGACCGGGTTGCGTCTTTAGTTAACCTTTCTTTGTTTTGTTGTAAGAAGAAAATGGACCAATTTGTCTACTTTTTCATGCCATTGTTGCGTATAAAAATATATAGGTAAAATGACATATTTTATTGTTGGCAACCAAAACCGTTTTTTACAAATGTTGGTAACGAGTTTTATAATTATTGCGATTATATGATGACAGAAATAGTGTAATAATTAATCGATCATGTACCTAATTTATCTTGCTCTGTATGGTCGGGAAATTTACCCGTAGGACCGCACATACCCTAATTTCAGTTGTGTTTATTCTTTTTTGTCATTTAATTTTAATAAAACTTCTACACAATAAAACATATGTATTTATCATATGCAAACAAGTTTTCACACTAAAATATCATAATTCAGTCTATCAACATTTAACGAAAGAGTATAATTTTTCTACTTAACATGCAAAAATTATTAAACCTTTTTAATATTTTTTTTAGTATATAAAAATAATTTTTAATGTAAAATTTACCTGAAATTATTAAAAGAAAAGATTGTTCGAAATGGTTTCCTTCCATTTCAGTAACTTTTATTCTTGGCCGAAACTCATCTAAGGTTCGATTTACTTTTATTTTTAAGAATATTATAAAATTATGTTTAGCTCATTAAAATGCATAAATTGGTTTCTATTGTTAATTTGTATTCTTAATTTTCTTAATTTAATTATCGTACCGATACTTCTGGTTAATGTTAATGGTTATATAGTTCATATATAGCTAGGAATGTTACTAGTCGAATTTAATTCCATCTTCAAAATTCAATTTTTAAACCGTGAGATTTACTTTCATCAATTGTAAGTCCTCTAAGTACATTTCTTTTTATTACCTTAATACGTGTAACTGATTTAATTAAATACTTAAATACTACCTTGAACTTAAAGGATTTTATGATAATAATAATAACAATAATAATAACAACAATAATTGACTCCAAAGATTTTATAACCCTAAACCCATCTTAAATTATTATACATTATTTTTAAACTTTGTTAATTCAAAAACCTTCCAAATCTCTACACATACACACGCATGTATGCACACTATATATACTATATATACAAACCTTATTCTAAAATCATTCGATATCACAAACTATTTCATAGCGTGTAGGTGCTAACTCTGCTATTTATATAGTCCTAAGCCTTTTTGCTTACTATATATAAATTTTTGCTCAGGCATTTATTCAGTTAATTTCAGAATCCTCTCCGCTAATCTATCCCTCAAATTTATAAGATACACACTTTGTATCTAATACACACACATACACACTAGACCACAGGTCTATACATCCATTACGTAATTCGATTTTTACCTACAATAGTCAATAAAATTAGTTATAGACTGCACGATCAGGGTAACTTTGGAAAATAATTTATATTTTTCCCTTTTACCTACTATTCAGTATGTATGTAATTTTCCCCACAGAATTTTTTTTTAAATTAACAATACCATTCTTTGCCTAACTTAATTGTTTGTCCAAATTAATGTATTAATCCTTTTATTCTGTTTGCATAAATTAAAGTATTAATCTTTGAATTTTTTATATTATATAATAACTCACTTGTTCTGTATAAAATTTGTAATGTAAAGAAAAAATTCGTCATCTAACTTGAAGTAGTTAGGAGTTATTTTCTCATTTGTATTGTATTAATGGTACCCTATTAGATTACTGTATAAATATCGTTTTTTTTTTAAAAGGGGAGAGCAATGTAAAAATGAAATGAATAATCAATATTCATTTTTACATAAGAACCAAAATCGCTTAACGCGAGTTTGGATAATAATTTTACTTGTAGCTTCCTATTTTTTTGTTCGTGTCACAACCCTACGATCTACCATATCTATGGTTTAGTCGTATCCATTTTCCATTTGTTATAGAAGTTATTATAATTAATTATGATTGTCTTGCATCTCACCCTCGACCTTAGATTATACATACACATTGCATATAAGAGGATTGGAACCCGTAGTTGTGCTTCTTAGTCCTTGATACCCATTCTGTCTTTAATTCGTTTCTTTTAGGTCCTCCCAAATAATGACTTACAGTTATACTGCACGTTAGGGCGGATCGAAAATGAGGTTTTTAAACCTTTCTTCGAAATTCAAATATGGCTAGTGCGGAAGATATGTGGGTGGTATAGATAATGACTGTGCATAAATATTAGTCATGCGAAATTATATCTTCAGGTGCCACAAAGCCGTCGAAAAAAGTGAAATATAATGATTTTCTTATATTCTGCATTAGTACAATAACTGAAACTTACTTGTTATTATTATATATTAAGTGTTCCAATTACCAAAATAGTTACTGAATTACGCAGCTCTTAGTTTATTTAGATCAATGTTCTTTTGATTAATGATCTAAATCAGTGGTTCTTAACCAGGGGGGCGCGCCCCCCTAGAAACAGGAATTTCTCTAATTGTATTTGTTATTCTCTTAACGAGAGCATGGGCTGATATTGAGAAGTTATTGAGAATGTTATTTTGATTGAAGGGGGGCGTGGAGGGAAGGACCAATTCCTAGAGGGGGCATGGTAGTAAAAAGGTTAAGAACCACTGATCTAAATAATCCAGAACTCACCACGAGGAGGTGGCTGCGTGTCGAGCTCCACCCATGCCCTCCCAACCACCCATCCTTGCGCATGTTTTTTCTATTAACGTTTTATTTAAACTTTATATTCAGCTTTACTTTCGAATGATGGCATTTTTTTACGTGACTGAAGTGTTGATCTTATGAAGCCATCTCGCGCGTTCAATCCAAATACTTTTGATGATGCTTCAGTCACTAATTTTACCATTCTTTCTACTACTTGTGTATGACAAGGGAATTTCTCGAATGGAGGGGTACTCTTGTTTTCTATGAATTCTTCAATCTCATTTTCTGTCAGGTGTCTTGTCACAGGTGGTTCAGTGACAATGCATTTTTGCCAATTAATTAAATCAGTATAATCAGTAGCTTCAAATTGAATAACAGGTACTGTGAAACGCCTCACAACTTTTTCCTTGTTTGTTTGCCTTGCTTTCTTTATTCGCCTCCACGCTAATTCTCTTATGGCGCTGCGGTCATCATGAATCATTGATGCTAGAATATTTTCTGGATTTTCAAAAATGCATTTCTTTGTATGACAGGGTTTACAATATCCTTTACTTCGTCATTCAGTGTTCTTGTTAGTTCAATAGTTTTGAAAACATGTTTTGAGCCATTGACAAAAGACGTACCACATTGGGATGTAGACCTTCATTATAAAAGAAGCAATGTTCATGAGGTTCTCAGATGGACTTACAGTTGAAACGTATAGACGAAGCAAACGATTTGCTGTAGTCAGCCATCGTGAATGTGCCATTTTGCCTGGACTACGATGAGCAAGATCCCTTTGTTATGGCCTGATGAATATCAATTAGATATTTTTGGTCGGTGCTAAGATCTTCACAGTCTACAGTTGGTTCCTCAGCATCAATCCTTTCAAACTCGACAATAGGAAGACTCTCACAGTTCTCTAATTCCCTGCCAATAGGACCGGTGAATCCGCGGGGTCCAGATGTTTTTCCATCCAGCTTTGCAACTAAATGGCGTAATGGCAATTCATTGGCATGGAGCTGGCACACTAAATGTTGAACTGGCTTCTTCAGCTTCAATTCTATAAGCCTTATAACGCCTCCCTTTTCTCCAGTGTTGACTGCTGCACCATCGCATCCAATGGCAACAAGGTTTTCCAGGTTCATGTCATTATTTCCAATATACTCAAACATTCCTTTACATATTTCTTCAGCTGATCCAGAATTCACAGAATAATGGCCCAAATAATCTGAACCAGGTTCTCTCACTAAAGTGATATGTTCTTCTGTTACCTTCTTCTGATATACTTTGGACTCTTTTTTTTCTTGGAAGAGTGTAGAATCTTTTCGACCATCAAAATAGATTCCTCTGATTGGGACCTGATTTTGATCTTTCATAATTTCTGATCTCTTCTTTTGTCTTTCTCTTCTGATTTTACTCCTATCCACTACTTCAGATGTATTGTCAATAGAAACTTCTCCAATATCTTGCAATACTGCACTAACAATGAATCAATGAATGCTGCAGCTCGATCTGAAACTGCAGTCCTGTCACAAGCAGTAGCCACTGAAGGTAGATTTGTAGTTTTCCTTTTCTTGAATAATTGTTCTTCAGGTTGTTCGAGCTTTCTCTTCGAGCTAACTGGCTCTGGAAATGTATCGTCTGATATTTCGCCAGATTCACTTTCACTATTTGATGTCGATGATGATAATTCAACATTTGTATCCTGCAATTTCTCCTGTGAAGATTCTTTGGTGAGCCTCACAGCTTCTTTTTGCTTTCTTAGCAACGTAGATGCTTTTTTCTTTGAGAGTGTAATATCTACTCTATCAATAAACAGTTTTCTTTCACTCCTTTTATCTAAGAGGAACGTCGCTTCTTCCTTTGGAACCGTTTTTTCTTTGGGACAAGAACATTGTGTTAGTACTTTGCACTTGCACGCTGCAATGTCAAAAGGTTTCGTGTGTGCTTCTTTTTTGAACATATCAATCTTTGCTTTGTAAGCTTCAGAATTTTTTCTGCTTTGGTATGGCTTCATAATGACACGATACTTTTCGTGGTAGCTTCTGAACATTGTTTCAATTCGCCTGTCTGACAGAATTGGGATGGGAGCACTTTCCCAAATTGTTTTCAATTTATCAACAACTTGTTCTAATATTTGAGATATTGAAGGATCTTTATTAGTATTCTGTTTCAAATCGTTTCTTACAAACAAGTAATATTTAAAACTCCTTCGTATGTAGGAAGATTCCTGTGCCACAAATCTTCCCCTATACCAAACATGGGCACTCAGTTGAGGCCCTGGTTGATTTTGCACAAACTCGAGACATTTTGAAAGTATACAAATCTGAAAAAGAAAGAGCTAATATCAATTATACGTTAATTTCAGTTAATAGTACATGGCAAACTTAGGGCAACACAATACAGAAATGCAAATATATAAGAAATATAGTTTAGACTATCTGAGTAACGCCAACAACAGAACACCCACCTGCTACGAGAGCGACAGCTACACTGAACCGAGGTACTCACGTGACAGCTGAGTGAGCTGACTATAGAAAACTGTTTTTAGAGAATAGAAACTTTTTCTAAAGGTTGACTGAGCTATTTTTATACAAGTGTGAATAAATTCTTGTCTATTGTGCATCGTGGACTCTTCTGTAATTATTGGTTAAAATCTGCTTTTTTCAATTTTTTTCAATATTGAAGGTCATTGTGGCACCTGAAGATATTAATGTTTTGATTTTAAATTTATACCAGCTTATTTCCTCACTACTCCACACATTTTCCACACGAGCCAATTTGAAAATTCGAAAAATGAGTTTTTCACTCCGCCCTACTGCACGTATGACATAATGTGAATAACTATGACGTCATAAAGTAACTTAATTCTCTTCACGTTTTCCATACCTTGAACACTGAATCACGTGTTTAGTATTTGGACATCTTCCGTATTGAATGTATGGTAAATTCCTTAATAATAATAATAATAATAATAATAATAATAATAATAATAAAAAGAAAAAAAAGAAACTTCATTCTCTATACATCATTAGTTATGTTGTTTCCTACCTATTGTCTACTGATACCTATCAACCTATCAGTCCATATTTTACGCGTCTCTATATTACGCACACAACCTATTGGATTATGTACATGTAAAATACGTCCACATATATTTTTTTTTTTATTATTTTTTTTTAAGTGCGTTCAACCCTCACAAGGCATTCATTAGGCTTACAGTAGTTAAATGCTCAAATTCGCGAATCAGCAGAACCGAACGTTTCTAAGATAAACAACATCTTTCGCTCTGATCCAAATTTATAACATATAATGTAATATAACATATTATGTTGTATATAAATTATCTTGTCATGTCTCATGTACTTGTGTTGTACTAATAACCATATATATAATAACCATATATAATCTAACCATATAATCTGACCATATAATCTAACCATATAATCTAACCATATAATATATAAAAACACTGTAAGAATGGTAACGACGTAATGTACTTCAATGAAA
Source organism: Bathynomus jamesi (assembly GCA_023014485.1). NCBI lineage: Eukaryota > Metazoa > Arthropoda > Malacostraca > Isopoda > Cirolanidae > Bathynomus > Bathynomus jamesi. The sequence goes on from JAJOZX010004646.1 coordinate 181,920, forward strand.
CTATAATTGAATGTAATGACTTTATATATAATGTAAGAATGTACTTTAATAGAACTGTAAGGGACAATCATAAGCGAATGGGAAGTAATCCATAATCGAAATCATAATTGTAATAAACCCAAACAAAAATGTACTCAGTCATGTACTTCAATTGTACTGTGTACGACTATGAAATGAAATCGCCTTCAGAAATGAAGACATGGCAAAAAAAAATAAGATTAGTTTTTATTTTTATTTATTTATTTTTTAAATCTTTATTGGAATCTTTCAAATACCTGATCGTGTTTAAAAGGGGGGAAACTTAACCTCCAACTGCCATCCCCCAACATTCAGGCATATTTTATACATGTATTTGTAAAATGAAGGACACTTCATTACGGCTCTCTGCTTTGGTCACTGCTAAGAGACTCCCCTTGTCAGCAGCTTCGCTGCGGGGAGGGGGCAGAGGCCCCTTGCCTCCTTAATATTTTTAGATTCCGGCCTGAGCTATGGTCGAAAGAGGTCGAACCTCTACCCCTGTAAATTCAGAGCAGTACCTGTATATTTTTAAGAAGTAAATCACAGCAAGCGAAACTTTTTATTTTCCCCCTCGAGTTGGGCTATCTTCTATTATTGAAAGAAAAGAATTAACAGAGTGTCGACCCCAGAAAGCGAGAGAAAAGAATTAGAAAGTTATAGAAGAAAAGTATATAGAAGAAATATCCGTTGCTTGCCTCCTTAACCAGAACCCCCCCGTCGAATCCGAACCGACTCAGGGCCATAAAGGGGGGGGTTAACAGCTGGCGACACTTTACCAGGATAAGAAGAAGATTTCTAAAAGAAGATTTATAAAAGAAGATTTATAAAGAAGATTTATAAAAGAAGATTTATAAAAGAAGATTTATCAGGATAAAACCATTTGACCGGCGTGTCACGACTTCTAGTTCGTAACATCCACCCTTGACCGGTGTGTCACGACTCCAAGTTCTCCACGCCTAGTTTTCATCCAAGAACAAGTGGCCAGCAAGACACGTCTTCAGGACACGTCTCTAAGGATTTCCCCATAGAAATTTTGTTAAGTACATTTTGTTTTCTTAAGTAATTTATAAACACTTGAAAAGTCAGTATTATTAACAGTTAATAATGAGTATTAAGTCAGAATTTACAAGAAACACAGTGAACACTTCAGACACTAGTGATACATTTTCCTTAGTGTAACAGAGAGTTAATTGTAACAGAGAGTTAATTGTAACAGGGAGTTAATTGTAACAGAGTTAATTGTAACAGAGAGTTAATTGTAACAGAGAGTTAATTGTAACAGAGAGTTAATTTCAAAAGAGAGTTAATTTCAAAAAAGAGTTAATTTCAAAAGAGAGTTAATTTCAAAAGAGAGTTAATTTCAAAAGAGAGTTAATTTCAAAAGAGAGTTAATTTCAAAAGAGAGTTAATTTCAAAAGAGAGTTAATTTCAAAAGAGAGTTAATTTCAGAGAGAGTTAATTTCAGAGTTATTTTCACTGTTATATTCAGTATAGAATAATTTTATTTTATGTATCAAACATAATAGTATCGTACCTTCGTGTACATTAGAGTGAAATGTCGTTTACATTTTATATTTTTGTTTGCAAATTTTTTTCAATTACTGAATTGAATTGACTTGCAAATTAAGAGAGAGAGTGTTTATAGAGAGTTTATAGATTTAGAGATATATTTGAAGTCAGTTTTGAAGTCAGTTTTAGTTGCAAAGAAATTGCAAAGAAGTTTTGAAGTCAGTTTTAGTTGCAAAGAAGTTGCAAGTCAGTTTTGAAGTCAGTTTTAGTTGCAAAGAAGTTGCAAGTCAGTTTTGAAGTCAGTTTTAGTTGCAAAGAAGTTGCAAGTCAGTTTTGAAGTCAGTTTTCGTTGCAAATAAGTTGCAAGTCAGTTTTGAAGTCAGTTTTAGTTGCAAAGAAGTTGCAAGTCAGTTTTGAAGTCAGTTTTAGTTGCAAAGAAGTTGCAAAGAAGTTTTGAAGTCAGTTTTAGTTGCAAAGAAGTTGCAAGTCAGTTTTGAAGTCAGTTTTGAAGTCAGTTTTCGTTGCAAAGAAGTTGCAAGTCAGTTTTGAAGTCAGTTTTAGTTGCAAAAAAGTTGCAAGTCAGTTTTGAAGTCAGTTTTAGTTGCAAAGAAGTTGCAAGTCAGTTTTGAAGTCAGTTTTAGTTGCAAATAAGTTGCAAGTCAGTTTCGTTGCAAATAAGTTGCAAGTCAGTTTTCGTTGCAAATAAGTTGCAAGTCAGTTTTCGTTGCAAATAAGTTGCAAATAAGTTTTGAAGTCAGAAGGTTGCGCCAAGATGGACAACCGCCCAGAGATTTATAGAAATACTTGACAAGAGGTCAAGTCAGAAGGTTGCGCCAAGATGGACAACCGCCCCAGAGATTTATAGAAATACTTGACAAGAGGTCAAGTCAGAAGGTTGCGCCAAGATGGACAACCGCCCCCAGAGATTTATAGAAATACTTGACAAGAGGTCAAGTCAGAAGGTTGCGCCAAGATGGACAACCGCCCCCAGAGATTTATAGAAATACTTGACAAGAGGTCAAGTCAGAAGGTTGCGCCAAGATGGACAACCGCCCCCAGAGACATAGAAATACTTGGCAAGAGGTCAAATCAGAAGGTTGCGCCAAGATGGACAACCGCCCCCAGAGATTTATAGAAATACTTGACAAGAGGTCAAGTCAGAAGGTTGCGCCAAGATGGACAACCACCCCCAGAGACATAGAAATACTTGGCAAGAGGTCAAGTCAGAAGGTTGCGCCAAGATAGACAACCGCCCCCAGAGATTTATAGAAATACTTGACAAGAGGTCAAGTCAGAAGGTTGCGCCAAGAGGAACAACCGCCCCAGAGATTACAGAAGCCAGTTTTGAAGAAGCCAGTTTTGAAAAAGCCAGTTTTGAAGAAGCCAGTTTTGAACCAGTTAGTTTTGAAGCAGTTAGTTTTGAAGCAGCTAGTTTTGAAGCAGTTAGTTTTGAAGCAGTTAGTTTTGAAGCAGTTAGTTTTGAAGAAGTTAGTTTTGAAGAAGTTAGTTTTGAAGAAGTCAGTTTTTAAGTCCCAAGTCATTTCAATGCAGTCAATTGAATTCAACTTTTTCTTTGTAAGTTAAGAGAATTTAATTTAAGAAAATGTAATTTACGAATTTAATTCAACCTGAATTGACCGGGTTGCGTCTTTAGTTAACCTTTCTTTGTTTTGTTGTAAGAAGAAAATGGACCAATTTGTCTTCTTTTTCATGCCATTGTTGCGTATAAAAATATATAGGTAAAATGACATATTTTATTGTTGGCAACCAAAACCGTTTTTTACAAATGTTTGTAACGAGTTTTATAATTATTGCGATTATATGATGACAGAAATAGTGTAATAATTAATCGATCATGTACCTAATTTATCTTGCTCTGTATGGTCGGGAAATTTACCCGTAGGACCGCACATACCCTAAATTTCAGTTGTGTTTATTCTTTTTTGTCATTTAATTTTAATAAAACTTCTACACAATAAAACATATGTATTTATCATATGCAAACAAGTTTTCAGACTAAAATATCAAATAATTCAGTCTATCAACATTTAACGAAAGAGTATAATTTTTCTACTTAACATGCAAAAATTATTAAACCTTTTTAATATTTTTTTAGTATATAAATAATTTTTAATGTAAAATTTACCTGAAATTATTAAAAGAGAAGATTGTTCGAAATGCTTTCCTTCCATTTCAGTAACTTTTTTATTCTTGGCCGAAACTCATCTAAGGTTCGATTTACTTTTATTTTTAAGAATATTATAAAATTATGTTTAGCTCATTAAAATGCATAAATTGGTTCTATTGTTAATTTGTATTCTTAATTTTCTTAATTCAATTATCGTACCGATACTTCTGGTTAATGTTAATGGTTATATAGTTCATATATAGCTAGGAATGTTACTAGTCGAATTTAATTCCATCTTCAAAATTCAATTTTTAAATCGTGAGATTTACTTTCATCAATTGTAAGTCCTCTAAGTACATTTCTTTTTATTACCTTAATACGTGTAACTGATTTAATTAAATACTTAAATACTACCTTAAACTTAAAGGATTTTATGATAATAATAATAATAATAACAACAACAATAATTGACTCAAAAGATTTTATAACCCTAAACCCATCTTAAATTATTATACATTATTTTTAAACTTTGTTAATTCAAAAACCTTCCAAATCTCTACACATACACACGCATGTATGCACACTATATATACTATATATACAAACCTTATTCTAAAATTATTCGACATCACAAACTATTTCATAGCGTGTAGGTGCTAACTCTGCTATTTATATAGTCCTAAGCCTTTTTGCTTACTATATATAAATTTTTGCTCAGGCATTTATTCAGTTAATTTCAGAATCCTCTCCGCTAATCTATCCCTCAAATTTATAAGATACACACTTTGTATCTAATACACACACATACACACTAGACCACAGGTCTATACATCATCCATTACGTAATTCGATTTTTACCTACAATAGTCAATAAAATTAGTTATAGACTGCACGATCAGGGTAACTTTGGAAAATAATTTATATTTTTCCCTTTTACCTACTATTTAGTATGTATGTAATTTTCCCCACAGAAATTTTTTTTTAAATTAACAATACCATTCTTTGCCTAACTTAATTGTTTGTCCAAATTAATGTATTAATCCTTTTATTCTGTTTGCATAAATTAAAGTATTAATCTTTGAATTTTTATATTATATAATAACTCACTTGTTCTGTATAAAAATTTGTAATGTAAAGAAAAAATTCGTCATCTAACTTGAAGTAGTTAGGATGTTATTTTCTCATTTGTATTGTATTAATGGTACCCTATTAGATTATTGTAAAAATATCGTTTTTTTTTTAAAAGGGGAGAGCAATGTAAAAATGAAATGAATAACACTGGGCAACGCGTATTTTATTGAATGATATCTGACACTTGATTCTAGGTAATTTGGGTGCGCTGAATACGAATTTCAACTCGGTTTGGCTCTATCAGGTCCTGATTCTTGTCGACAGCCTATGTGCCATTTTCCAGATTTTTCAAATTAGGACTAAAAAATTAAGTCATGTGTTAAATTTTTTTTTTCAAGTTTCATGAATACAAGCAGTTCAATCTACAGTAAAATTACATTATAACGATAGAAATGACTTAAAATAAAAAAACAAACAGATATGAAGCTTTCACTGTGGCAAAAATTTTCTTTTGTAAGACTTTCTAGCGTATTTGCTTGTTGATGGCAGGTCTCTTTTCAAGCACCAGCAGTAATCAGCCATCATGTGGGAATCCCAGCGGCCTTGGTACCGTTCCTCCATAATTTTTATATCTTGGTGGAATCTCTCCCCTTGTTCGTCACTTACATCACCTAAATTACTTGGAAATTGGTCAAGATGGCTATTCAAAAAATGCATTTTTATGCTCATATTGCAACCTAACTCTTTGTAGTCCCTTAAAAGTTTTTTTACGATTTCTTCGTAGTTATCTGCCCTATAATTGCCTAAAAAGTTTTCTATCAAGTCCACGAATGAGAACCAGCCATTTTTTTCGCGTTCATTCATGACATTAGGAAAATTGCTGTCTTTAATCATTGTTCTTATTTGTGGACCGTCGAAAATTCCCGCCTTGATTTTTTCATAACTTAAACTTGGAAATTTTGAAGTTATGTATTTGAAACACTCGCCGTTCGTATCTAAAGCTTTTACATATTGTTTAATGAGGCCTAGTTTTATATGCAGAGGAGGAAATATGATTTTATCTCTGCTCACTAAAGGTGGATTAATTACGTTTTTTTCTCCGACAGTAAGTGATGTTCGTGCTGGCCAGATTTGTTTGAAATAATGTTCTTCCTTGGCTCTGCTGTCCCATAAGCAAAGGAAGCAGGGATATTTAGTATACCCTCCTTGTTGTCCTAGCAGAAAATTAACCATTTTTAAGTCAACACATATGATCCACTCGTGCTCCCTATATTTGATAAGATTTAAAACCTTTTCTATATGTTCATACTTTTCTTTTAATTTTGTTGAGTGCCCAATCGGTATCGAGCCGTATAGATTGCCATTATGCAACAACACACACTTAAGACTTCTTTTCGAACTGTCTAAAAACAAGCGCCAATCATTTGCATCGTAAGACTCAACCCCCATCTTCTTTAACAAACCAACTATGTCGCAGCAATATACTAAACTATCCTCTGTTCTAAAATATTTAACAAGTTCTTCTCTTTTTCTGTAAAATGAAATGTATGTGTTTGAAGTAAGCAAGTTTTTCTCTTTAAGTCTTGAAGCTAAAATTTCCGCAGCCTTTTTTGGCAAATTTAGATCCCTTACAAGATCATTCAACTCGGCCTGGTTAAACTTTTGCGGATCGTTTTGACTTTCAAATACGCTGGGGTCAAAATCGGTGTCTGACTCCTCAAAGTGCATAACAATATTTTCAGGAACATCTTCAACTAATTCTTGAGTTGGCAGACCCTTAAATTTTGGAATGGGGATCTCATTTGAATGTAGCACAGGTCGTATCGCGGTGTCGAAATTTGGGTACTCGATACAATGTTTATTTTTCTTAGTGAAGCCCGAAGTCTTGACAAAGCAAAGGTAGCAATCGGTCTCGTGGTTAGTAGGCTCTCGCCACACCTGATATGGAAAAAAAATTGTAAAGCGTTAACAAAAGCGACGAGAGACTTGTTTTTATGAATTTTATCAAAAGTTATCACTCAAACATTTAACATTTCTATGTGTTTCAACCTTATGCAATATTTGAGATTCTTATAAACATTTTCTGTAAATTTTTGTTTATGTACCTAAGTTACAATTACATTTAGGTAAGTTACAGTATACTAGTGATTAAATTACGTAGTTTTATGAAATCATAAACTTACCATCGGAACTCCAAAAGGTATTTTTGAATCCGAACCCTTCGTCCAATGTCGCAGTCTTTCAATGCATATAGTGCAGGCTTTATGTGGAGCCCACGATTTATCTTGGTCCCCCAGTTTTATGCCAAAATAAGCTAAGTAAGCTCTTTTTACGAAGTCAGTTATATTTGCTCGTTGATGTGGAAGTGTAAAATTTCCACATATATAACAGAAGGAATCAGGGTTGTTTTTGCATTTGAACTTTCTAGTGCTTGATGACATATTGCTTGATTGTTCTGCCAATTTGTAAAGGTATTTAAAGCCCTTAATTCATATAAATTTAAGAAAATCTGAAATATAAACACAAAAATTAGTTTAAATAGGTACTTATTATGAAATAGGTACTTACAATCTATGAAATTTAACTAGAAACACGGATGAGTAGGTACAATATAAATTACGTCTAATTAAATCAACTATATTAAATCACGATGACAAAATTACTCACTAAATCATATGCCAATTCAAAATTATGTTAATGCCCAAACTTAATTAACTAACTCAAATGACTGACTGACTGATTGAATTGACTGATTAACTCTGGAAACGAGTCGCTTTTATATATTTTAGTTGTCCCTCTAGAATACTCTACAGAGAACAGGAACGCTCGAGAAAATTTTAGAATTCTATGATATTTTTAGCTTAATTTACTAATATTAAAATGGGTTAAAAATGACAAAATTAAAAATATTTTTAGGGTGTTACATATAAAAATATACATAATACAACAATACCATAACAATAGGTACAAATACCTAGATAAAAACCTAGTTGCATAATGTGTAACTGCAAAAAGACTTAGCGAGTATTGAGAAAAAAACCTTTTTATGAATACGACGAAAGAGGAGGGGTGAGCAAAATCAGGACCTGATAGAGCAAAACCGAGTACAAATTCGTGCTCAGCGCACCCAAATTACCTAGAACTAACTGTCAAATCTAATTCAATAGACAAAAAGTTGAAATTTGTTCCCCAGTGTAATCAATATTCATTTTTACATAAGAACCAAAATCGCTTAACGCGAGTTTGGATAATAATTTTACTTGTAGCTTCCTATTTTTTTGTTCGTGTCACAACCCTACGATCTACTATATCTATAGTTTAGTCGTATCCATTTTCCATTTGTTATAGAAGTTATTATAATTAATTATGATTGTCTTGCATCTCACCCTCGACCTTAGATTATACATACACATTGCATATAAGAGGATTGGAACCCGTAGTTGTGCTTCTTAGTCCTTGATACCCATTCTGTCTTTAATTCGTTTCTTTTAGGTCCTCCCAAATAATGACTTACAGTTATACTGCACGTATTACATAATGTGAATAACTATGACGTCATAAAGTAACTTAATTCTCTTCACGTTTTCCATACCTTGAACACTGAATCACATGTTTAGTATTTGGACATCTTCCGTATTGAATGTATGGTAAATTCCTTAATAATAATAATAATAATAATAATAATAATAATAATAAAAAAAAAGAAACTTCATTCTCTATACATCATTAGTTATGTTGTTTCCTACCTATTGTCTACTGATACCTATCAACCTATCAGGCCATATTTTACGCGTCTCTATATTACGCACACAACCTATTGGATTATGTACATGTAAAATACGTCCACATATATTTTTTTATTATTTTTTTTTTTAAGTGCGTTCAACCCTCACAAGGCATTCATTAGGCTTACAGTAGTTAAATGCTCAATTCGCGAATCAGCAGAACCGAACGTTTCTAAGATAAACAACATCTTTCGCTCTGATCCAAATTTATAACATATAATGTAATATAACATATTATGTTGTATATAAATTATCTTGTCATGTCTCATGTACTTGTGTTGTACTAATAACCATATATATAATAACCATATATAATCTAACCATATAATCTGACCATATAATCTAACCATATAATCTAACCATATATATATATATATAAACACTGTAAAAATGGTAACGACGTAATGTACTTCAATGAAACTATAATTGAATGTAATGACTTTATATATAATGTAAGAATGTACTTTAATAGAACTGTAAGGGACAATCATAAGCGAATGGGAAGTAATCCATAATCGAAATCATAATTGTAATAAACCCAAACAAAAATGTGCTCAGTCATGTACTTCAATTGTACTGTGTACGACTATGAAATGAAATCGCCTTCAGAAATGAAGACGTGGCAAAAAAAAATAAGATTAGTTTTTATTTTATTTTTTATTTTTTTTAAATCTTTATTGGAATCTTTCAAACACCTGATCGTGTTTAAAATGGGGGAAACTTAACCTCCAACTGCCATCCCCCAACATTCAGGCATATTTTATACATGTATTTGTAAAATGAAGGACACTTCATTACGGCTCTGCTTTGGTCACTGCTAAGAGACTCCCCTTGTTAGCAGCTTCGCTGCGGGGAGGGGGCAGAGGCCCCTTGCCTCCTTAATATTTTTAGATTCCGGCCTGAGCTATGGTCGAAAGAGGTCGAACCTCTACCCCTGTAAATTCAGAGCAGTACCTGTATATTTTTAAGAAGTAAATCACAGCAAGCGAAACTTTTTATTTTCCCCCTCGAGTTGGGCTATCTTCTATTATTGAAAGAAAAGAATTAACAGAGTGTCGACCCCAGAAAGCGAGAGAAAAGAATTAGAAAGTTATAGAAGAAAAGTATATAGAAGAAATATCCGTTGCTTGCCTCCTTAACCAGAACCCCCCCGTCGAATCCGAACCGACTCAGGGCCATAAAGGGGGGGGGGGTTAATATATATATATATATATATATATATATATATATATGGCCTAATAAAAAGACAAAACAGTAATTTTAGTTTGATACATTTGGGAAAACTAACTGATCGTTTTTGCTCGATAAAATATTCACTGTTGCCAAATCTGTTTTCCTAAATTATCTCCAGACAAAATAAATTAAAAAACACTCCTCCAAATATTGATTTAATCAGTCAAACAGACGAATTTAATAGTTAAAAGACCACACCACATACCGAACTAAACTCTAAGCTGCAACTATACGTTGTAATGACAATGTAGTCAGTGTGTTACTGTCTGCAGTGACTGTAGGCGCAGAGTGGCATGAATTTCAGCTGATGGCTGTCGTGCTCCGCTACTTGCCAGCTATAAATAACTAATCCAAAGCGACTTTGGTCGAAGTTGGGTTGCTAGATTGAAATGAATACACGAAATGAATACATTACTTATTCGGACTATAGTGGATTTAATTTTCCCAGAAGAGTTCCTTGTTCCATGCACGGTCTGTGTTTAACATATATATATATATATATATATATATATAATATATATATATATATATTCTTTTTTTTAATAAATGAGCTATATGTTTCACCCTATGAGCATATATCTTTCTTTTTTAGCAGTTTTAACTTTTTAAATATGCAGTTGTAGGAACGGAATGTAAATGCTGATTTTGTAGCTCTTTTTGGAAACTTATTTGGCTAAAACAACTGTAACAACAGTTTTGCCTAATATAGTCAAAACGATAAACTATTTATACAGGGTGTCCCAGAATTAACTATCTATTTCAATGAAATCGGACAAATTTAATAAAAACTGACATAATTTTGTGTTTATTACTAAATTATGATACAAAAACAAATAGATTTATAAATCATAAGTCAAAACTTTATTGAGAAGTTTCAACATGTGCACCGTCTGTATCTCTGCAAATTTCAAATCTATCCTCAGCGCTGCGAAACACATTTTGAAGCATTTCAGGTGTTATCTCCCGCACTGCCAACTGGAGGCGTTCTTTAAATTCAGCTAAACTATTGATCTTTTGGCGATAAACCTTTGTTTTTATGAAACCCATGCAAAGAAATCCAGGGGTGTCAAATCCGGAGAACGCGGAGGCCAAGGTCGAGGTCCTCCACGTCCAATCCACCGATTCGGAAGGCGTCTGTTGAGGTATTCTCGAACAATTAGAGCATAATGACATGGTGCTCCATCTTGTTGAAACTGTAGCTGGTTCCTTCTTGGTGCTACTTGTAGTTGCCGGGAAGAATGAAGGATACGAGAGGCAAGCTATCGCTTTGTTGGGTATCTCTTTTAGGGGCCTCTCGTGTCCTCTTCTCTCCCTGTCGTTTGTGGGGTTGGCGTCTTGAAGGAAAAGCCGGTCGTTTTCAGAGTTTATTGAGTTCTTGGTTGGCTGAGGTTATTTTACAGAAGATTTTGTTATTTTATATACAGCTGAATTAATTAAATATATATATATAAATTTATGTACAATACTTATTTGTAAAGATTATATATGATTCTTAAAATTACACAGTGATAAAATATATACAATTTGGTACGCGCAAAATTGGTTTGTCGGTAACTAATATAAAAATAATATAAATGCGGAAAATTAACTGCGCGGCCCCACACTACTGCCCACCCCGAGAAGCGGAGCACGTATATCAAAAGTAGAAATATTCGGGTCTTGATTTGAATCGGATCCTTCGTCCAGCTCGCGTTGATCCTCGGTCGGCCTCGTTTCCGGTTGTTGCGTTGTCCTGCGCGCCCGTCCTGAGGTCTGTATTTGCTACCTCCGAGGTGCGTCCTCCATCGTCCTTTTTCCTTGCGTGCTTTTTCTCCGATCCGATGTCGTCCGATTGTGCGCCCGGTACCTGTGTGGGACCTGAAACTATATACGCCGGTTTTAAACGATTAATTGAAATGGCTTCTGATGATCCGTTAGTTTTTTCTATTACGGAGTACTTATCGTGGCGTTCGAGAACACGGAAATGTCCTTGATATGGTGCCTCGAATGGTTTTCGAACGCGGTCGATGCGTACCCATACGTGGCTTGATTTGTGGAGTTCCGATGGAATGAATGATTTGGGGGCTGAGTGAATGTTTCCTTGAGAGAGTTGGGCGAAATCGATTTGCGTCATTTTCTTGGCTAATTCGGAGATGAATTTTGAATTGGATTTTGACGACGAATTGGCGGTCATTGGCCTCGGGCATAATTGGGTGGTTCCGGTGACGGTGGTGAACGGTGAATAACCCAATTCGTTGGGGAGACTGCGTAAACCAAGGAGAACTATGGGTAAAGCGGGGAGCCAATCTTGTTTTCGAGCGATGATTGCTGTCTTGATGGTGCAATGAGATCTTTCAATTATTCCGTTGGTCTGAGGGCGATACGACAAAGTTCTTAGTCGGTGAAATCCGATGAGAGCTGAGAGTTCCCTAAAGAGTTCGGATTCGAATTGGGATCCGCGGTCCGTTATGACTTGCAGTGGTACACCAAATCTTGAACTCCATACATCGAGAAATGCGTGTGCTATTGATGTGGCTGTAGTATCAATCAGAGGATATGCTTCTATCCATCTTGTGGCACGATCGATGCAGGTTAGGAGATATCTATATGGGGAAGGATATGTTTGACCGGGCAAAGTGGTTGGCGGTAAGGGACCGACGATGTCGATATGTACCGTTTCAAATCTTGAACTTGGTAAATCGAAGGGGTTATTTCTGATTTTGTATGGCGAGAAATTTTTGAGGATTGACATGATTCACAATTTCGGGACCAAGTTCGAATATCCTTATTCATTGAGGGCCAAAAGTATCTTGATTTAATGATACGAAGTGATTGCTTAATGCCTGGATGAGAAATATTATGAAATTGATTGAAGATGGAAGATCGATGCTGCTTGGGAACAAAAGGACGGGGATATGGCGTGGATGTATCGCAATATAAAGTTGTATTTTCTGGAAACGGGAACGGCTTGAGACGTGGGAGAAATTCTTGCGTTTCTTGATCTTTTTGTTGAGATTCCGCGATTGCTGATAAATCGAAAGCGTCGATATGTACTGCGTTTACGTTGCGTGAAAGGCAGTCCGCTACGACGTTTTCGGATCCACAGATATGTATTACATCGCATACGTATTCCGTGATGGCAGACCAATGACGTTGTTGTCGGTCTGTCTTGGCTCGTAAGGGACTCTTGTAGGCAGAAACCATCGGTTTGTGATCCGTGAAGAGTATTACTTGACGACCTTCTAAAAATTGACGGAAATGCAGGACGGCTAGGTATGCTGCGAGTAATTCTCTATCGTATGCGGCGTACGCTTGCTGAGTTGTAGTTAATTTCTTGGAAAAGAAGGCGATGGGAACTGGTGTGCTGTCGATTATTTGATGAAGAACTGCTCCAGCTGCTATTTGTGAGCAGTCCGTAACTAAATGAAGGATTGAGCTTGATGGAAGAGGATGACAAAGCGTAACGGCGTTCCGTAGTGCATCCTTGACATCTTGAAAGGCTTGAATTGCTTCGTCGTTCCACTGTAGACTTTTGCTTTTGACTTGAGTTCTGACGATTTCACTTAAAGGTGAGACTAAATCGGTAACGGGGTATCATATGGCGATAGAATCCCGTCATTCCTAGGAATCTTCTGAGGCTTTGGTAATCTTGCGGTTGGGGAATATTTTGAATTTCGGAGACTTTGTTTACAGGAGGACGAATGCCTGCTGGGGAAACTTCATGACCCAGAAATTCAATTTTGGATTGCTGAAATATGCATTTTTCTAAGGAAATTCTTAAATTGTGTTCTTGAAGGATCTTGAATACGCGTTCTAAGTCTTTCAAATGGTCAACTGCGTTATTTGAATGGACTAAAATATCGTCGAGATACACAAATACGCAGTCAACTCCTCTGAAAATTGTATCCATGAAGCGTTGAAATGTTGCAGGGGCGTTTCTTAAACCAAATGGCATGTATAAATACTGAAATAAACCAAATGGAGTTGTTATAGCCGTTTTCTCGATATCTTCTGGGTGGACTGGAATTTGGTGATATGCTCTGACTAGATCGATTTTGCTAAAGCATGATTTTCCGTGTAGAGATGTTGACAGACTTCTTATATGAGGAAGTGGATATCTGTCCGGTTTCGTGACAGCGTTTAGGCTTCTATAATCACCACACACGCCCGCCATTTGCCTGGTATCTTCTTCGGAACGAGGTGTGTAACGGTGAGGCCCATGGTGATTTTGAGGGTTCTATAATTCCATCTTGAAGTAAGTTGAAAGTAGCCTTAGCTGAGGATAATTATCGGGTGGAAGACGCGAGGGCTTGCAAACACTGGTGGTGCGCTGCCAGTGTCGATGGTATGCTTGACAGTGTTGGTGGAAAACTTTCTGCGGTTGAGCTGGTTTCAGTAGTGAGGAGTACTTGTCAAGCAGGTTCCTGATTTCTTGAGGTAATTTGTCGGTAGGGTTAATATTGATGAGGTGAAGGTCTTTGGATTGCACAGGTTTAGTAGTGGCTTGAAGAGTTGTTGCTGAAATTCGTGAGACGACTTCGTGGGGTAACGAGGGTAGAACATGGAAAAATTTGGTCTCTTCGGATGTTATTCTGGAAATGTGGAATTGTGCCTCCATGATGGAGAACCATCCTGCGGCCGACGCTTCAGAAAACGTGGGTTGCTTGATGGTGACATGGTGCACTCCTGATTCAACAGATTCCATCTTGCGGGAATGTAATTCGGGTCTGCTGCTGCTTTGGTTCCGACCTGCTACTACGGGTGGGCGGCGAAGAGGCGTGGCTTCGGTTTGTTCCGCCCGGCGACTGAAGGATGCTGCTTCCGCTGGCTGCTTCGGGTCACTCCGGGGTCACCAATTGTAGCTGGTTCCTTCTTGGTGCTACTTGTAGTTGCCGGGAAGAATGAAGGATACGAGAGGCAAGCTATCGCTTTGTTGGGTATCTCTTTTAGGGGCCTCTCGTGTCCTCTTCTCTCCCTGTCGTTTGGGGGGTTGGCGTCTTGAAGGAAAAGCCGGTCGTTTTCAGAGTTTATTGAGTTCTTGGTTGGCTGAGGTTATTTTACAGAAGATTTTGTTATTTTATATACAGCTGAATTAATTAAATATATATATATAAATTTATGTACAATACTTATTTATAAAGATTATATATGATTCTTAAAATTACACAGTGATAAAATATATACAGTTTGGTACGCGCAAAATTGGTTTGTCGGTAACTAATATAAAAATAATATAAATGCGGAAAATTAACTGCGCGGCCCCACAAAACACAACATTATCAAGAATGCCATCATCAAGAAGCTGTGGTTCGAGAAACTGCTGAAGCATATCAAGGTAGACGGTACCTGTTACAGTTGCTTCCGCAAAGAAGAATGGGCCATAAATTTTGGATTTGGTCATTCCAAGCCACACGTTAACTTTTGGAGAGTCTCTTTGCCATTTTATGACTTCAGACGGTCTTTCATTGGACCAGATAATGAACAAATTATGAAAATAAAATTATGAATTTTTTTTAGAAATTTATACATTTTTAACACATATTAAACATGATAAACATAAATAAAAGTGTGTTTTTAAAAAATTTGTCCGATTTCATTGAAATAGATAGTTAATTCTGGGACACCCTGTATATTGGGCAAAAATTTCGCCCAAAACATCGCAAAAAAAAAAAAGCGACAATTTGCTCCAAAGCGAAACTGGCTGAGACTCAGCCACTCAGCCAACACCAGTGCCATTATTGTACAAAACGTAAATACTGACTAATGCGTTTGGAAACGTATTTTTACGTAACTGCTTTTGCAAAACATGACGTAACAATCAGTCAGGCGCAGGGGCGTACAATACACAGCATTTCTTAAAGGGGGGAGGGCACACACAATATATATATATATATATATATATATTTGGCGTGTGTGTGTGTGTGTGTGTGTGTGTGTCAGAGCTGGGCACTTCCCCAAACACTTCCGCAAACCGCAAATTCCGCAATTGCGGAAGTATGTTTTTCGTTTGCGGATTTGCGTTTGCGGCAAAGTCATCGCAAATTAGTGAATTTGCGTTGCGGAACTAAGACCGCAAACGCAAATCTTTTCGCAAATTTCCCACGTGGCCACTGGCCAAGCCCGCTAGTGCTGTGATGCTGCTGTCACTGGCCGCCAACGTGTCTAAGTCTCAAAATTTATGAAATTCAAATGATTAAATTTATTATTTAATTTATTTACTATTTACTTGCAGGAGGTGTTTTTGTTCAATATAATATATCAATATATGTAGTATTTTTATTTCTTCTACAATAGTGATTTATTGTAATAAATTATTTAGCCTTGTTTTTAATAAAAACAAGGCTAAAACATTAAACATTAAAAAGATATAAAAACTTTTTATACCTCTTTAATGTTTTGGATACTTTTTATAGTTAAAATTGCGATTGCGGAATTTGCGGTTTGCGGAAGTGTTTGCGGAAGTGCCCAGCACTGTAAAAATTGGAAATATGGTTTGCGTTTGCGGATTTGCGTTTGCGGCACCAAACATGGCAAGCAGTTTGCGGATTTGCGGTTGCGGAAGGTAAGGTTTGAGTTTGCGCATTTGCGATTGCGGAAGTGATTTTGAGTTTGCGGTGCCCAGCTCTGGTGTGTGTGTGTGTGTGTGAGAGCTCAAAATTGATGATGATTAATTTGGAATCAAAGTGAATTGCATCTTGGAAGGCTTCAGTTGTATTTTATTTCCAATTCATGGGCAAAGAATTAAATTTGCAGAAATTAATCGTACGTATAAAGACATATATAAACGTTCCTAAGCCAGCTAAAATAGTAGAATCATAATTATTATGGGCAACATTTACATACGTACAATACACCAACACCTTCGAATATATTTCCTGTATTGCTGCATACATTTCAACTATTATACTTGGATCATATACGTACATGATGATGATATGAATCAATGAATCAATAAAATTTATGACAGTTGATTGTAGAATTATAAAAATAAAAGGCATTCGGACACAGCAAAGTTTTAAGGAGCCAAGCCAAGCAAAAAAAAAAAAAAAAAAAAAAAAAAAAGTCGGCTAATTCACTGACTGGGTAACAAAATTTGAAACATTTCCTGTTTATTGTGATTTTTCTGTTTGCCCTGCTCTATCATCAACCGTTTCAAAAATAAAAGTTATCACACTTTTCATATGGCAAAGTATAAAAAGAAGGCTAACATAAATATTTTCTGAAAATAAAAACACTATTGGAAATTAATGTTTATTGAGCCAAAATTGTTTGACAAACCCAAAATGGTACAAAGGATAAAATATATATCATGAGGAGAACCGATAAGAGAATAACAAGCCTCGTTATGCAATGTGCGTTTCTTAAAAATGCACTGCAGAACGCGACTTCCGCGTATGAACATTCTTATCCTTTCTGATCAGCGACCATGTTCTTCACTCACATCGCCCAGGTTATCACGAAAAAAGTCTAGATGTGAATGCAGATAGTGTAATTTTAAAGACATACGGCACCCCATTTTGCCATAGCACTTAATCAAGTTTGACACTAACTCCTTATAGTTTGGTGCTTTATGGTTGCCTAAAAACCTACGAACCACATCATGGAAAGCACACCAAGCCTCTTTTTCGATCGGAGTCATCTTGGCTTCAAGGTTCTTTAAATTCAACAGCGCCTTGACTTGTGGTCCTACAAAGATGCCAGCCTTGACTTTGGCCTCAGAGAGTTCAGGGAACATAACTCGAATCTGTTGGAAAACTTCCCCTCCAAAATCTAACGCAGTTACAAACTGCTTAATTAGACGCAACTTAATATGGAGAGGTGGTAGCAGAACTATGTCAGGCTTCACAAGAGGTTCCCTGAGTACATTGTACTTTCCTGGTTGCAGTCCTTCACGTGGAGGCCACTGAACTGTTTTATAGTGCTCAGTTGAAGCCCTGCTATCCCACAGGCAAAGAAAACATGAATATTTAGTAAACCTAACAGGAAACCAATCATTTTGAAATCACCACACACGTCCCAGTTATATTGTTCATACCTGATTTGAGTGAGCAGTTGTTTGACATTTTCATAGTCCTCTTTCGTTTGAACAGAATGTGCAACTGGTATAGATGGATATTTGTTCCCATTGTGGAGTAGAACAGCTTTTAAACTCCGAGTTGAACTGTCAATAAACAGGCGCCACTCTGAGGGTATATCTGTTAACCCAGTAGCTGTGAATAGACCTTTAACCTCGCTGCAATAACAGAGAGAGCCATTGACATCGTAGAACCTTGCAAACTCTTCATGCCGCTTTCGGTATACAGTGCTCTTGCAGTCTTCTCCAAGCAAATTCCACTCTTTGAGTCTGGAGGTCAGAAGCTAAGACCCTGATTTCGTCAGACCCAAATCTCTAATTAAGTCGTCCAATTCCATCTGATTTGGAAGGTGAGGATTTGCACTGAAAGTTACTGTATATTCTTCATCATGACTGTCCTCACCAGTAGAGGACAATGATTATGTTTATGTTTATGTTTTATTCAAGTGATTACTTATTATGCTTATTCCTTTTTCAGAAGACCGTTGTCATTGTTTGACTTTATATAAATAAATAAACGATCACAAAGAGTTGGTTCTCATTTATGACAACGGTCTTAGGTACAAATGACTGATTAATTAAATAAATAATAAAATAAGTCTACAAACGTGGTAAATTCAAGCAACTGTCAACCACCCCAACCTAATTAAGCAACTTCAACAAACGCTATCCACAATGCCTGCCGTAGAATGTCCTATCACAGGTTGTACCTATGTCACAGCAGACCTGGACCCAGCCATTGTAGCCGCACTTATAACAGCCCACTGCACGACCCATGTCCCAAGCCCGACAGTCTCTGCAAAGGTTGAGAAAGTAAGACGGCCAACCATTTCGGCTGCAGGTACCAGTGAAGACTGGGCATATTTTACGTCGCGTTGGACAGATTATGCGGAAGCTACAAAAATCACTGGTAGGGACAAAGTGGTACAACTACTTGAATGCTGCGACGATTCACTCCGCAAAGATTTGACAAGATCCGCAGTTGGAAGCCTAACAAACAAAACCGAAGATGAAGTCCTTGCTGCAATCAAGAAACTAGCTGTCCGAGAGGAGAACACCATGGTAGCCAGGGTTACCCTACACAATATGCGACAAGACCGCGACGAAACTGTGCGCAGTTTTGGAGCCCGTCTTCGTGGTCAGGCCGGAGTCTGCAAATTTCTTGTTGAATGCCCAAGCTGCAACAACAACGTAAATTACACTGACCCCATCCTTCGCGACGTCCTTACCCGCGGAATTGCTGACCCGGAAATACAACTGGAACTCCTCGGCAACAGTAACTAGGAGATGACCCTGGAAGACGTCTTTCAGTTTGTCGAGGCGAAGGAAGCAGGCAAGCGCTCAGCATCACGACTGCTGGACTCCCATGCCGTGGAGGCCGCAGGCAGCACATACAGGAGAAATAAGCAAATACTCCCAAACAACAAAATGTCCCCTGTTCATATTGTGGTAAAAAAGGACACGGCAGAAGAGCCCAGTCCACATACGCAAGAAGGATTGCCCTGCGTACAACCACAAATGCAAAATTTGCAAGCGCGACAGCCATTGGGAATCCGTATGCAGGAGCAAAGACAAGGACAAGAGCCTTTCAGCCACTCCTAATAAAGCTGATGAGTGCGAAGGTGCGGTATTTGATCTTCTCTGCGCCACAAGCAACACTTCCGAGCCACATAAGAAAAGAGCAATCGCCCTCGACCATCACATTTACAATGAACTATCGGACATGTGGATCAAGGAGAACTCACAACCACAGCCACACATCAACCTGACAGTCAGGACTCTCCCCGAAGACTACGAGGCGCTTGGGGCAACCCTCAATGCCCACCCAAAAACCGTGGTACTGCCTGCCATGGCAGACACAGGCTGTCAGAGCTGCCTCACCGGTATCAAGGTTATCCACCGCCTCGGGCTTCTCCAGTCTGACCTCATCCCTGTGACCATGAAGATGCACGCCGCCAACAACAAGGGCATCAAAATCCTTGGCGCAGCCATACTTCGCCTCACTGGCAAGGATGAACAGGGCCAACAAGTAGAAACGAGACAGGTAACATATGTGACAGATTCTTCTGACAAGTTCTTCATCAGCAGAGAGGCATGCGTTTCACTCGGCATTATCTCGGGAAGATTTCCTACAGTGGGGGAAGTCCAACTGGATCCAGCACAATACTGTAACAACAGTGCCAGCACGCCACACAGTGACAGCGGACTTGTAACTAACTGTGACTGTCCAAGACGCCAACATCCTCCATCACCTCCAATCGAGCTACCGCTACCCGCTGTTGCGGCGAACCAGCAAAAGCTCAAGGAATACCTGCTGGACTATTACAAATCAAGCACCTTCAACACTTGTGACCACCAAGCGCTGCCCATGATGGACGGCCCCCCAATGAAATTGATGGTGGACCCCAATGCCAAACCAGTCGCACATCACACCCCCGTCCCAGTACCAATCCACTGGCAGGAGGACGTGAAGGCTGGCCTCGACCAAGATGTCAGACTGGGTGTCCTTGAACCAGTACCCGTTGGTGAGCCCGTAACCTGGTGTCACAGAATGGTGGTGTGCGCCAAAAAGAACGGAAAACCAAGGCGTACCGTTGACTTTCAACCCCTCAACGCTCACGCCACCCGCGAAACACACCACACTCAATCGCCATTCCACCAGGCCAGATCAGTACCGCAAGGCAAAAAGAAAACAGTGTTTGATGCATGGAATGGATATCACAGCGTACCAATCTGTGAAGAAGACCGCCACTTGACCACCTTCATAACGCCCTGGGGTCGCTACCGTTACAAAACCGCTCCCCAGGGTTACATTGCATCTGGTGACGGTTACACAAGAAGGTACGACGAAATTGTATCGAGCATCCCTAACAATACAAAGTGCATTGACGACGTCTTGCTCTGGTCAGACACAGTGGAGGAGAGCTTCTTCCAGGCCACCCAGTGGCTTGACACCTGCGGCAGACACGGAATCACACTGAACCCCGACAAGTTTGTGTTCTGTCAGGACAAGGTTGAATTTGCAGGCTTCGAGATCACATCTGACAGTGTCCGACCCTGTAAAAAATACCTCAAAGCAATCCTAGAGTTTCCATCTCCAAAGAACATCACCGACGTTCGATCATGGTTCGGGCTCATCAACCAGGTGTCGTATGCCTTCAGCATGGCCAAGAGGATGCAGCCGTTCCGCCTACTTCTGAAGCCAGGAACACCTTTCAAGTGGGATGACGAATTGGAAACCATCTTCGAAGAATCAAAGGATGTCATCATCACAGAAATAGAGGAGGGTGTTAAAATTTTTGACAAAACCAAGCCCACATGCCTCGCCACAGACTGGTCGAAAACAGGCATCGGCTACTGGCTACTTCAGAAACACTGCACCTGTACACGAGTCGAACCCTTCTGCTGCCATACTGGATGGCGTGTCACATTGGTCGGCAGTAGATTCACTACCTCAGCTGAGTCCCGCTATGCACCAGTAGAAGGAGAAGCACTTGCTGTCGCCGATGCCCTTGACAAGGCGAGGTACTTCGTGCTGGGATGCGAAGACCTAATAATTGCAGTGGACCACAAACCTCTCCTCAAAGTGTTTGGTGACAGATCCCTAGAGGACATATCTAATACACGCCTCAGAAACTTGAAGGAAAAAACCCTCAGGTACCGCTTCCGGATGATCCACGTACCAGGCGCGAAACACAAAGCTGCTGACGGGGTGTCACGATACCCCACTGGCGACCCCATACCACTGACACTCCCCGATGACGTAGCAGCCATCCATCAACCATGCGAGGGAACGGCGTTCTTTCCCCCCCCCACCTTCCTAGCCGGCATACGGACATCACTGACAGATGGTAATGGCATGGAAGCCTGCGTCATTTCTGCAGCCGCATCAACACTCAACTCGCTGAGCCTGGCATCAGTGACATGGGATCGAGTACGCACCGCCACGACCAGCGATGAAGTCATGAATAGTTTAGCCAATGTCATAGAGTCCGGCATGCCTGAATCCCGCCATGCACTCCCTGCACAGCTGCGGGAATATCACCAGTTTCGCGACGACCTCCGCACTGTTGACGGCGTGGTAATGTACAGGAACCGCACGGTTATCCCGCCGGCCCTCAGGCAAGAAGTACTGGCTTCACTCCACTCAGCTCATCAAGGTACTTCATCCATGATCTCCAGAGCAGAAGACTCCATTTTCTGGCCTGGCATCACACCAGCCATCACAGCACTACGGGCTAGCTGCAACCACTGCAACCGCATGGCACCAACCCAGCCCAGCGCTCCACCCACTCCACCAACATCACCAGAATACCCCTTCCAGTGCGTCTGCGCGGACTACTTCCACTACAAAGGAGTAAACTACCTGGTCGTGGTGGACAGATACTCTAACTGGCCAATAGTAGAGAGGTCATCAGATGGTGCTGCTGGACTCATCGCCTGCCTCCGACGGACCTTCGTCACCTTCGGCATCCCCGACGAACTGGCTTCCGATGGGGGCCCTGAATTTACCGCAGCAGCCACACGGCAGTTCCTCAAAAACTGGGGCGTACACCACCGACTCTCATCAGTGGCTTTCCCTCACAGCAACTGTCGGGCAGAAGTTGGTGTCAAGACAACGAAACGCCTAATAACCGACAACACTGGACCAAACGGCGACCTCAACACCGAAAACTTTCAACGGGCCATGCTTCAATACAGAAACACGCCGGATAGAGATACAAAACACTCCCCAGCAATGTGTGTATTCGGCCGCCCTATCCGGGACTTCATTCCAATCCTTCCCGGCCGATATAAACCACACGACACGTGGCGTGAAAACTTGGCCACCCGAGAAGAAGCTCTGAGGAACCGCCACATGAGGGGAGCGGAACGCTGGTCAGAGCACACCAAGAGACTCCCACCACTAGCAGTCGGAGACCTTATACGCATCCAGAACCAGGTCGGTCCACACGCCCGTAAATGGGACAAGACAGGTGTGGTCATCGAAGTCAGGCAGTTTGACCAGTACGTGGTTAGGGTCGATGGATCTGGGAGGGTAACTGTAAGGAACAGGAAATTCCTTAAAAAATATGAACCCTTCAGCACACCTGCTCCAAAGATGACCATAGACCAACATTTGAAGAACTTCCTAGCGGTGCCCACCAACAGCCCACCTGCTGCACCACCTACACCTGCCAGGTCAGCACCAGGACCAAAGACACCCGCTTCACCCCGTAGTCCGACACGGTCCAGCCCACACGTTGAACGCAGGCGCCCGACCCCTGAAGAGACCACACCCCCACCCAAGAAGACATGTCAACGCCGCCCATCGACATACTACCACCTGCACCCCCTAGGCCAATGGGTACGGCACCCCAAACTGCAACTCCACTAAGGCATTCGAACCGTACCAGACGCCCCCCTACCTGGCATGAAGACTACCATATGAATCAAGAAGAGTAACCAATCAAGTATGCTTTAAATTAAGGGCACTGACAAAATAAGGTTTAGTCTTTATCCGTAAACATACAAATTTTTTTTTTTTTTTGCCATATTATCCTTAATAATCTTCTTTATAAAATTGCTGGCTCAAAGACTTGGGGGAGAGATAGAGTACAGTACACTTTACACTTTACTTACTAAGAACTTTATATTGTGTTCCCAATACAGCTGTAACCTCATTACTGTACTATTACTTTTGTCAGGAATACCGTTGTACAACCCTTATTTTAATATATGATTCAATCTCTCGCTGAACTCTCTAATTGTATTGTAATATGTTTGATTGGATATAATGTACTGTATAATTCCATAAGTATTTATATTTTAGTTTCTACAGTATCGTATTCATCATGATGTAATAGCAAAGCCTTATGTTCTCATATTACTCTTAAATAAACTAGTATCTATGTTTTCTTATTAAAGTACTATACTGTATTCACTTTATAAAACAATATAAGTCTTTGCACTACTGTACTGCAATTACCTCATATCACATCTAGTATCAAAGACTTGGGAGGAGATAGAGGACAATGATTACGTTTATGTTTATTTATGTTTATGTTATATTCAAGTGATTACTTATTATGCTTATTCCTTTTTCAGAAGAATGTTGTCATTGTTTGACTTTATATAAATAAATAAACGATCACAAAGAGTTGGTTCTCATTTAACCAGCCGACATCTCAGATGAGCTAGCTGCATCCTCATTTTCAACCTGCAAAGCAAAGAAACAAAATATAGGCATAGCTATATATGTAGAAGAGCATCAGCATTAAGCAAAATGACCCACAGTCTGTAAATACAGAAGATAAAGTAATGGATAGATACCTGTTCTGGTGGACGTGGTATTGGAAGACCTTCGCCATGTGCTACAGGAGCTATGGACGACGCTATGCTTGGATACTGAAGAGTCTGCCTTCCTTTAACTTTCCTGTACTTAGAAACATCTACCATGAAGTAGTAGCAATCGTCGTGGTGGCTCTTTGGTTCTCTCCATATTCTGGGTACAGCAAAGGGCATTGCCTTGCGTACTCCCCGCAGCCACCCTTCAAGTGTGGAGCGGCAGCTTCCACAGATCACATGGGATGCCCAGGGCTTATCTTGGTCATCCATAGGCATACCAAAATAGAGCTGATACGCGATCCAGAACTTGGTGCCTTTCACAATCTTGTGCGATACTTGCTTGGGGCCTATGTAATACCCACAAACGTAGCAGAACATATCCGGCGAGTGTTTACAAGCTCTAGTTGCCATTCTCTTTACCAAACTGTACTACATTAATCATAACCTGCAGATATAGAGAGAAGTTATTAAATGTGCAACAGATTACAGATTCCAGAAAAAAGATGTATTCACAACACTGAAATAATGTTCGCAATAAAAAAGGATCGATAACACTCAAATCGTCAGCACAGAGAAGCACAGAAACACAGTACTTCAGTGCTGGTAACCATCAGACAAATAACCTGCTTTCTTTGTGTGCTCACACTTACTGACTTCTCAGATTCTGCGCTCTTCTTTATATAGCACAGTGGAAGTTTCGGACAATTTCTAGAGCAAGAAACTTTCAACGAACATCCGGATTGTTCTCAACAATTCCTGATTATTCTGATATTGCTGCGCCCATAATAACATTATACTGGTAAAACATGAAAAATGGATTATCTCTGAAACCATTGATGATACACACAAACCAAGGCCAGATTTGGTCTCAGCGCCCACAAATGCATATAAAAACATAAAAAATCTATATAAACAGAATCAGTGTTACATATCTGAACCCAGAACGGTCCTGTTCTGTATATTAGCCTCGACCTCTCGTAATTTGAGTTGAAACTCTTACCAACGCGTCGGGCGTGTGTTGACTGTTATGGAAAAGTTCTCGCATGACGCCATCGGACATTTCAAGCAAATTATGTAGTTTGGACTTGAAGATCGTGAAAGAATGTGGCTTGAAGTCGGTTTTTTTGTGAGAAGAAAGTGGCCAAAGTTTCAGAGATAATATGAAGACACTCGGCCGCGCAGAGGTTATTCAACAAAGTCAGTTGTATGATTTTTAAACCTTGGCTTGCTATGTTTCAAGTTAGAGTGCGGCAGGAATTTACCAGATGTGATGAGAAGTTTTTCCATTACGGTAAAGATTCGGTTGAACACATCCACCCAAACTAGTGACGAAAATAAGTTTTTCTGCTGTATTTCATGCTGTTTCAAATGAATCTGACCTTCATTTTTGGCGCAAATGCACCGTTATGGAGATACCCCCCCCCCCCCCCTCTCCAGGGCTTTGAAGAAGAGGGAAATTGTGGACTAAAAAGCAGGGCTGTGGAGCTGGCACCAAAATCTTAAGCTCCGGCTCTGGCTACAGCATTTTCAAATTTCTGGTTCCGGCTCTGGCTCTGGCTACAGCATTTTCAAATTTCTGGTTCTGGCTCCGGCTCCAGCATTTTTTTATGCCCAGCTTCGGCTCCAGCTCCTCTCACCATATATTAATGATTGATAAATCTCTTGAAATTGTATCTTGCTACTCATAGGCCATAGCAGGCAGCCACACAAAACATTTCATCACCATCACATGATTCATCAGGCTACTTTTTAAAATTTAGACCAAAGCCTGTTGCAGCTATTAATCTAAATTCTAATGACTATAGCTATGCCTTTGTGGCTTTTTTTTATCATTTATTAATAATAATATTACCTACACCTTTCATGACAAAAAAAAATGTTTTACAAAAAGACAAAAAAAAACCTTATTCGTTTGTATTATAGAATGTTTATTTGGAAAATGTAGCCTTTTAAAAAAATTAAAATAATTTTTATTACTTTTTATACATCTTCATTACCTACATGCCTGTCCTCAGAAATAAAATGGCTTCTGCTAAGTCATCCTTCATTGATGCTCTTAAATCAGATTTCACTATTCTCAGTGCTGAAAAGAGGCGTTCTACACTGACTTGTGTGGGTGGTAGAGCTGGTACAATACTAGCTACATTCCTTATAATCTTTGGATATAAGGGTATGACATCGTCAACTGTCAGTTTAGAGGAGCGGTTGTATTTTTCTACTTCCTTTAATTCAGCATAGAATTCTTGCTTGAATTTGGTTATTTTCATCTGTGGAGGATTCTTTAATTCTACTTTGAGACGTTTTGCATTTGATCTATCTATTCTGTCCAAATATTTTGTGAAATCTTCCTCATCATTTGAAGAGGATGATTGGTTGGTAATGCTGCTATCTTCTTCATTCTGGGCGTCTGGTTTTTCAGATACCAGCTTCTCCATGCGCAATGCAATGTCATAGAGGGCCTCTTTTCCTTTAGCTTTTTGATCTTCATTTAATAGAACTCTGTTCATTGGGTCTATGTAAACAGCAGCTAATACAATTGCATTTTCTAATAGTAATACCTAGTGATGTTAAAAAACCGTTTTTTTTTGTTTTTTTTTAATAATAATAATTAATATAGATATTGCCAATTTAATTATAAGGTATACTTTTGCAATGATATATATTTTAAAAATAAATAAATAAATAATAAAATAGGCCATATGGTACCAGTATAGAATGTCCTTTTCAGCCTATTTACAGAAAAAACTGGCCTCTTTCTTGCACTGAAAGGCTTGTATCTTGAGATCCGTTAAACTTGCGAGAACACTGGCTGGGAGCTGACTGCCCATTGTCCAACCTTTCCAGGACTCTCCCATCCATGCCTCAGAATTTGAATCTCCCACTTAACTATCCTTTAGACCCGCGGTGACATATTTTCCCCCTGAGACCATCCATATATATACATACACATACACCCATATACATATATACCAATATATACATAAATACTTATATATACATATTTATATCTATTGTATACCCAATACACACGCATACATCCAGAATTCCAGATACATACGCATGCATACTCACATATATACCTACACAAACTCATACACCTCTATTTCACCCTTTCATTACCTCCGAGATCATTTAGCACATACAGTAATATCCATACAGCCAAAAGAAACCGATTAAGCACAGACAGAGCAGCAAAGCTAGTATTTATATCCCAAAATGCAAAATTCCAAGAAAGTGAAGTAAAACATGGTGCTACATTGGCTTCGTCAACATCCAAATCTGCAATAAATACCAGTACCTGTGATATTGAAACTATTTGCTTTAATCAATCTAGTGATAATGATTCTTCAATGGAAATAGAATCAGATAATGAAAGTTAAACAGCATTAGGTTAACACAAAGGTTAAAGAAAGAGATGAATATTTTTATTTTTTTTATTTTTCTATTTGGAATATATATACTGGTACTCTTGCCAATCACAATTATGTATATTGTTTGAAACGAGGAAGAATGTTTTATGTTCTAGTTAAAAAATATATATACATATAAAAAATGAGGGTTTGTTTTTCCTTTCTATTATATACTTTTTGTGTGATTCAGTTTTTCTAAAAGATAACTATATATACTAGGTATAACTGTATAAGCATGGTAGTATAGTAAATTATAGGTAATACTAATATACTTATTAGATTAAAGGAAGAAAAATATGGAATGTTTAAAACAATAAAAAACAAAAAAACAGACTATCTTCGTTTTAAACAAAAAAAATGACAAAAAAAACAAAAAAAATGACATAATAAAAAATGACTCACATCACTAGTAATACCTCTTTTTCTTCATCGAAGAAACAATTCCCTCAGCAAGTAGTCCTCCTGTTTGATTGAGACAAAATATTAATTCTTTCCATGCCAACAAGAATTCACCAGAAGTTAATTCTTCTGTTTGAAACTTTTTAGTGACAGCAAAAGGGTAACAAAGCAGAACTTCTAATTGGGTCAATTGCATCCATTCATTTTCAGTTAATGAGAGATTTTGATTTGCCAGGTCTTCAAGATGTGGTTTCAGATCAAGCAAACGCTTAATCATCAAATAGGTGCTGCCCCACCGAGTATCTTGATCTAAAATAGCTCCCATACCTGAATGTTTCTTCACAATGGAGTTTATTTTTGGTGTTCTGGCTGCAGTGGCTACCTGTCTGAACTTGCTGATCATAGTTGCTACGTGTCGTTCTTTTAATCCATCCCTTATCGCTAACTGCAATGTATGCACAACACAGCGCATGTGTTGAATATGAGATAGCATAGTGCAGGGCCGGATTAAGACCTTTAGAGGCCCTAAGCACTTAAAAGATTTTGGTGCCCCATATATATGTAATTCAAAATTCTACTTAACATTAGAATTAATAATACGCAATCTATAAAAATATCAATATTAACATTTCACTATTAACGAGCCACATTTTATATTTACATTTATTTATTTATTTAAAACACAATATTTAATTATAGGAAATATGAACATTTGCTTAGGGCCTAAATTGTCCTAACTACGTTTGATGTTATATATACATTACAAATTATTCACTCTGGTTATTACAATCTAAATTCTTTTATACTGTTATGACAATAGATAAATAAATTATAAAATAAAGATACGTGTATGATAAAATATTGTTATATATACAAATAAAGTACACTTCATAGACTTACCCTAGAGAAGAAGAGAGAACAACAGATAAACTTCTTCAATGCTAATTAACTTAGGTCAGTATATCTTATTATTATAATGGCCGTGATAAACATCACTTGATACAACAGCAATATAGAGAGTTTATAGTTTCTTTTATTTTAATATTAATTTATATTACAATTCTATAAACCTAAATCTTTCTGTAAAACAATACCAAATGATTATGTAAAATATATTTAATATTATATGTACAAATCACACGTTCAGAATAACTTCCTATAGCACACGAAAATATTTAATCTATATGTATTTTTAATATGGCGCTCAAAGATTTGATATAAACAAAATAATAACGCAAAGCGTAAAGTGTGTGATTACAACGAAATATATTTATTCTCTCAAAAGGGTTGTTGTTCACTACAAATTCAAACAATGAAAAAAAATAAATACTATATATGAATATATATAATTCAGTTTTCAACAGCTTATAGGCTATAAGCCGCGATTATAATAGTATAATAAATCCATGGTAAATCCGACAATGGAAAATTTCTGTGGTGCCCCCCTTCCCTTGATGCCCTAAGCACGGGCTTATTTTGCTTAATGGTTAATCTGGCCCTGGCATAGTGGCTTCTTCAGCAATATCATCTAGAACTTCATCATCTTGTTCTGTCACTATCATTTCATTTGCAGAATCAATTTCAGAAATGTCATCTTCATTTTCCATTATTTCCTTAGTAACTGTCCCTCTATTTAGTTTTTCAATAGTGCTTAGCATATTCGAAGCATTGTCAGTGACAATACATAGAACTTGTTCTTTTTTTATTTTAAAATCTTGTAAGACAGTTTCGACTAACTTAGAAAGATATTCACTGGTGTGATGTGCATGTGTATTCCTTACTGCCAGTGTCCGAGTCACCTTTTTATTGTTGTCATCTATATATCTCACATTAATGGCAAAATAATTAACTCTATGGTGAGTGCATCCATCCATTTTGAGGAACACAAAGCGCTCCTTAAGAGTTCTTTGAAGTTCCTCCTTTTTGTGTGTGGCATCTTCAGTCACAATCTTTCTAATGCTATTTCTATCCAAAGAAACTTGGAGTTTACTGGCCATTTCTCCATTAAGACCTAAAAAAGCTGGTGTTGAGAAAAAGATAAAGGTATACTATTTTTTACCACCATTTCTATGATGTACTTCTTGAATTTATCTGAGGTCATATTTACAGTAACTTTATTACTAGGAAAGAAACTTGTTAATGGTGACATTTGCAATTGTCCCCCAGGACAAATTTTACTTTTAGTTGAGGTGGATGCTTGATTTGCTTCACTGTCTTTCTTATTAACAATTTCTAAAATTTTTGGATGAAATCATTGTAGATGTCTTTTTAAATTTGATGTCTTGCCGGTCTGGGTTGGTACTTTTGTATCATAGCTTGTACAAGAACTAATTTTAGTTTCACATAATTGTTCATCATTATTTTCTTTCTTACAGTGACAAATGAAATATTTTCCATCTGTAGAAACTGTAAAGTATTCAAATAATGCGGACTTTGTTTGACTTTGAGATCTAGTTGTCATTATGAAAGGGCTCAAAAAAAGAAGAATGAAACTTAATATTTTCAATTTTTAAAAATTAAGCTTACTAGTTTGTTTCTAAAAATTAACACATTTCCTGAAAAAAATTAAGTCCAATTAGAAATCATTCAAAATAAAAAAAAATAGCATAAAAAAGTTTGTATCTAAATATGAACTCTTTGTATTGGGCTGGAGCCGGAGCTGACACATTTTTTATCAGCTCCAGCTCCAGCTTCCCAAAAATAACTGGCTCCAGCTCCAACTCCAGCTCCACTCACCAAAATTGCTTCAAGCTCCAGCTCCAGCTCCAGCTCCAGCTCCAGCTCCACAGCCCTGCTAAAAAGACAAGAATCAATGGCAATTCAATATATAGTACTTGTTCAACTGCTTGTGACTGGGAGTTAAATCCAATATTAACCCATAGTTTTAATGTATAACCTCACCTCACATAACATAAATTTACCTTAAACGCTTCGGGAAGTCCGCTCAGCGCCTCCTGAGGTGGGGCTACGATGGGGTCGCCACCCTTCTTTTCTCTCACTCCTGCCATACGATTTGGTCCCCTATTGGATTTGTGGGGGCTGGTGGTCTGGCAGAGGAATACCCTGACACTGTGGGTTGGTCGGGTATGTTGGCTAAAAACATGTCCAAGTGTTTTTTTAAAAGTATCTACTGGGACTGCACTTATATCCAGGGCTGTGGAGTCGGTGATAAAATTTGCCGACTCCAACTCCGACTCCAAAAATTTTAACATTCTGACTTGCATAATTATGACTCCGACTCCGATGGAATGTTAAGGCCAAATTGATTACAATTAGTTTTATTAGGCCAATAGAGATTCATAAACAAGGCATTTCGTCACCACCACATGACTCATCAGGGTACTTAGTAGCTATAACTATGCCTTAATGGCTTTTTTTCTCTTTATTCAAAAATTACAATAAATCCCAAAATACAAACTGATTGAAGCTTAAACAAAATAAGATTATTATTGGTTTAGCAAATTAATAAGATGTTTTTGTATTATTATAAACATCCATAACAAAATGTACTAACCTAAACTGAATTTGTTCTTAAAAAAAGGATCGCTTTCATTAAATCTTCTTTCAGTGATGCTTATAAAAATTATCAAATTGAAATCTAAAAATCTGAAAAAGATTTAGGGTTGCTAGTACAAAATTTTTAAATTTCCTTATTATTAATTATGTTAATTAATTAATTATAATCCTTATTAATTGTAAGCAACTATATTTATATATTATTTATATTTATATATTATATATTAAAACATTAGGTTAAATCTATTTTATTCATAAAATTGAGCTGGGCCTAGGCTGCTATGGTTATAATTGAAGGATTTGCACCGACTCCGACTCCATCCAACTATGCACTTCCGACTCCGACTCCACTCAAAATTGACCGACTCCACGACTCTGACTCCACAGCCCTGCTTATATCTCTAAGGTACTGAGGCAAGGAGTTAAACAGGTGAGAACCCTGCCTGGAGATACTATTATATTGAAGGGTTTGAATCCTTCTCAGACTGTTTGGTGGGAGGTGATATTTTTTACACATTCTTCCAGTTCTTGTTAAGGTGGGCACAATTGGTTCAGTATTGGGGGCAACAAAAAGCCCTTCTAGAATTTTCCAGGTATAGATTAGGATGTATCTCTTAAACCTTCTCTCTATGAAATAAAGGTTGAGGCCTCTGAGCCTATCCCAGTAGTTTAATTTGTTTATTTAATTAATTCAGCTGTATATACAATAACAAAATCTTCTGTAAAATTAACCCCAGCCAACCAAGAACTCGATAAACTCTGAAAGCGACTGGCTTTTAAATATAAGTAGTAGCAAGAAGAAGACAGCTACAATTGGTGACCCTGGAGTGACCCGAAGCAGCCAGTGGAAGCAGCATCCTTCAGTCACTGGGTGGAACAAACCGAAGCCACGCCTCTTCGCCGCCCACCCGTAGTAGCCGGTCGGAACCGAAGCAGCAGCAGACCCGAATTACATTCCCGCAAGATGGAATCTGTTGAATCAGGAGTGCACCATGTCACCATCAAGCCACCCACGTTCTCTGAAGCGTCGGCCGCAGGATGGTTCTCCATCATGGAGGCACAATTCCACATTTCCAGAATAACATCCGAAGAGACCAAATTTTTCCATGTTCTAGCCTCGTTACCCCCCGAAGTCGTCTCACGAATTTCAGCAGCAACTCTCTCCAACAAGTCGTACACCGATTTAAAAGAAGAAATCGTGAGTCATTACAAAATGACGAAGCCAGAACTCTTCGAATGACTCATCTCCAACCAAACCAAACTTTAAGCCGCTTCAATCAACCAAACCAAACTTTAAGCTGCTTCAATCAACCAAACCAAACTTTAAGCCGCTTCAATCAACCAAACCAAACTTTAAGCCGCTTCAATCAACCAAACCAAACTTTAAGCCGCTTCAATCAACCAAACCAAACTTTAAGCCGCTTCAATCAACCAAACCAAACTTTAAACTGGCTTATATAGTTTCAGTTTCCCACACAGGTACCGGGCGCACAATCGGATGGCATCGGATTGGAGAAAAAGCACGCAAGGAAAAAGGACGATGGAGGACGCACCTCGGAGGTAGCAAATACAGACCTCAGGACAACGCAACAACCAGAAACGAGGCGACCGAGGATCAATGCGAGCTGGAGGAAGGATCCGATTCAAATCAAGACCCGAATATTTCTACTTTTGATATACGTGCTCCGCTTCTCAGGGTGGGCAGTAGTGTGGGTCCGCGCAGTTAATTTTCCGCATTTATATTATTTTTATATTAGTTACCAACAAACCAATTTTGCGCATTACCAAATTGTATATATTTTATCATTGTGTAATTTTAAGCATCATATATAATCTTTATAAATAAGTATTGTACATAAATTTATATATATATATTTAATTAATTCAGCTGTATATACAATAACAAAATCTTCTGTAAAATTAACCCCAGCCAACCAAGAACTCAATAAACTCTGAAAGCGACTGGCTTTTAAATACAAGTAGTAGCAAGAAGAAGACAGCTACAGTGGAAGGACAATTGATTTCCACAGGGTAAGCATGGTCATACTGTCCCTAGTTCTGAATGTCCTCAGTATATATCCTATTAGTTGTTTGCATGATGAGGTTACTTTGTCAATGTGCCTATTGAATGTTGCATCTTCAGATAATATAATCCCTAGATCCCTGACATGATCAGTTTGTACAATATCTTTTCCTGTGGGTCCAGTGTAGTTGAATTGTTCTTTCAGGTATTTATTTGGTCCATACTTAATTAGTTCAAATTTGTCTTCATTGAAGGCCATATTGTTTGCATCTGCCCATGCATATATAGTTTGTAGATCTTTTTGTAGCTCTACACAGTCTTCTTTTTCTGTAGTTGGTGTTAGTATTCTGGTATCATCTGCGAATGACAGGAGAGAGCTTCCTAGGTTACAGTTTATATTGTTTAGCATTATAATGAATAGAATTGGTCCTAGTACTGTGCCTTGCGGCACTCTACTAATCACTTCTTTTTCTATAGATCTTGCTCCATTTACAATTGTTATTTGTTTTCTGTCAGAGAGAAAGGCATGGATCCATTTTCCTATTTTTCCACAAATACCAAGTTCTTTTAGTTTATGGAATAATATACCATGGTCAACCTTGTCAAAAGCTTTTGCAAAGTCTAGATAGATGACATCAATATTGTGGTTTTCTCCCAAATATTGTAGGATTGTATTGCAATGGTCTATAAGTTCAGTAAGGCAGGATCTCTTGTGTCTGAAGCCATGTTGAAAGTCTTCTAAGAGATGTTAATTTTCTATAAAACTGACAATGTGCCTTTTCAGGACTTTCTCAAATATTTTAATAATATGGGAAGTCAAAGATATGGGTCTATAGTTCTTGGCTTCCTTTCTTTTGCCTCCTTTATAGATTGGGGGTAATATTTGCTTGTTTCATGATTGGTCGTATTCTACTGGTGTCTAGTGAGGATCTCCACAGGATTTTCAAAGGCAGAGATAAAGTATGTTTGCATTCCTTAAGAATCTTGGCTCCAATTCCATCTGGACCAGGGGCTGAACTCCCCGGTAGCTCTGTTATTGCTTGTTGTATATCTCTAGTGGTTATTTGTATATCTTCCAATAATGGTCTGTCTTGGTCATTTTCTTCTCTATCAAAAAATGCTGTAGTTTTTATTTTCTTTGCTACTACAGGGGTACTCCAGCTTAAAGCATATTGAGATTGTAGAATATTTGCCATTTCCTGTGTATTAGATGTGAGAGTTAGTTGATCTTTAGCAAGCAATGGACCAATGCTCGTTTTGATAACTGCTTTGCGTTTAGCATAGCTAAAGAAAAATTTGCTATTTTCCATAACCAAACCTAAAATTCCTCAAAAGCCTGTAATGTACTCTTGTAAAATATACCATCTAACCTAGTACTACTTACCTTTCATGGTCCCTACAATGACCCAACCTTACCTTTCTGGGTATAATTACTATGGTGTTGGATACCACAGAGGTTAATTGAATGCCCAGTTAGGTCAACTGTATGCCCTCAACAACTGGTTAGGTTAAGTTGTGATATTTTCATTAAAACTAACAAAAATAACACAACTTAACTAATTGTCAAGGGTATAAAGTTGACCTAACTGGGAATTCAATTAACAACCAGGCATGGGTACCCCATAATGAATTTGGGACCCAGAAAGGTAAGTAGTACCCCTAACCTAACCTAGCCCTAGATGATGTCTCACTCAAACTCCAACCACAAACAAACATTCAAAAGCGACTGTTGAATTCAAATTTCAGTTGCTGGACCTGTGTGGGAGTATCACGTGACAATGGGGCAGCCACTGATTGGCTAATGATAAC
Source organism: Bathynomus jamesi (assembly GCA_023014485.1). NCBI lineage: Eukaryota > Metazoa > Arthropoda > Malacostraca > Isopoda > Cirolanidae > Bathynomus > Bathynomus jamesi. Next base: position 217,201 of record JAJOZX010004646.1, read on the forward strand.
ATGACTACATACGTCATGGGATGAGATGGTTTCATAGTAAATATTTACTGTTATACCAGTCTCTGATAGAAAGTTTGGATAATATGAGTATTGTCACGTTTAGAATATCAAAAGCAAATATAGCTAATTATAAAATATTAAAGCATAGTTTTCTCATCATTTTGATATAAGTCACTATGTTCGCAGATGCGTCCTTACCAAATTATGTAGATTTGAATATTATGATATTTTTGCAGCTTTTTTTTCCTGCCCTTCCAATATTTGCCTGGTGACATCATGAAAACATGATATATGAGCTAGGCTTTTTAGGTTACTACTTCTACTTATGTTAGTTCTTCATAGATGTTGGTCACGATGACATGTGAAGGGTGCGAATATTATTTTGAGGATTTAATATATGAAGTGCATTCTAATGACTCCCGAGCAATAGAAATATTTTGAAAACACAATATTTGGATAATATGAGTATCATGTTCAGAATATCAAAAGCAAATATAATTATAAAATATTAAAACTAACCTAACCTAACATGAATATGTTATTACATTATCATTTGTATAATTTAGGTCTTGGGGGTACGGGGGCAGATCCCCCATAAAGATCATGCATCATAAATTGATCGGTATATGGTTTTATATTTTTAATTTTTGAATTTCTGATGCTAAAATGCTGATCAATATCGATCAATTTGTCATGCGTGATCATTATGGGGGCTCTACCCCCGTACCCCTGAGACCTAAATTATACAAATGATAATGTAATAACATGTTAGGTTAGGTTAATTAATACCAAAATACATTTTTCTAGTAATATTTGATGTTTTGCTTAGATTTTGACCTCCATTTCCCTTGAAAATGAGCCAAACTTCAAAGTACTATAACTTTGTTGGATCTCATTTCCGAGGGAAATGGAGGTCAGATTTGAACAAATCACATCAAATACTACTAGAAAAATGTATTTTAGTGTGTAAAATGACTGAACGTGTCTATGTACATAATTACTGAAAGTTTTAAAAACTGATTTTCAATGTTTTTCAATGTGCTGAAAAACATAAATTTCACCTTCAAAATTGGCTGAACCTAAAACAACCTAAGCAAACCTAACCTAAAACTAACTGATTCAAATTAAAATCAGCGGAAGCGCCATTTTTTGACCCTTTTCCCATTAGAGAGTTTAAGCTTCAATAACTCTTTAACAAATCATTTGCGATGGAAATGAGTATCATTTTTTAATTCAGCACATTGAAAACCAGGTTTTAAAACTTTCTACCAGAGACAAGTGTAATAGTAAAGAAATACCGGTTTCATTAGTGAATAATGGCACCAAAAGTTAATAATTTTGAAAATAAATATCTCGATAAATAGGAATTTCTGCCAAAATTAATATAGAATAAAGTATTATTATTTTTCACTCTCTCTCCCTGTATAAATATCAATATCGAGTTTGGTGGATGTGTTCTACCAAATCTTAACCTCAATTACTCTTAACAGTATAAATAAGCTGGACTAGTATACACCTATTGGTGCTTTAAATTACTTGCCTCAAAACTTTTCTGTTTTTATTATAGATATGGATTTTAACTTTGCTTGGTAGTCTGTCCCATTGGTCCAGTATTTGCTATGAGAAAAAATGTTTTGGCTAGGAGACATTTTGACTGGTAACCCTTAATTGGATTGTCACTACAAACTAAACTTAACTTTATTACTATTTAGAATATTTCTCCTTAATTAATAAAAAATTTATCAAGTCCTTTCTTAAAACTATCCAAAGTACTGCTGTCCACTACTGCAGTTGGCAAGTTATTCTAAAAATCAACCACCCAGAAACTGAAGATATATTTATGTAAATCTAATCTAAAAGTTGTCTTCCCAGGTTTTTTTAATTGTGACTCCTATTTGTATTGTCAATTTGTAATGATGATAATCATTTTTATACCTACCCTATCTATGTCTGCAAGCATTTTTATAGTTCAATCATAATTTATCACCCCAAATACACCTTGCAGAAGAGAACTTTCTTTACTCACTTAGTTTATCCCGAGAATTTTTCCCCCCCTCAAGCCAGAAACAAGTTCAGGTTAATATTGGATTTTACTCCCACTCATAAGCAGTTGAACAAGTACTATATATTGAATTGCCATTAAAAACTGACTAAAAAAATATATATCTTGTGCAAATTTGTTCAAATGTACTTTTTTTAATAAAATATATTTCCTGTTTTGGCTATAGGTTCATTCCATGTCAGTTTAAGGGAATTTTGGGTCAAAAGAACATGACCATCACCGATGTTTTTGAAAATTGGCACACTTATGGCACTTGTTTCAACAACACTCTAGCTCATGTAGTTCTGGACATATGGCCATTTGAACTTTGTAAAAAAAGGTCAATTTCCAAGGTCATGCCATATTTCAACATGAAATATTTCAGCTCATATTGCACTTACAGAGTCCATTTAAACACTATTTTAAAGCTTTTAAGCAGATCTACAACTTTGTTTCTATTCATATTTTACCTCAGTGATAAAAAAAAAGTTGATCTTATTTTTGACCTTTGACCTTGTGTAGGTCATTTGATGTCACAACCGATTTTTTTCTCCTTTCACCCAATTTTGGGTACACATGTCTACCTTAACCTAGAACAAGATTTTTAGTGTTGATTAAGTTAGTATAGACACTACAGCCATTTAGGTGGACCATACCTACCTCCATTTTGACCAAATACCTTTTTCCACCAAACTTTGAGGTGCCGTTTCTTTGGAACTGTTTGAGCTAGAGTGTTGAGAAAAGTACCATTATATTTGTCTCACTGAGATCTATAATTTCTGCTATTTTTAAGACAATTTGCCTTTTAATATGTATATTAAAATAACCTATTCCTTTATTTTTACCACTTGAGTTATAAGAACTGATTCTTGTCTAGCTGGGTGAAACCATGAAAAAAGAGGCATCAACATAACTTATATTTAAAAAAGGCAGTTATTAGGCATTTACAATATATTTTATGGAAGCCATTATTGTTACATTTATAATAATAATAAAGTATTTGTATATGCCTTTCAAGGTAATTATTTATCCTACCAAAGATTTGACCTTAGACAAAAACTGAGATCATTATTCAATAGCAAACAGTAAGAAAGAAAAACCTATAAGAGACTTTAGGGTAAATCCAAGATAAATAGACAGGTAGAAGTGCTGATATAACACTAATACATCTTCAGTATTCCAGGAACTTGGTCTGAGAGTGTTTTTTAGTGAAAAAAAAATTCTCAAATTTTTTTGAAAATCATCAAATAGGTCAAAATTTAGGGTCAGGTCAAATTTTGGCCAAATCATGACCTAAGAATTTTTTAAATCCCTATATCTCGGCTTCTAATTGTCGTAGCTTAATAAACTTTATATGGATGGAAGTGGAATGAGCTCTTCTAGTTTCCAGAAATGGTACTTTCATTGGGATAATTTAATAAAAAAAATACTTAATTTTGAAAAAAAAAAAAAAAATTCAGGATTTGACATTGAAGGGATCAATTTTTATAAATATTTTATTGAAGAAAAAATGTTGCCTGAGCAAAGATCTACCATAATCAGCAATAAAAAGTTAGCTTACAGGCCATTATATAGTTTAAAACTTAATTTTATTAATGCTGGCTTTCTTCATTTTTTCAGAATTTCATCATCAAAAATTTATTTAATGAAACTAAACATATTAAATAGTAGGATAACAATATAATAAGGATATACAGGTAACCCCAGTGGCGTAGCATGGGGTGTGCGGACCGCACAGGGCGGCCACTTTGGGGGGCGGCCAATTTTGGCCAAGGCTGGCATTACGGTATGGTATGGTACGAAATACCATATTGTTTTCTATGTTTTAAATTGAATTATTAAATTTTTTTTTTTATTGTCTATCATCACGGTTTCAATTTTCTTCATTATTACATTGTTCCTCAATCAATAAAATGTAAATCCTTTATATACGTGTGTTTGCTGTAGTGAAAGGTATGTTACGTTTAAGGAAGGGGGCGGCCAATTTGGCTACCGCACAGGGCGGCCAAAACCCACGAGTCGCCACTGGGTAACCCTCATTTTATGCCGCTTTAAATTACGTCGCTTCACTTTTACGGCGCTTAAAGTAAAAGCTTAAATGGAAAATAAAAAATGGTAAAAAGCCGTAAACTATGCAAAATATGATGCTGTAACTGTGCAGGACTATTGGAAGTCATATGACATTTTAAAAGGCATTTCCAACATAGCCGCAGCTTGGAATGAAGTTTCAAAATCATGTCTAAATGATGTCTGGCGTAAGCTGTGGCCTGATTGCATTGCTGTTTTGGTGAATTTGACAGTGTTGAAACTGTGACAAAAGACGTCACTAACATAGCGAGTGAAGTAGGTCTAGATCAGGGGTGGCCAACCTTTTTTTGATGCGTGCCATTTTTAGGTTAGGTTTAATTCGGATGCGGGCAAAAAAATTTTTTTGAAAAAATTATTAATAACTTGTAAGTAAAAATAAAAATATAATATAATATTTACCTTAAATAGAAATATAATGTGAAAAATATTTACCTTAATTAGATGTTTGATGTTGCTTCGACTTTACCAACTTCAAAATATTTGGATTTAAGTCTGTTGTAGCAAGCTGCAATAAATTTTTTAGATTAGAATCAGTGAGTTGGGATCTTTGTTTCAATTTTATCAATTTCATAGATGAAAAGGCTGATTTTAATATTTAGTCTTAGAAGTGAAAATTTGGCACAATTTATACTAGACCTCGATGCGCCACTTCAAAGTATCTGATGCGCCACCTTTGGCGCAATGCACCACGGTTGGCCACCCCTGGTCTAGATGATGTGGAAGATGATGATGTTGATGAACTGCTCAATTCTGCAGTTCCTCAGCAAAAAAAAAAGAGGATCTCCCTCTGGGAGTCTGGGATCTTCTTCTTCCTCAATAAATCATTTCCATCTCGCCACTGTCAAACAAGATCAAATAATTTTGTTTTTAATTGCTTTAATTACCAAAGTAAGTAGTAATTTATCTTTAATTCAATTATTTTATTAATATTAAGCATTCTTTTACTAGTTTTAAGCATACAACCCATTAATAATTTTAATTTTATGGAAAATATGGGGTCACTTTTGGAGAATCCTGGAACCTGTCCTATTTATTTAGGTAGAAGCCCATTATTTTTTAGCTTCACTTTTCGATGGCAATCTGCTGGAACCTAAATCAAGGCATACCTGTAATTAGCATTTGTAATTAATTGTAATTTAAATACGTATCTACTCTCTACATGCATGCTAAGTGCTAACTTCATACATATATGCTAATTTGTTTTAAGTTTTCTTGAGAAATTTTCTAAATCTTGAGCTGGAAAGACATACTGTATCCTTGTTCCACCTCTTAAACTTGACTCAACTGTTCCAAATATGTTCTCGGGGGGAACAGGGCAAATATCGTCTTCTACAGAAAAAACATACGAGGGTGCTATTCCTGAAGGATAAAGAAATTTAATCAAATAATTGTCATATTCTGCATCATATGACTTGACCAGTCCTAACTACAATTCTTTTTCATACACACAACCGACAAAAGAGCCTACATCTATTTCTTTATTGCTTAACTCTCCTTCGATATCACTGGCTTCTCCATCATGATATACTACTTCTCCACTAACAATTTTTCTTATTTCTTCTGACTGAAAACTATTAGATAACGAATATACTTTTAAAGTGTTTGCTGACAAAGGGATAAATCTATGTAATTTTTGGGTACCTTTAATTGGAATAATCTGTAAATTGAGACGCTCTTGTAGGGAATTTTCTATTTCTGTAACTTCATTTTTGGATACATAAAAAAAATTATTGTGGAATCTAAATTAGTTGAGCAAAATTCAAAAAAGTCTTTTGGAGTTAAAATTTGATTATCAATCGGTCGTTGTAAACTGGCTTTTGCTACTGATCTTTTCACAGTGCCACCTATTCCATCGCATACGCTCTTTCTGTGTGACGTAGCAAAAAAATTCCACTCCACCTATTCCAAAATCGGCTTTGTGGTGGCATAAATTAAAAAAGTTTAATTTTTTCAACAGGTGGAGCCGTAGAAATATTTGTAGATGAGCTACTACTGCGCTCAAAGGATTCTTCATTTGCTGGTAAAGGACACAGTTCCTGTAGTGGTACAGCTTCTTCTGCTGGTGCTGGTACAGATTCCGGTATTCCAGGTTGACTTCTCATTAAGGTGTAGCAATTGCTACACAATAGCTGATCCTTTTGAAGAACTCCATAACTTACAGAAGCCATAAGTTCCGTAACTTTTTTAATATTATTGAAAATTCTTTTTTGTTTTTTTTAAAGGATCACAACAATATAATTTCTTATTTTTTGGCATTTTTTAAAGTTATTTTCTAAATGAAAGTACCATTTTTGGAAACTAGAGCTCATTTCGCTTCCACCCATATAAAGTGTATTAAGCTACGACAATTAGAAGCCGAGATATAAGGATTTAAAAAATTCTTAGGTCACAATTTGGCCAAAATTTGACCTGACCCTAAATTTTGACCTATTTGACTGATTTTCAATAAAATTTAGGAATGTGTGTTTTTCACTAAAAGATGCCCCCAGACCAAGTTTTATGCAAATTGAAGACATGACCATGTTGTTTATCTGTCTATTTAACCTGGATTTACCCTTTAGTCCTGCCTAATAAGACTCAAATTTAAATAGGAATACTAAGATACTAACCTAAATACAAAATGTAATTAATAGATAATAAATGGTACAATGAACATAATAGTTTTAATAAACAATGATAATAAAAAATTTAAGTACCGTACCACTATTCAGACATTTCCCCAAATGCGGATTAGGAGTTGAAAGCACTCCCTTCTCCCTCACCAAACTCTTTGCTTGCCTAGCCATGTAATCTGAACACTTAAATTCTTCTCTGATCTTTACTTGTGTCCATCTTTTTGGTAGGATAGTAAGAATTGTCAGTTTTCACTTTGACTTGTCACTTGATTCAATTTCTCTTTTAGTTGTTGAAGAATCTCCAGTTCTGTATCATCTGAGTCACTGCATGAAATTGGTTGTTTAGTTGCAAGTTCAAGCTTTCTTTTCATAACTACTACTACTTTCCTCAACTTTCTCTTTGCGTAACCAGCACTGTCAGAGAGTTTACATGGTTTTATTGGGGTCTCATCAAGTGTGTCCAATGAAGCATTGAATTTACTAAGCTCATACTGCATTTCAACTACATCTCCAATGGTTTCTAGCTCAGATGGGGCACTTGATGAGGTGGATGGTGATTTTTCAAGTGGTTCATATTCAGGCATTGGGGATGGACGATTTGCTAGTATATTTCAACAGGTTGCACATGCTTTATGATTATTTGTTAGTTTCAATTCAGGATTTTGATCAATCAAATTTTTAGTCAATGCACGAATGCCTTTTTTCACTTTTCCTTTGTGTTTTTTAAATGGGTCACAACAGAACCTGCCCATATTCAAACTGCTGAAATCCATGTTTATCTAAAAAGAAAAAAAAACATGTAGCTTAAAAGGCAGGGTTGGGTTCAATTACACAAAATGGAAACAATTACAATTTTTTTTTATTTTTCTTCAAATTAATTGCAGTTAGTATTGTACTTCACAATTTCAAGATCAATTGCAATTACAATTACAAAAATACTGTATAACTATCTATTCTATACAGGAATACCTCGGATAAGACGGTTAATTCGTTCCGCCGACATGCCGCACTGTTTGAAACCGCCCTGTTCGAGGCATGTTTTAATGGGAAATACCGTAGGTCGTTCCAAGACATTTTAAATTACGTTTTTTGTATGATTATTTTCGATAATTATAATGATTTAACATGTTTAAATGTGAAATAAAACAATAAGAATGCAAGATCATCAGTCGAAAATTCTTTTGTAGGAACGTCTTCTGCTTCTGCATCTTCCTCTTTCGCTTCTTCTTCTTCATAAACTCGTTGTTGTTCTAGATTGATTAGAGTTTCACTGTCTAAATCTTTCGAATGCGATTCAATGCACTCGATAACATTTGGTGCATCAGCATTTTCGAATCCAAGATCCTTCCCAATGCTAACAATGTCAGTTGCAACTCCTGCAATGTGATTTTCGAAACCACGAAAATCAGTTGCACAATGTGGTAGAATATTTTTCCACACTGCTCGCATATTACTCGCAGTGACTTCAAGCCACGCTTGATTGATGTTTTCTATAACATTTCTGATGTTATAATTTTTCAAAAAACTTGTAGTATAGACCGCGCGCGGGTTGTTTGAAACTTAATATATCGTCGCACTGACATTCCTTTTATAAATATCTTAAATATTACATTAAATAATTAATTTTATATTATAATATTCAATCCGTCCTATTGCGAAATCCGTCCTGTTTGAAACCGTCTTATCCGAGGTATTCCTGTATATCTAAATATATATCTATATCTAAGTATAACTAAATAAACTATCAAAGGTTTATTTTCATTGGATGATGTATGACTGCCAGATCTAGGGGTATAATTTTTAACAATTGACATTAATTTATCAATTACATCAGTTATAGCTCAAAAATCAATTACAATTACCTTTATTTTTATTTTATTTTGAATCAATTGCAATTATAATTAATGGAAATTAGGATCAATTAATTAAAAATACAATTATAATTATTCATTGTATCCAACCCTGTTAAAAGCTATTTTTGCTTACATGGCACAAATAAAATTTGGGACCTACTGATCTTGTTTCAGAGGTCTCCAACAAGAAAAAATGTGCACTTTGATTTATAGATTGGAATAAATACAGATGCCAAAAAAAATCCTTGCTCCAAGGTTTAAATAAGCTTATTTTCACATGGGTACATACTGTTGTACACAATGAATAAATACACAAAGTTAAGTAATTCTATTAAAACTCATCTAACTCTTAAAACTGAACTTATTCTATAGGGTAGTACCTATAGTAGGGTGCATCAAAAATGGCAACTTTCAAAAATTGATTTGGCCCTACGTTATTATGGTTACATTCCCTAAAAAAAATTCACATGCAAAATTTCAGGTCAATTGATTAATATCTACTGGGTCCACCTAGCTCCTAAACTTTTACAAAAATGACAATTTTTGGGATAAATTGCCTTAAATTATTTTTTTCACATATACCTTTATTTTATTGAATTGAATGAGCCTTAAGGTACTATAGGCCTAGTATGTTTAGTTTGCTTGTGTTTAAGCCATAGCTACTATTAATAAACATCATTTGCCATCATGAAATACCTATAGCTATTTTTTTCTTATTTTCAGGCATGTAGACTACTTTAATATTAATCTATGTTTCTATTACAGGTCAATTTTTGATATATGTTGGTGATAATAGTTGATATATGATATAATGGATAATAGTGGTAAAACTTGTTCAAGTGGTGCAGATAAAGTTGATGTAAAAACATGAAAAAAACCCTGTATATTTGGATTATGTCCTGGCATCACAAATAATGATGCAAAGATTGTAGGATGTCGCTTGCCAACAAGTGAACAAGTTCTTAGATGTTTCCTATTTCACCAGCAACAGGGTCTAAAAGAGTGAAGAACTAAGCGAGATATAGCTAAAATTGTTTTAACAGAAATTCGACCATTCTACAATAAAGCCAACATACTGAGAAAAAAGCATGTGAGAAAATAATTTTGTTCTCAGAAAAGAATGTGAAACAGAGAAATTCCATTGAAAAGAAGAGAGCTACAAAGTACAAAGACAAGACTAGAAGATATGGAAATGCAACTTAAAATGACTTTTCCACTGTGGATTAAAAATGCAGAAAAAATTATGAGTAATCCAGAAGATATACAATTTCTTCAATCTATGCAAGGGGATAGAATTGCTTCTTTTGGAGCTCATGATCAAACTTTAGCATCCAAAATGAAGCGCATTAATTTTCGAAAATGTGAAGAAAATGCGAGAAAAGAAAAGGAATTGAGAGACACTGAAGCTTCTTGCAGTTATGTTGAATTAGAAAGCAGTAGCACAAGCGATACAACTACCATTGAGAGTGAGTCAGAAGCTAATGATGGAGCTGAAAAAGATGGAAAATCCACACAGTCAACAGTCTGTTTAGGTACTCAAGCTATCATTCTGAAAAGACTGAAACTTGTTTCTTTGGCATCAAGAATGAAAATGACTCTGGCACAACAGGCTGCATTCACAATTTAAGCTTTTGTTGAAGAATGTGGTGGTAACACTAAGGCAGTGGCAACTTCATATGCTACAGCTGATAGAGCAAGACACGAAGTAGCCCAAAAAATTTCAAGTTCCATTAAAAAATCGTGGAATCCTCCTAAATTGGCCTCTCTTCATTGGGATTCAAAAATAATTTCTACTCTGCAGGATAAATATGTTACAGAAGAACGATTAGCCGTATCAGTTGGAAATTCAATGGATCTCAAACTACTTGGTATTCCATCATATCATCCTAGTACTGGTGGCAGTGGCCAATCTGGGAAAAACTTGACTGAAGAAGTTATGAAGCTACTGAAATTGTGGAACTGCTCTGATTCAATAGTGAACTTGGTTTTCGACACTACAGCAACCAACACGGGACATGTGAGCGCTGCATGCATAACTATCCAACAAGAGATTGGATGGCCTTTATTATGGTCTGCATGCAGGCATCATGTTGGTGAAGTTATTATGAGTCATGTGTATGGAAAAAATAGGTCCAGCTCCAACCAGAGTAGCCTAAACACAACCTAGGCTATGTTGAAGATGGAAGACCTAGACCAAAGATGAACCAGCCTAACTATTTGTCCATAAACAGGACTTCCATACTCTTTTGTTAAACAATTACAGCTGAAATGTCAGCTTATTTAACCTAAATTTAATAACCGAAGGGAAATTTATGAACTTCTTACCTTGAAGTTTTATGAGTTTTATTTTTTGACACCAATAATGAACATTTTTATTCCGGCTTCTTCCGACGCTGTTATTATGCTTATTCAGCTTCTCCTTTTTTTTCCTCCCTGTTATTCCGCTTATCCCGATCTTTTTCTTCTTCTTAAAACCGTCTTGCCATTTCTGGCTATGGGATCTTTTTTTCTTTTCATCCCATATTTGTTTCTTCGTTGGTGTCTTTTTAATTTTTCTCAGCAAGAGTTCATGTTCTCCTTCCGAGTTATTTTTTATTGTTATTTTTTTTTTTTTAATGTCAATATGGCTTATCCAAGATTAGGTGGGTCTTCCATTTCGGTACTCCCAAATTTTCCACATATTGGGGCCAGCCAGAAAGGAAAAATTGCATGTGAAACCCAATTTTTTCTTTAATATTTGTTAACCCATCTTAGATTACCTATAATTTATGTTTTATTTGTTATTCCATTTTTGTTTTTCCTCACTTTTTAATATAAAAAGTGTAGCATTTTATAAAGTCCTCACCCTTTCCAAAATGAAAGGGTGTTGCATTTTAATTTATTTTCCATAGGAAATATTACAATACTCCAGCCCTTATTTTTTGTTGTAACATCTGCCTAGCTCGTAGAGCAGTTGAATGTTGTGGTCTACTATTTGTGGTATAGGTTATTGTAGTAGTAGGACTAGTTACATCATTTATTGAACAGGTTAGGTTTGGTATAGTTTGGGTCAAATTTTGATCATCATCAGAATCTATTATAGATTCATCTTCATGATCATTTTTGTTAACAGTAGTTGGTCCTACTTCTAGGGGGTATAAGAGTGATACATCTCTTATAGTTTCACCTGAAGCAGTTTTAAGTTTTACAACCCTGGTTAATCCATCTTCCCCAGTTTTTAGTTCTAAAACTCTACCTATGGCCAACACTGTCTTGGTGTACTTTGTCTAATTAGAACTACATCTCCTACCCTGATTTCATTAACCCAGTCTTTGTTTTGTATATATTTATGCCTCTCTCTCAACCCAACAAGGTATTCATCACTCCATTGCTTTTTAAATTTTGTTTTTATATTTATTTGTGATAATCTATTTTGCAAATCATGATTATCATCACTCCAAGGTGGATCATCCAAGGAGATATTGTAATCAGGTAGAAGGTTAATGACTTCTCCCTTAATCAAATGATTTGGGGTGAGAGGCTCCACATCATTAATATTATCCCCTACATAAGTAAGAGGTCTGTTATTGACAACATTCTCAATTTCACTAATGAGAGTGAGAAGTTCAAAGAATTCAATTTGTTTTTTACCTATTGATTTCTTTAGGCAATTCTTTATTGTTTGGATATTCCTTTCCCAGATTGCTCCATACCATTGTGATGCAACAGGGATGTATTTCCATTTTATTTTGTTATTTTGTAGATATGTTATGGTATGTGAATTTTGTAATATGTCATTTATTTGGTTTTCACCAGCCTTGAAATATGCTGCATTATCTGTCCAAACAATTTTGGGTACAGAATGCTTAGCACAAAATCTTCTAAAGCTATAGACAAATGATTCTGTGGAGAGATCACTCACTATGTCTAAGCTGACTGCTCTAGAAGATGAACATGTGTAAAGTATGATGTACATTTTTTGTTCTGTTGTTCCCAGACCAACAGTCAAACTTCCTGTATAGTCTATGCCAACTGTTTCGAAAGGCCTATTAAAGGTGACTCTCTCTGTTGGCAAATCAGGAGGATTGGACTTCCTGAAAAATCTGGAATGAATCCTTTTGCAGGTGACACAGTTATTCAAAACTGTCTTTACAGTCATTCTGCCTTTGGGTATCCAATACAACTTTCTAATGGCATTTAATGTTTGTGGAACGCCCATGTGATAAAGTTCATTGTGTTTCTCTCTAATAATTAAGGTTGTAATGTGATGGAACCTAGGAAGAAGAAGGGGCTATTTACTGTTATATGTGATTTGTGATTTGTTTAATCTACCCTTACATCTTAATAAGCCATCTTTGTCAATGTAAAGATTCAAGTTTATTACCACAGAGGGTACTTTGTTCATTTGTTTACCAATTGTTAGAAAATCTATTTCATTTTTGTATTCTGTTTGTTGTATGTGGTTAATCCAATATTTGGTAGCTAGACTTGTATACATTTCATTATCATTATTTCTTTGTTTATTTATTTTCTTTAAACAGTTGTGAATGAATCTGAGACAGTAAGATGTTACCCTTACAAGTTTGCCAAAGTCAGAATAATTGTTATAATCTAATAGTGGCTCAACTTTATGTGTGGTTATCATGTTAAGTTTTACATTAATTTGTTCTGCTGGCCACATTGTTTCATCCTGAATGAATTCAGGTCCATGAAACCAATTTTTGTTGGATTTTAGTAATTTACAGGATAATCCTCTTGTAAGAAAGTCTGCAGGATTTTGTTTTGTTGGAATGTATCTGAAGGTTATGTCCAAATTTTGTCTAGCTTCTTTAATGTCTCTTAATCTGTTACGGACAAAGATGTTTTTTGAGTTTAACTCATCAGAGTTGATCCATGCCAAGCAGATTTGACTGTCAAGCCAAATATATGTAGTTGTGATGTTTACATCATAATAGACTTCATGGAGAAATACTGTTATTTTTACAGCTAGATAACCCGCAAGTAGTTCAAGCTGAGGAATAGTTTTCTTTTGTTTTAAGGGTGTTACTTTCCCCTTGGCATAGATCAAATGGCTGCCATCCTCACCTACAAGGTAAGCGCAACAGCCATACACTTTTTCACTGGCATCGCCAAATACATGCAAGGTTTGAGGTGTATCTCTGTGTCCACAAACTCTAGGAGTATTTATGTTTTGTAGTTTATTGACATCTTTAGCTAACCTTTTCCAGCTATCTTGTTGTTTATTGGTTATAGGATCATCCCAGTCTACTTTCTGTTTCCAAAATTCTTGTAAAAGAACCCTGGATCTGATAGTAGAAGGAAGGAGTAAACCCATAGGATCAAATATTTTTGAACTTTCGGATAAGATCTTTCTTTTTGTGTTAGCTGTTGTATCTAAGGTGTAGCCTTTTGTGCAGAGTGAGTCATGAACTTTAGAATCTGAGTTCAAATCCCAGATCATACCTAATGTTTTCACCCTGTTTGTTGGTTCTGTCAATCTTTTGTCTTTGATTTTATTTTTTGATTTAGTCTCTCATTATTTGTGATCCACTCTCTTAATTCAAAATTACCTTCTTTCATTATTTTATCTGCTTTTATGTAAACTTCATTTAATTCTGACTCTGTTTTGGTTGATCCTACAAGGTTATCTACATAGAAGTGATCTTTCAAGAACTGAACAGTTAAATCATTTTCATCATGAAAATAAAAACCCACTCTAATAGACAGAGTTTATTTCCACGACAGTTTCGACGCCTACTGGCATCCTCCTCGGGTGGATACAGAAACACGAATGAACCAAAACAAGAGGGAAAAACAGTCCAGGGACTGACCGTTAAGAAATTCGCACCTAGGTTAGATCCCATTCTCCCGACACCGGAAGGGCATTTTCATTAAGTACATTCGCGCAAATTTAAAACTATCTTCCTGTTCTAAACATACAGATTCTATTATATTTTTTTCTTACATAATTATTGAATTTATTATTAATTTTATTACATTTAATATTGCATAATTATTTATTACAGAAATTATAAATTTATTATTACATTGGTTATTACATTATTGTTTATTATACAGAACTTATAAACCGAAAAATGAATGAAAAAAGCCGATTAGGAAACAATCCAGAGAAATTCGCACCTAGGTTAGATACCATTCTCCCGACACTGGAAGGGCATTTTATTACAGGGTCCGCTTATAAGTACATTCCCACAAATTAAAACTATCTTCTTGTCCTATACATACAGATTCTAATATTTTGACATAATTACTGCATTTATTATTACATTTACATTTTTTTAACATTTATTATTATTACCTTTACCCTAATTATTAAATTTATAATATTACCTTTATTATTACATCTGTTGCATTTATATTTATTTCCATATTTATTACTTCCATTATTACATTTACTAAAGGCGAGTAAGGAAACATTCCAATCCAGAGACATTTAAGAAATTCACACTTAGGTTCGAACACGTTCCCACGACTCCGTAAGGGATTTTTTGACCAAGCATCTCATTAAAGGGTCTAACTTATAAGTACCTTCGCACAAATTAAAATTATCTACTTTTTCTATACACACAGATTCTATTATTTTTCTTTTGACATAATTATTACATTTATAAAGTACCTTACTTGATTCCCAATCTATAGCATGATTATTTTGGCTGGCGTGATAAAAAATGGCATTATTAGTATTACAACTTCTGAAGGCATATTTGTGTTCTTTAATACGGGTTTCAATATTTCTTCCAGTTTCTCCCACGTATACTAAATCACAACTTTTGCAGGGAATGCTGTAGACACAGGCTTGTGTCACCAATAATGCCTTCTCCTTCGGTGAAGAATTTTATTTGCAACGTTTTGGTATGGGAATGGGGTCTCCTTTATCCCCAATACTGAGTACATTATACATGGAATACTATGAGTCGGAATTGTTGCAAACAATATGTCCCAGGAATCTAATTTGGTTTCGTTATGTAGATGATATTTTCTCATTTTGGCCTGACCACTGGAACAACTTTGACACTTTCTTTCAGTCATTAAATAATCTTGTTCTTCTATTAAATTTAAATATGAATGGGAGAACGACAAACAATTACCTTTTCTAGATGTTTTGGTCATTAACGAAAGCGGAAAGCCCAATTTCACGG
The DNA here is from genome assembly GCA_023014485.1 of Bathynomus jamesi. Lineage (NCBI taxonomy): Eukaryota > Metazoa > Arthropoda > Malacostraca > Isopoda > Cirolanidae > Bathynomus > Bathynomus jamesi. The sequence continues at coordinate 232,937 of JAJOZX010004646.1, forward strand.
TTTATAGAAAACCTACTCATTGTAATTCGTACATTCATTATTTTTCATATCATGATGAAGGGGTTAAAAGCTCAATTATTTCTTCCATGTTTCTAAGAGCACTCAGGATTTGTAGCCCACATTTGCTGGACCCGGAAAATTCAAAGATTTGGAACATTTTTAAGGATTTAAAATATCCCGAGTGGTTTATCAGAAAGGCATATTTTAAAGCCAGAAAATCTTTTTATGTCCCTCGGGAACCTTCAGTTAACCAAAAACAATATGCGAGTTTGCCTTACATTGCCGGCTTAGAAAGAGTAAAACCGTTGATGAAAGATTTTAAGTTTGCTTTGGCATTCAAATATTCGTCTACCGTGAAAAGTAAATTGGTTAGGAATAACGTGGCAAAAGAGGAACAAGCCTGTGTCTACAGCATTCCCTGCAAAAGTTGTGATTTAGTATACGTGGGAGAAACTGGAAGAAATATTGAAACCTGTATTAAAGAACACAAATATGCCTTCAGAAGTTGTAATACTAATAATGCCATTTTTTATCATGCCAGCCAAAATAATCATGCTATAGATTGGGAATCAAGTAAGGTACTTTATAAATGTAATAATTATGTCAAAAGAAAAATAATAGAATCTGTGTGTATAGAAAAAGTAGATAATTTTAATTTGTGCGAAGGTACTTATAAGTTAGACCCTTTAATGAGATGCTTGGTCAAAAAATCCCTTACGGAGTCGTGGGAACGTGTTTGAACCTAAGTGTGAATTTCTTAAATGTCTCTGGATTGGAATGTTTCCTTACTCGCCTTTAGTAAATAATAATGGAAGTAATAAATATGGAAATAAATATAAATGCAACAGATGTAATAATAAAGGTAATATTATAAATTTAATAATTAGGGTAAAGGTAATATTATAAATTTAATAATTAGGGTAAAGGTAATAATAATAAATGTTAAAAAAATGTAAATGTAATAATAAATGTAGTAATTATGTCAAAATATTAGAATCTGTATGTATAGAACAAGAAGATAGTTTTAATTTGTGGGAATGTACTTATAAGCGGACCCTGTAATAAAATGCCCTTCCAGTGTCGGGAGAATGGTATCTAACCTAGGTGCGAATTTCTCTGGATTGTTTCCTAATCGGCTTTTTTCATTCGTTTTTCGGTTTATAAGTTCTGTATAATAAACAATAATGTAATAACCAATGTAATAATAAATTTATAATTTCTGTAATAAATAATTATGCAATATTAAATGTAATAAAATTAATAATAAATTCAATAATTATGTAAGAAAAAAATATAATAGAATCTGTATGTTTAGAACAGGAAGATAGTTTTAAATTTGCGCGAATGTACTTAATGAAAATGCCCTTCCGGTGCTGGGAGAATGGGATCTAACCTAGGTGCAAATTTCTTAACGGTCGGTCCCTGGACTGTTTTTCCCTCTTGTTTTGGTTCATTCGTGTTTCTGTATCCACCCGAGGAGGATGCCAGTGGGCGTCGAAAGTGTCGTGGAAATAAACTCTTGTCTATTAGAGTGGGTTTTTATTTTCATATTTTGACCTTCACGTAGAAAAAAGTGAAGTTTTTTGCATTTTCATCATACAAATTTAAGTGATGTTTGATGGTTAAAGCCAGTAAACTAGGACTTGCATTTGCTCCAAACAAAACCACATTAAATTTAAATGTTTTAAACCCTTTATTTAAGTCATATGGATCATTAAACCACAAGAATCTTAGTTGATCTTTGTCATAATCATTTTTCAGATGAATTCTCAAAAAAGCTTTGCTTATATCACTTTGAACTGCATAGTCATCTAATCTAAATCTGAGAAGGATTTTTACAAGGTCTGAAATAAGATTAGGCCCCTCTATGAGACAGTCATTCAAGCTATGCTTATTGCCATCTTTAAGACTACAGTTATACACAACTCTAAGTTTTGTTGTGGGTGCATCCTTTCTATAGACTCCTGTGTGAGTAAGATAATGACAGTTGTCTTTTTTAAAGGGGTGATCTTTAACTTCTTCAATGAAGCCTTTTTCTAACTGGTCCTTGAAAACTATGAAAAAACTTTATAGGGCTATGGGTTGATTGCCTGATACCCTCATCCGTTGGAAATTTCCAGCAGATTTCAGTGGGGAGCTAAATGACAAAAGCCCTATGTTTTTTCGTTAGAGAGTTATGAATATGTAGGTCGTTAAAAGGACCTCTTTATATTTAATTGATTATGGTAATTTTTAGCGTCGGGATTTTAGATGCCTATATTAGAATGAAAATGAAATTGCCTCACCTTACTTTTGCTGGGTTCTTGGTTTGCTTCGATGTAGGGCATTACGATCATTTTCGGTGTAGGGCCGCCACGATGGAGTTACACGACGAATTAAACTGATGTAATTAATATAGGCTAGGCAGTCACAATATAAACACTTTTAGGCATAGGCCTAGCCTTTTATGAGTATTAAGTTTATTATAAGGAATTCACTCAGAACTTTAGGGAAGACTAAAGCACATCTTCCCTGTTTAAAGCGTTCGCTGCACATAAACAGCCCCGAGGCACTCCTTTAATATATCTTCATATTTTAGTATAAATTGCTGATTTGGCAAAGGTTGTTGACTCTTTCTCTCTTGTATTTTACATGGGTTAGCAAATGGAAAATTTGTTCATGTGAAATAAATGTTTCTCGTGCTTATGCAGACCCGATGCCTACATACGGTTTCTATGTATATATGGCAATCATTTCATTCCCATTAGGCTATGTCGACAATCCCGAGCCAATTTTGTATAGATATTTAATTCAATTAATTAATAATTTATATTTAATTATGAAATAAAGGTATCACATACGATACCATGTTGTAAGTGCGTATAGTTTTTCCATATACTGGGGGGGGGGGGGGGGGGGGGGGGGGGGGGGGGGGGGGGGGGGGGGGGGGGGGGGGGGGGGGGGGGGGGGGGATCAAAAGAATGAAGTAGAAATTTAGGAAGAGAGAGGTTACTCAAGACCTATTTAAATATGAAAGTTCAAGAGGCCAACTTCTCAAGTTTAGTTAAAGTTATGTCAATCAGTTTGACTCCCTTTAGGTATAGGAAATTTATGGAATTAAAGTAAAGTTATTAAATATTTAACTTTGCTCAATTTGTGTAAGGTTTATAAGTCACCAGTCTTAATTTTTTCTTGTAAAAGTTTTCTGGCTTTCAAAGCAGTCTTTCTTTGAGGCCTGTCTGGTTTAATCTGAGTTACATCAGGTACATTGAGAGATTCCTCCCCAATAGTATCCTGATCCATCCTTTGGGGTAATGGTTCTAATTTAGCCCCACACTCCAAAGGATATAGTAATGTGATATCTCTGGTGGTTTCACCAGTTGCTGTTTTCAGTTTTACAACCCTGGTAACTTCGTCTTCACCAGTTTTGAGTTCCAAGACTTTTCCCATTGACCAATGTTGTCTTGGTGTCTTGTCATGTATCAACACAATGTCCCCAATTTTGACTGAATCATTCCAATTTTGTTTTGTTAATTGTTTATGTCTTTCTCTAAGACTTGTTAAGTATTCTTCTCTCCATTTTGTTATAAATTGAGTTTTGATTTGTGTCAAATGTTGGTATTTTGTGTTGAGTTCTTTGTGTCCTATTTCCCAATCTGGATCCTCTGTACTGTTATGTTCAGATTCTGGTAACATGTTTACTGTTTCTCCCTTAATTAGGTGGTTTGGTGTGAGAGGTTCTGGCTCATTAATACCATCTCCCACATAAGTTAATGGTCTGTTGTTGACAACATTTTCAATTTCTGACAGAATAGTCATGAGTTCAAAAAGTTGTAGATGTTTGGTCCCAATAGTCTTTTTAAGGCAGTTCTTTACAGTCTGTATGTTTCTTTCCCAAATGGAACCATACCATGGTGTATTAACAGGAATGTACTTCCAGGATATTTGTTTGATTAAATGAGTTTGTACTGTTTCACTGTCACAAATCTGATGAATAATTCTTTCACCAGATTTGAAGTATGTGGCATTGTCTGACCATATAGTTTTGGGTACAGAATTGTGTGCACAAAATCGTCTGAAAGCAGCAATAAAAGCTTCTGCTGTCAGATCTTCTACTATGTCTAGACATATGGCACGTGTGGCAGCACAGGTGAAGAGTACAATGTACACTTTGTATTCCTTTGAATCCATTTTGTCTCCAAAACTCACATTTACCGCTCCAGTGTAGTCAATACCCGTGGTTTCAAATGGCCGAGTAAATGTTACTCGTTCCACAGGTAGGTCTGGAGGGCTTGGGGTCTTAAAGGGTCGTGAATGGATACGTTTACAAGGAATGCATGTGTTTAAAATTTTCTTTGTTTCAGTTCTACCCTTTGGTAGCCAGTAAGTTTTTCTCAGCTCCGTCAGGGTTTGTGGGACCCCATGTGGTGTATTTTGTTGTGGGTATCCCTGATGATGAGATTTGTGAAGTGATTTCTCCTTGGAAGAAGAATTGGGTGCTTAGAGTTGTAAGTCAAAGTTGACTTGTTAAGCCTTCCTTTACACCTTATCAGACCCTCTGTATCCAGGTACAGATTTAGATCCATGACAAGTGAAGGAATTCCTTTGTTTAATGTGTTACTGGACCTAAGATACTTCAACTCCTTGTCAAATTCTGAAGCTTGTATCTGTTTGAGCCAGTATTTTGTTGCAGTTTCTGTTAAGTTAGAAAAGGCCTTCTGAGGACAGTGTTTGAGAAGGTAGCTATTGACAAACTTGCAGCAATAGACTGTAATTCTCAAGAGTTTGTTGAGGTCTGAATAATGTGTAGTCAAATATAGGTTTGTCCTCAGTGATCTTTTCAGTTGTTGTAGAGTTGAGTGTGAGGTTAACTACTTTGGCTGGCCAAAGATCCTCACATGTTAGCCATTCGGGCCCTTCATACCAGATTTTATTTGTTTTCAACAGTTTGTAAGAGAGCCCTCTTGTCAAAAAGTCTGCAGGATTCTCTTTTGTTTTTATGTACCTAAATTTGATACCAAGGTTTGTGTTTGCAGTTTTGATTTCTGTTAGTCTGTTTTTCACAAATATGTTTTTGCAAGAAGTTGTATCTGTGTTGGTCACCCATGTTAGACAAATTTGACTGTCTGTCCATAAGTAAATGTTTGTTATGTCAACTTCTTTATACACTTGTGAAAGAAAGTTGCTGTTTTAACTCCCAATGAGACAGCTAATAATTCAAGTTGTGGTACAGTTTTCTTTTGGTTTAAGGGTGCCACTTTTGCCTTTGAATAAACCAAGTTACTTTCATTTTCACTTGTTAAATAGGCACAACACCCGTAAGCTTGTGTGCTGGCATCTGTAAAAATGTGTAGTGTTTGCGATTTCAATCTGTAGCCAGCACATCTTGGTACGTAGATGTCTTGAACTTTGTTCAAGTCTGTGGCTAATTTTTTCCAATGAAGTTGGTCTTCCACTGAAAGTGGTTCATCCCAATCAATTTTCTTTTTCCATAAGTCTTGCAAAAGGATTTTGGATCTTATGGTTGCTGGTAAATATAATCCAATGGGGTCAAAAATTTTGGATGATTCTGAAAGCACTTGTCTTTTTGTATTGGCATTTGGATTTAAGTTATAACTCTTTGTGCAAAGAGTGTCATCGTGTTCGGAATTCTGTTTTAAAAACCAAAGCATTCCAAGTGTTTTCGTGTAATTGTTTGGTTCAATGTTCCCATTGTTGTCTTTTGTTATTTGTTCATTTAATTTAGGAGAATTAGAAACCCATTCTCTCAATCCAAAATTTCCTTGCTTCATTATGGGTTGTGACATTTGGTAAATTTCAAGCAATTCCTCTTCAGTTACAGTGGAACCAATGAGGTTATCCACATAAAAGTTTTGTTTTAAAAACTGAACTGTTAAGTCCTCTTGAAATAAGTTTAGGTGGTTTTTAATTGTTAAAGCAAGAATACTTGGAGAGCAATTTGCTCCAAAAATAATTACTTTAAATCTGTAGGTTTTGAAACCTTTGTTAAGGTCATGTGGATCATTCAACCACAAAAACCTGAGATGATTTTTATCATACTCAAGCTTCAAATTTATACAGAGGAATGCTTTTTCTATGTCACTTTGTACTGCATAATTGTCTAAACGGAAGCAAAGGAGAATTTTTACAAGATCTGAGACAAGGTTTGGGCCTTCCATGAGACAATCATTTAAACTAACAGAATTTGTGTCTTTTAAACTACAGTTGTATACTACTCTTAGTTTAGTTGTGGATGAGTCTTCTCTGTAAACTCCCCTGTGTGTTAAATAATGACAACCTCGTTTTTTAAAGGGTTCATCAGTAACTTCTTCAATGAAGCCCCTTTCTATTTGTTCCTTGAATATGTTGTTGTATTGTTCTAAAAGATTGTCATTTTTTAGTTTTCTGTAATTTTTATACAGATGTGCCTTAGCTACTTTCAAATTGTCCATTATTTCTGGACAAGGTGTTTTCCAAGGCAGCTCCACATAGTATTGATTGTCTCTGTGTTGTAATGTATCCTTAAATTGTTCTGTCATCAATTGGTCTTCATGTGTAATAGTACTGTCCTTTATGCCAACTGATTCTAATAGTCACAACTGCTGTAACCCTTCATCCAATGTGGAATCATTTTCATTCAAATGATGTGGGATTATGACAGTGTTTTTGTAGTTCGAGTTTGTCACATAGTCAGAAATTTGTGACTGTGGTGATTTTGTTTTGCGTAAATTTTGTTCATGTTCTGTGTTTTCTGTGTCAGTAGTAAGATGGTATTTAGTTATGTCACCCAAAGGAGCAATACCTGTGGGAGTTTGTATGGCTATTCCATCTCCAATTTTAATGATGCCTCTATGGACCAGATGAAGATAGTCAGCCCCCATGAGCATATGTATATCATCAACTACATCTGCATTAAGGGTTTTATCAGCTATCGTGTATTTGTTTTGAAGTTGTAGCAAAGCTTGTTTTAACCCAGCTATTTGTATTTTTTCTTGTTCTACTTTGTCCACAACAACAACCTTAAGGGTTTCAAATGTTCATCAAGAGTTAAAGTTATATTTGCAGTTTTAAAACTGGCTTGTACTGGGTTTTTATTGATAAATGATGAAATAGAGAGATCTTCATTTCCTTGTTGGTTCTGAAGTCCCATTTTTCTATCAGTTGTTTGGTTACAAATGTTTGTTGTGAGCAGGTATCTAAAAGACACCTAACCTGTACTATTTGTCCCTTTTGTTTTGGATTTCCAAGGTTGTGGTTGGTAAAAGAATTTTTGAATTGTGGTTAATGCTAGATGAACTGATATGCCCATTCATAGCATTTGAGTTTGTTTCTGTTTGTTTTGGTTTGATTTGGGTGTTTGTTCATAATGTTTGTCAGTTTTTCCAATGTCTGTGTGTGTATTACACATAGGGGTAACATGGTCAAAACTGTTGCAAAACTTACAATTGTATTCAAATTTGATTTGCATTTGCTTTTGGTGCCCTGATCCAGTGCATTTTTTGCATAAGTTTAGTTGTTCACAACGTTTTGACCTTGCTGTAAAGTCTTTGTATTTGGGACAATTTGTAGAATAATGTTCACTGCTAAAACAAAATTTGCATGGTGTGGGATTATACTCAAAAGTAGCTACATTAAAGTTTTGCAGAGTAGGAGTCTTTGAGTCTTTTTCTGTCACTTTATTTTCTGCAAATTGAGTTTTGCGGTTGTGTTTTGATGTAACTGGTAAGTGTTGAAATCTTTTGTTAGGTTTTTGGTTTTCTGCATTGTTGGTTTTTTCTTGTGCTGTGTTAAATTTTGGGAGTGTGTAACTTGATTTGTAAAGTGCAAGTACAGTTGGGAAATCTTCTCTTAGTTTATTAAGGCTAGGGTATATGTCAGTTGTCCTCTGATGAAATATCTCTTTGACTTTAGAAGGGAGCTTTTCAAAAACAACAGCTTGAATGATCCAAGCTGTTTCTGCAATGTTTAAATTATTGTTTTTAAGTTGTCCCATGAGACATTCAAACTCACAGTAAAAGTCAAAGAGGTCACCATAGTTGTCTTTTGGGGTTCGCATGTTCATTACTTTAAGAGCCAAATCATGTATAATTTCATCCTTATTCATGTAATTTCTGTTAAGTAATTCTATTGCTACAGAATAAGAAGTACCTATGGCTGGTAGTGATTCCACTAATCTTAAGGCTGGGCCTTTCAGATAGTTCACTAAATAACTAAATTTATCAACATCTGTAATGTAGTTTTTATTACCTATAAGGCTATGAAATTTTTCAATAAAAGATTGAAATTTGGCTCTGTCACCCTCAAAAGTGGGTACTGCAAGTGTAGGCAATTTTGATTTTAGTTCATTGCCCTCAGCCATTGGGAGGGCTAAATGAAGCATTTCTTATAGCTTCTAAGAAGCTTTCATTTGTGTCTTGTTTTTTGCACTCATCAAGTTGGTTTTGAATTTCAGAAATATAGTTGTTAATTTTTGTAATGTAATTTTCATTGTCAAGTAGGATGGTAGTATACTCATCATCTGTTAGTTCAATTGTGTCATCAATTTCTGTAATTATGTCTCATCTAGTGTGAGAATTTCTTGTTTGTAACGAGTAATAGAATTTAATGTTGTTTCAAGATCATATCTTGTAGGTTCCTTTTGTTTGTAATCATTGTACAGTTTGGTGATGACACCTTTACGTGCTGATTTTTTCCTTATTAATTTTTTGTAGTTTTGAGATGGTGCCATAGCCAAGGTCTGTGTTTTGTTTTCTTGGTCTGGGTTTTTACCCTTTTTCCAAGTCTTCCATAATTGTTGTTAGTGTTAAAGTTCTGAGTTTAATTTTATGATGTTGAGCGAGTTAAATTATTGTAATAAGTTTTTTATATAACCTGCGCCACAGGTTAAATTAAAAATTACAATGTTTTTAGTTAGGATAGGCCTTGAGTGTAAAGAGTAAGGCCTACTTTAAGAGGTAGGCCTATTATGTAAGGTAAAGTTAGGTGGGCCTACTAAATAGGCCTATTTGTTGGGCCTACCAAGTAGGCTTATGTTTGGGCCTATTATTTTATAGGACCTCAAATGAGTTAAGCCTGTTAAATTAACAAGGCTTGTTTTGAGTTTGAAGAGTAGGACCTATTAAATAGGCTTAATGTTGTGGGCCTATTTTTAGGACCTAAAATAAGTTATGCCTGTTAAATGAACAAGCCTTTGTTTTCGGTTAGTGTAAAGGTAAAGGATCGGTTCCCAGTTTTAGGCCACCATATGAAAAAACTATAGTGGGGTTACGGTTGAAATTGGGGTTAGGCCTAATGAGCTAAGCCTAGCCACTGCGTGTCAGTGTAAATTTTAGAGGGGTTAGTTCCCCATACACAGGGCCACCATATGAAAAAACTATATAGGGCTATGGGTTGATTGCCTGATACCCTCATCCGTTGGAAATTTCCAGCAGATTTCAGTGGAGAGTTAAACGACAAAAGCCCTATGTTTTTTCGTTAGAGAGTTATGAATATGTAGGTCTTTAAAGGACTCTTTATATTTAATTGATTACGGTAATTTTAGCGTCGGGATTTTAGATGCCTATATTAGAATGAAAATGAAATTGCCTCACCTTATTTTTGCTGGGTTCTTGGTTTGCTTCGATGTAGGGCGTTACGATCATTTTCGGTGTAGGGCCGCCACGATGGAGTTACGCGACGAATTACTTGATGTAATTAATATAGGCAGTCACAATATAAACACTTTAGGAATAGGCCTACCCCTTTATGAGTATTAAGTTTATTATAAGGAATTCACTCAGAACTTAGGGAAGACAAAAGCACATCTTCCCTGTTTAAAGCGTTCGCTGCACATAAACAGCCCCGAGGCACTCCTTTAATATATCTTCATATTTTAGTATAAATTGCTGATTTGGCAAAGGTTGTTGACTCTTTCTCTCTTGTATTTTACATGGGTTAGCAAATGGAAAATTTGTTCACGTGAAATAAATGTTTCTCGTGCTTATGCAGACCCGATGCCTACATACGGTTTCTATGTATGTATGGCAATCATTTCATTCCCATTAGGCTATGTCGACAATCCCGAGCCAATTTTGTATAGATATTTAATTCAATTAATTAATAATTTATATTTAATTATGAAATAAAGGTATCACATACGATACCATGTTGTAAGTGCGTATAGTTTTTCCATAAAAACATCATCATACATTTTAATTCTATTGTCATTTTTTTATCTTTTCATCAAATTATAGAGATGACCTTTAGCTACCTTTAGATTATCATTTAATTTTGGACTATTGATCTTCCAAGGTAGTTCAATTGAATAATGGCCATTTTCATACATGATGGTATTTTCAAAATTTTCAACCATTAATTGATTTTCATCTGTATGATCACCATCTTGCACCCCCACTGACTCTAATAGTCAGAGCTGTTGTACACCTTTATCTAATTCTTCAGTTGTTAATGATTTATTTAATATTTCAGTATTTATGTCATTATTTGAGTTGTGTAAGACCTTGTCATAATAGGGCAAGTTTGTTAGTCATATATTTTTATTTTTCATTGTTATTTTATATTTATCTATGTGTCCCAGTGGAGCTATACCCCAGTGAGTATCTAGAGCCATCCCATCTCCTATTCTGACTATGCCCTTCTGAATTAAGTGAATATAATCAGCTCCAATTAACATTTGAACATTATCTATTGTATCATCATTTAAATTTCTATCTGCAATTTTATATTGCTTTTTAAGTTGTTGTATTACTTGTTTTAAATTTGGTATTTTAAATTTTTGTTGACCAACTTGTTCAATGACTACTGCTTCTATATTTGTTGTTTTATTCTCTGTGGGTATATCCAGATCTAAATTGACTACTATATTTTTCTTTCTGTTCATTTTCTTTGACAAATGATGTTATACACAATTCTTGTTCATTTTTATGAGTTTGTAGGCCTAATTGATTAACTAAGGATTGATCTACAAATGTTTGTTGGGAACAAGAATCTATTAGACATCTTATAGGAGTTGTCCCACCTTTTTTATTTTTTAAATCCAAGGTTATTGTAGGTAGGAGTACACTAGAATTTTTATTGACATTATTTATTGATATATGTCCATTAAATGTTTTTTCATTTTTCTTTGGGTTTTGTTTATTTGAATTTTTAAATGAATCACAAAGACAAGAGACATGATTTAAACTTCCACAATTAACACATTTGAATCTTATTTTTGTTTTGCAGTCTTTGTTAGTATGTCCTGCAGCTGTGCATTTAGTACAAAGGTTTAACTGAGAACACCTGTTTATCCGGGATTCTAAGTCTACATATTTAGTACATCGTGTGCTGTTGTGATCATCAGCCGAACAAAATTTACACTTAGGTACAAATTCTGTCGTAACATTAAAATTTTGTAGTGTAGGAGTTAGACCTATCACTTTTTGTTCTGATTTGTCTTTTTGTTGTTATTGCAGTTGTGGCTTTGGTTTTGTTTGAATTTTCTTTGTTTGGTTTATTTGTGAATCAATCTTTATTTGGTTTATTTGTGAATCAATCTTTATTTGGTTTATTTGTGAATCAATCTTTATTTGGTTTATTTGTGAATCAATCTTTATTTGGTTTATTTGTGAATCAATCTTTATTTGGTTTATTTGTGAATCAATCTTTGTGAGTCAATCTTTGAAGATTTGTACATTGACAAAACATTTGGAAATTCATTCCTTATTTCACCAAGGGTAGGGTATGTATTTCCTGTTATTCTTTGGAAAATATCCCTAATTTGGGTAGGTAAACAATCAAATATTATGGCTTGGATAAACCGTGCTGATAACGCGGAGGTCTTGGGTTCGATCCCCACATGGACCACCATTATAGATATGGAAAAAATAGGTCCTGCTCCAACCAGAGTAGCCTAAACACAACCTAGGGCTATGTTGAAGATGGAAGACCTAGGCCAAAAATGAACCAGCCTAACTATTTGTCCATAAACAGGACTTCCATACTCTTTTGTTAAACAATTACAGCTGAAATGTCAGCTTATTTAACCTAAATTTAATAACTGAAGAGAAATTTATGAACTTACCTTGAAGTTTTATGAGTTTTATTTTTTGACACCAATAATGAACATTTTTATTCCGGCTTCTTCCGACTCTGTTATTATGCTTATTCAGCTTCTCCTTTTTTTTCCTCCCTGTTATTCTGCTTATTCCGCTTATCCCGATCTTTTTCTTCTTCTTCTTAAAACCGTGTTGCCATTTCTGGCTATGGGATCTTTTTTTCTTTACATCCCATATTTGTTTCTTCGTTGGTGTCTTTTTAATTTTTCTCAGCAAGAGTTCATGTTCTCCTTCTGAGTTATTTTTTATTGTTATTATTTTTTTTTTTTAATGTCAATATGGCTTATCCAAGATTAGGTGGGTCTTCCATTTTGGTACTCTAAAATTTTCCACATGTGTTTCAGGACATGAAAGTAGAAACTTCGAGTGGACCAGAAATTAATGTCTTTAACAGATTTCGAGAAAAGTTTCAGTGGATTTCCAAGGATGAAAAATTGAAAAAAATTGACTTCAATCAGTACTCCAAAGCTGTCCAGGAGATTCTTCAGGAATGGACTGATTATGCAATTCAAATAAGTAATAGAAAAGCAACATACACGATATGACTACAAACAATTTTCTGACTTAGTTGTGTTATACTTAAATGCAGGACCTAGTGATAAGGACATAACCCTTCAGCGACCTGGTGCTATACATAGAGCCAGATGGATGAGTAAAGCAATATATGCTCTAAAAATTGCATTACTAGAAGATAATATCTCGAAACTACCTTCAGTAACAATCATAAACAAGCAACAAATTCTGAAACTAAGAGACTTTGCAACCTTTATTTCACTGATTTACTACCCATGGTGGATGACCTGCTCTTCAGTTTTTGATGCACCATGGCACGATTTGCAGCTTTACAAAAAGCTTCTTAGATACGAGGAAGTAAACAAGCAAATAGCAAAAAGTGCTCTAACATCTTTGAAACGTCATCTCTGGTACCTTTCATCAGAGATGATTCCTCTTGTATTATATATTCAGCGATTTGGTTCCAAAAAATGAACTTCGTGCTATAACAAACCACCTACTTTCCTATAAACCACACAAGATTGAGACAGTGGTTCCAGAAGGTAGACATGGATCTAGTTTTGGAAAGCCTAATTTCCCTACCAATCTACGATCGGAAACCACACTAGCTGACTTGGTTGACAAAAACTCATGGTTCATATTCTCTTCACTACAGTTAGACTATGATTTTTTAATGGTTGAGATTGTTGAATGGAAAACAACAGCATCATTTATATCTTCCAAAGAAAAACTTTTGGCTATAAATGTCATAAATGATGGCTCTGAAAGGGCAGTAAAACTATGCAGTGACTTTTATGAGGCTGCAAGGACTGAAGAACATCTTCAAAATGTTCTCCAAGTTGTAGAAGCTGACAGAAAAACCACTCCTAATCTGAGAAAGAGAGAAGCTTCTTTATCATCTGTTTTAAAAGAAAAAAGGACAAAGAAGAAGAATTAAGATATCAGTAAGCAATAAATCAATTTTTACAAGTATTTTATCATGAAATACCATTTTTAATAGGTGGTGGTGGTCGGTGGGATGCTTGGCAAGTTGGGTCCTCATCCCGCATCCTGGTAACTCACTTCATGATTCTCAGAATAATACAAAAAAAAGTCTTGCCTCTCTAAATCATCTTCCAAACAACTTTTTTTGGATGGACCAGCTTCAGAATAGTTAATAGGAGCCCCATAAGCAGCTTCAAAACTTCGTTTAACCTTTTCTGTTGTCGATCTGAATTTCGTAGAAACCTTTATCTGTTTTTGTCCCGGCTTCACTCCAGCTGTAAAACAAATTCATAAATTTAGGTTGCGTGAAATAATCAAATATCAAATATTTTGTATATATATATTCAAGTGCTGATGCTAATATTTAAAAACAGTAAACTATGAATTTGGCATTAAGAAACAAATGTCCTGAACGGAGTCTCTATTGTTTTATTACCTGTTTTAATAGGGCTTTCATCAAATAAAAGTAAAATATTGTCGCTGAGCAAATCTTTATTGAATTGCCTGTCTTGAATGACAAATTCTCCCAATGGTGGTGGATTCGTGGAATTGCTACTGCTTCGCTCCATAGATTCGTTAAGTATGTCTGGCTCAGGTTCCGGCTCTCTGGATGAACGTTGAACATGTTCTAATACAATTGGCTTCTTTTTAATTATGACATAGCAATTGCTGCATAGTAATTGATTTTCTTCCAAAATTCCATAGCTTGCAGCTGCCATGGCAGAGTTTACTTTTTTGATGTTACAGAAAATTCTTCTTGAGTGTTTTTCATAGGATCGCAACAAAATCTTGTGTTTTGAGGCATTTTAAGGGTTAGGTAAATTTACGTATACTAGGAAATTAGGTATATACTGAAAATCTGGAAAGAAGGCAAAAAATTATTAAAATTTGGAGGATTTTTTTTTTGTCATTTTTTTTTCATAATAATCATCAATAAGCTGACTTTTTATTACTTATTATGGTGTACATACATCAAATAAACATTTTTTATTCCTGGTCTTTTTTTCAAAAAATGATATCTTCACTGCCAAATCACAAAAAAAAAAAGAAGACTTTTTCCAAAAAATCATAATTTTATTTTTGTTACCCTAAAAAAATGATACATATTTAGAAACTACAGTTAATTTTACATATTTTATCATTTAAGACTTACTACACTACCACAATTAGGAGCTAAGATATTTACATTTGAAAATTATTGGTTTTTCCATTTGACCAAAATTTGGTCAAGCCATAAAATTTGACCAACTTGACCAATTTTCAAAAAAATTCAGAAATTTGTAATTTGGACCTAAACCAATCCTCACACCAAGTTTCATGAATTTTGAAGAGGTTACCGTGTACTTCATTTGTCTATTTCTCGTAGAATTACCCACATACGATGAAGGGAAATTAATGACCAGAAAATGTGAAGGGAATTAAGCTACTTTATGATGTCATAGTTATTCAAATTATGCCATACATCAATTCATAATTAATACGCCATAGTTATTTAATTCGTACGTACAGTACAAGTCATTATTGGGAGAAATTAGAAGAGATCTACAGATCTACAGAAGCTAAGGCTAACAAAGACCCTAAGATCCACTCTAAGGTTAGCCCAAGAGAAAGGAAAGAGTAGGGGGTTAAGTAAGTAGCAACACCTATCACTTGTGGGTTAACATTCATTCAGAAAAAGAGAAAAAAGCCTCACCATCATCATCTGCTCGCCACTGCCAACAAGTCGGAAAAATAGTCAAAGAGAATAGGAAAGGGGTGAAAGATGAAAAGAAGTAAAATAAGAACGCTTACAAACCATGCAAACACAGTCTTAACTCACAGTCATACCATGCAAACTATAAACATGCAAGAAAAGAGAGTTACAGACATGCAAAGTAAGGAGAGGATAAGAAAAAAAAAAAAGTAGGTAAAGTTAAACAAAAAGTGGGTTAGTTTACGATACGAGCTACATCTACGTTCATGTTAGTCTAATTTTTTTTTTTTTAAATTTTAGTGCTGGCATCACACGCTGGCATGTCACAAACTGGCATTAATCATCAACAGACTCATCCTCGACCACCACTCCCAGAGCTCCTGTGACTAATTGTTTTTTATTTTAAACAACGTTAATACTTTTAAAATGTCTGTCAAGACGGTTCTTAAACATATTAACGCTGGTAGAATGAATGACTGATGCGGGAAGATTATTCCATTTATCAATTACTTTAAACATAAAGAAGTTTTTAGCGATATTAGTAATGAAACGTCTGCCACACAACTTAAATCCGTTATTACGAGTATTACTATTATCGAAAGTGAACAATTTGTCAAAATTTACATTATCGATGTTATTAATGATTTTGA
The DNA here is from genome assembly GCA_023014485.1 of Bathynomus jamesi. Lineage (NCBI taxonomy): Eukaryota > Metazoa > Arthropoda > Malacostraca > Isopoda > Cirolanidae > Bathynomus > Bathynomus jamesi. Next base: position 248,851 of record JAJOZX010004646.1, read on the forward strand.
AAACTTCAATAAGCTCCCCCTTAATCTCCTAGTTTCGAGTGAATACAGGTCTAACTCTTTAATCCTATCTTCATAAGGCTTGTTGCACAATGACGGAATCAGTTTCGTGGCACGATGTTGAACCCTTTCTAACCTATCAATATCCTCGCGCAAGTACGGGCACCAAAACTGAACTGCATATTCTAAATGAGGCCTGACTAGGGACTTGTAAAGGGGCAATATAATATCCTTCGATTTAAATTTGAAATTACGCACTATGAAGCCCTAACATCCTATTAGCTTTTGCGCAAGACTCCAGGCACTGGTTCCTAACCTTTAAATCCTTAGATATACGTATGCCTAAATCTACTTCCTCGTCAACGCTCGCTAACTCCCTATCATCCATCGTGTACGTGTAATTATTGTTGCGAGAACCTATATACAAAACTTTACATTTGTCTACGTTAAATTGCATCTGCCACTTATCTGTCCACTCAATAATCCTATTTACATCATCTTGGAGCCTATTACTATCATCCTCGTTAACAACCTTACCACCTATTTTAGTATCGTCTGCGAATTTTGACATGTTACTAGTCAATCCTACATCTTTGTCATTAATGTAAATTACGAATAGCAATGGGCCTAACACTGAACCCTGTTTGACACCGCTACCTACATCTAACCACCCCGATTTACTACCATTAACTACAACCCTCTGTCTCCTAGCATGAAGCCATTCTTCTAACCAGTTAGCTACCTGACCGTGTATACCATGCGCTTTGACCTTCGCAATTAGTCTCCTATGCAGAACTGTATCGAACGCCTTTTTAAAATCTAAATAAATAATGTCAGCTACTCTATGCCTATCATATTCACGCACTATTTCATTATAAAATTCTAACAAATTAGTTAAACAAGACCTATGGCATCGAAACCCATGCTGACTACTATTAATCAAATCTACTTTCTAAGTGATTGATGATACGATCCCTAACTACGGATAAAAAAAGTTTACCGACAATTGACGTTAAGCTAATGGGCTTATAATTGCTAGCTACTGCACGGTCGCCTTTTTTAAAAATAGGCGTGACATTAGCTAATTTGAAATCTTCAGGAATAATCCCTGTTTCGAGTGACTGATTAAAAATCTTAGTTAAGGGGCCTATGATAACGTCTTTCAAATCTTTCAAATGTCTGGGATAAAAAGTGTCAGGGCCTGGAGCCTTGCTAACTTTTAGCCTATTGATATAATGCACAATCTCAGCCTTGTAAACAATTATTTCGTCCAAAATAGTCTCGCTACTAAATGGAACGATATCGTTCATGTCGGGGACATTATTTACATCTTCTACGGTAAAAACTGTCGCAAAAAAGTTATTGAAAATACCCACCATCGCCTGAGCGTCAGAAGCCAAAGCGCCATTAACATCCACTAGAGTGCCTATGTTATCTTTTATCGGCTTATGATTATTAACGTAATCAAAAAACTTTTTTGGATTATGTTTACTATCCGCAGCTATAAGTATCTCTAAATTATGCTTGGCATTCCTAACTGATCTTTTAACCTGATGTCTAAGCTCGATATATCTGTTAAAGTTAGCTGCTGTGCCATTGCGCTTATTAAGTCTATATGCTCTATTACGCTCGTTTATGAACTCGCCTATTTCCCTAGTCCACCACTTCGGCCTACCACGATTTCTAGCATGCTTGGGCCTATGAGGAATAAACTCCCTTTCAGTATTCCTAAAACTTTCTTTAAACGCCACCCAATGCAAATTTGTGTCATTACCCATAAATAAGTTATCCCAGTCCACTATCATCCTATCCGCAAAACTGTCAAAATTAGCCCTATGAAAATCAGGGACTTCTATTACGTTACTATCCTTAGTCTTTTCTATCAATAACTTAAACCTAAGAATTTGATGATCACTACATCCTAAACGCTCGCCTACTTCTAAACCTTCAACTATATTCTTGCCATTTGTCATCACCAAATCTAAAATATTATCACCACACGTTGGTTCGGTAACCATCTGTCGTAAAAGTTTTCTTCCATAAACTCGATCAATCTCAAACCCTCCCCATTACCAGTAAAAGTCTCATAATTAACATTAGGGCAGTTAAAGTCTCTGACAATTATACTATTCCGATTGTCAATAAAGTTACCAAGAAGTGAGTAAAATCTAGTATATATATCGAGGGGTTGAATAGGAGGTCTATAAACAACAACAAAATTAAAACTAATACAGGGTGTCCCAGAATTAACTATCTATTTCAATGAAATTGGACAAATTTTTTAAAAACACACTTTTATTTATGTTTATCATGTTTAATATGTGTTAAAAATGTATAAATTTCTAAATTTTTTTCATAATTTTATTTTCATAATTTTTTCATTATCTGGTCCAATGAAACCGTCTGAAGTCATAGAATGGCAAAGAGACTCTCCAAAAGTTAACGTGTGGCTTGGAATGACCAAATCCAAAATTTATGGCCCATTCTTCTTTGCGGAAGCAACTGTACCAGGTACCGTCTACCTTGATATGCTTCAGCAGTTTCTCGAACCACAGCTTCTTGATGATGGCATTCTTGATAATGTTGTGTTTCAACAAGATGGAGCACCATGTCATTATGCTCTAATTGTTCGAGAATACCTCAACAGACGCCTTCCGAATCGGTGGATTGGATGTGGAGGACCTCGACCTTGGCCTCCGCGTTCTCCGGATTTGACACCCCTGGATTTCTTTGCATGGGGTTTCATAAAAACAAAGGTTTATCGCCAAAAGATCAATAGTTTAGCTGAACTTAAAGAATGCATCCAGTTGGCAGTGCGGGAGATAACACCTGAAATGCTTCAAAATGTGTTTCGCAGCGCTGAGGATAGATTTGAAATTTGCAGAGATACAGACGGTGCACAATTTAGTGTGGACCAAAAAAATGAAGGTTTAAAAATCTTTGTTCCACATGAGTAATGTTATTCCTTTTGCTTACTTTAATCGAATTACAAAATTTGAAACCACTACATCAAGTTTTAGGGGTCTCGAGAAAATTGCACTTTTCCTTTTAATGCTGAAAAAATTAGTTTTTCCTCATTTTCATAAGTTCTGCTTTATTTTTTGTTGGAAATTCTTTACGATTCTTGAAAACTGTTTTGAGCAGGTATTGTTTGTCCTCTTCTTTAGTTGTCACTGCTTGATTAAATTTTTCAATCAATGCAACACCCCGCTCAGCTGTGTCATTTGTCACTCTAAGGGCATGAACTCTAGCACAGCCTCTTTGGTACTCAGGATCTATTCCCCATGTTGATGCAGAATTTTCAGTGAAGAGAGAATTGAGATGTAGAGCATCAAAAAGAGATTTAGTCCTTGAAGTAACAAAATCAGAAATCCTTTTTTCTTTAAAAGAAGCTAGGGTTACCTTTGCTTCTAAATGTTTCAGTCCCTTATTTCTTGGAGGCATTTTGATATTATTTCGCATTTGCTCCTTTTCTTTAAGGGATATGCTTTTGTCAAAGAAGCTTAATCCAACAAGTGTTTCTGAGAGGTACCACAGATGTCGTTTAATGGCATTTTGGGCTTGCTTGATAACACTTGATATCAAAGAATTTTCCTCCATTATTGCAAGATCTTGCAAAAATTTAAGATCAACATTTGGGGCTTCCTCTGGTTGAGAAGCTTTTGCCCAAGATTTTGCGTATACCAATGCAATAAATAAACAAATTTCTGTTATTGCATCAAGTGACCAATATCAAGAATTTCAGCCTCAATTTCATCTTTAAACATAGCTTCTTCAATACGGCATTTTTCCTCGGGCCTTTTTCTGTTTTTCATCAATTTATCATAACAGCTTATTAAAGAGTCAATCTTTCGGATGGCACTGTCTCTACGCATTGTGGGAATCCTGGCTTTCTCCCAGTAGGTCATCACTTCATCTAAGCAAAGATTAATGGATCTTCTTCGTCCCAATTTTTCCTCTTTTTGATGGAAGAAATATGTTTGCAAAACTTGCAGTTTTGTAGGTAAGCGGCAACAAAGTATATCTTTATTTAAATGGCCAATGAGCCAAACTTTAGTTTTAGAACGAGTAGCCATTTTTAGTTTAAAAAATTAAATTTCTGAAATAGTAAAATAAACCAGTTAAATTAGGAGATAAAAAGGATAACTAAAAGGTTCAAGCCAATTAGGCAAAGCCTTTAATTTAGAGTTGACCAATTAAGGATAATATATTTTATCCAAAATTTTTGTTTTCCTTATTAATAATTTTCTCTGAAATAATGATCTAAGATTGTTTTTGTACTCTATTAACACCAAAAATTTCTTAAATAAGAAATTTTTTCATAAGTTGCAACTCAAGAGTTGAGTTGATCATTGATGTTCTAAGCGCGCCTATTCATTGGAAATTTTTTATAAGTCATTAAATCTCGGGACCCCTAAATATTCTCATATTTGACCAAAATTTTGCTGACATGTCTATCAGGTCCAAAGGAACAAGGGCATTAATGTGGAACAAGGATTTCTTCAACTTTATAATTTACCCCCCATTTTGGTCCACACTAGACTGCACATGTTGAAACTTCTCAATAAAGTTTTGACTTATGATTTATAAATCTATTTGTTTTTGTATCATAATTTAGTAATAAACAAAATTGTCAGTTTTTATTAAATTTGTCCGATTTCATTGAAATAGATAGTTAATATTGTATTAATTGCTGCCAGAAAATCTAACTTAACCTCGATAGCCCTAAGGGAATTACGAATGTACAGCAAAATGCCGCCACCAAACCTATGTAACCTATCATTAGTAAAGAGTTTAAAACCCAGTATATCAAGTTCCCCCAACAAGTCCCGAGTCACAGTATTTAACCAAGTTTGTGATAGCAACTATATTGTAGTTGCCGGAATAAATTATTGCCTTAAATTCACTTAATTTATTTCTAATACTACTTGCGTTTAAGTTATTTGCTACCACAGGCCCCCCTTTTTAAACTATTTTTCACATCAGGCCCACGTTCCCCAGACCCACAATGTTTAAAGAAGGCTTCAACCTATACAGCTTTCGCACGTTTTCATCTATTAACCTACCTAGCCTAGCATTACCTATTTCATTAAAATGCACCCTATCTTTTATAAAAAGGCTAGGATCGCTGAATTTGGACCACAGCTTTATGAAGGGTACATTCTCCTCAGCACAAATCTCTTCTAATTTACTATTCAAAAATATTGTGTTTGACGTAATCCTAAGACCCAACCTGTGCCTAGGGGTAATACCTAGAACTAAAGAAATACAGTAATGAATAAAGAAGTACAAACAAGGGTTCAAATCATACCACATTCAACGTTCATTAGGGTGGATCACTTTTCACTTTTTTTAAAAAATTATAGCTGGTCAAAGTTTTTCCCATGATTTGGTTCAGTGGAAGTACACTGACACCATTTTTACCAAAATCGATCAATATTTAGGGGTCGCGTATCGACCTTGAAAATTTCAATTTGGGAAATTTGGCCAAATTGACAATTTTTTACTGAATAAAGATAAATCATCAAATGACCATATTTTCTGAATCCTCTCAGTGAAAGAAATCCTCTCAGATACTTACCAAGTTGATAGGACAAGTGGTTTAGAAGTTATACTCACCTTGAGATAGCATTAAAATTTAAAATACCGTATTTGTCCCCGTACCTCCATATGCTGTCTGCCATTGTCTGCTTTTTAGGATAAGATAAAACGAATAAGGAAAGATCAAATGTATTTTGTATTAAAACGGTTTACCGATATCACTAAAGGCACTTACTCCAGTGCCCCTAACTAGGTTCAAAAACTGTATGAATTGTGGTTAGAACACACGTCATCTTAAGGCGTGCGCCATGTACTCTCTCTGCTAACTCCCTTTCCTTCTGCGCTACATCATCTTGGCAAGTGATGACTTTTTGAAGTCACCGAGTTCTTTCTGGCTCTTTTCCACAAGCTGAAGAAGACCCTGCAGCTGTGACTCGTCTTTTGTGACAGTGTTCGCGTAATCTTCTATCAGTTTTATCCCTCTCTCTGCCACGTTGTTGGTAACTTTGAGATGCGAGATGACATTCTTCAGATCACAGTATTCTTATCTTGATCCCACTTATTCACCGGCAGAGTGAGCCACGTAGACGCGCACACCTGCAGGCCTGTGAACACGAACCATGGTGACTCATCAATCAGGTCCGGAAGGCGCATCGTGTCATCAACCGAGACATTGTCATACGTGAAGTCCTCAGGCACAGCGAGGCGGCACAGCTTCTTTGCCATCTCGTGCTTCACAGTGTCTTCCACTTTGTCACTGCAGAGGGTGAAAATGACAGTCTGAGGCCTCAGATACCACAAGTGCCGCCTGATCACTGCCAGTGAAGCCTCTGCAATCTCGCGATCCACAGCCCTGTACTGCAGAAGACACTGGTACAACACAAGGTCATTCAGCAGGGCATCAGCTGCGACAGGAGCCACCAGCCAGGCAGGTGCATAGAGGAGTGCAGTAAATAGTACCACTCTCTGAAGTTTCTGTACCAGCTCGTCGTCGAACTCCAGCTGACTGCTGAACATCAGGAGCTTCGTGTAGTAGATGATCTGAAACGAATACGCACTGTGATTAGTGATGTTAAAAAACCAGTTTTTTTTATGTCCATGTTTTTGTTTTTTTTGTCATTTTTTTGTTTTTTATTGTTTTTTTGTTTTTTTGTTTTTTTTAATAATTAATATAGATATTGCCAATTTAATTATAAGGTATACTTTTGCAATGATATATATTATAAAAATAAATAAATAATAAAATAGGCCATATGGTACCAGTATAGAATGTCCTTTTCAGCCTATTTACAGAAAAAAACTGGCCTGTTTCTTGCACTGAAAGTCTTGTATCTTGAGATCTGTTAAACTTGTGAGAACACTGGCTGGGAGCTAACTGCCCATTGTCCAACCTTTCCAGGACTCTCCCATCCATGCCTCGGATTTTGAATCTCCCACTTAACTATCCTTTAGACCCGCGATGACATATTTTCCCCCCGAGACCATCCATATATATACATACACATACACCCATATACATATATACCGTACCAATATATATATAAATACTTATATACACATATTTATATCTATTATATACCCCATACACACGCATACATCCAGAATTCCAGATACATACGCACGCATACTCACATATATACCTACACAAACTCATACACCTCTATTTTGCCCTTTCATTACCTCCGAGATCATTTAGCACATACAGTAATATCCATACAGCCAAAAGAAACTGATTAAGCACAGACAGAGCAGCAAAGCTAGTATTTGTTGGTTTACGTCGTCGTCGTCGGCCTAGGCAAGCTACGGCTTGGGACCGTAGCGCATCTATCCGGTATAGTTAACCTGGATGATGTAACCATAAGCACTGCCGCTGGTTAAGTGCCAACCAGTGATTATCTCACTAGCCGTATTGAGTCCGTTAGGCGAAACTGCGACAGTACCAAAGGTGGAAAATATAACCCTTGGTTTTCTATTATTTATTTGTAAAATGGACATGGTATTAGATTAAAATAATTATTTGAATATAAATAATTAACTGACAATTGTGATATATAATTAATTATGTTTACATACAATAAAATAATATAGTATACATAAAATTAGTATTAATGTGGTTCACAATTGAATTATGATGGGTAACTAATTTAAAATGAATTTATAACTATTCCGAAATTCAAGACGGTAAAATTAACATTTATCTTTAAACTAAAATAAGAGTATTCACTACACACTCCCCCACCAGAGAGGAAGTTCAAAGAGTTCCGAACGACACAGATTTCCGCTGAACCTTTTTGGTAGCTACTTGTACCTCACTTAAGGTTGATTCCAAAAACGCAGGCTTAAGACGATCGATAGAAACCTTGTCGACCTTGGAACCGCGCTGGATGAGAAATGATTTGCGCGTACGTCGGAGAACTTCATAGGGTCCGTCATAAGGACATTGGAGAGGCCGTTTTGGGACAGGTACACGAACGAAAACGTGGGTGCAAGACTGGAGGGCTGGGGAAACAAAGATGTTCTGTTGGCTAGTCAATCGAGGGGGAACAGGCTGAAGGGACTGCATGTGAGAGGAAAGTGTTTGAGCGAATTCCGTAGGATCACATGACTTATCCCCTGCAGTGAAGTAGCCACCTGGTAGCCGCAGTGTTGTTCCATAGACTAGTTCAGCCGCTGTAGTCTTCAGATCACTCTTAAATGCAGAGCGAATACCAAGCAAAACGAGTGGAAGCTTATCCATCCAATGGGAGTCTTCGTGACACATAAGGGATGACTTCAGCTGGCGATGGAAGCGTTCGACGAGGCCGTTAGCTTGCGGATGATACGCACAGGTATGCGCATGTACTGTACCCAACAAGCTGGTAAACTTCTTCCAAAGCGAAGACTCAAATTGGCGACCTTGGTCAGTGATGACTTTTGTCGGCAATCCAAATCTTGATACCCATCCATGAAGAAAGGCTCTTGCAACAGTGTCCGCTTGGATATCAGGAAGTGGGATGGCTTCAGGCCATCTGGAAAAGCGGTCGAGACAGGTGAGCAGATAACGTTGGCCTTGAATCACTGGAAGAGGGCCAACAATGTCTACATGAATTACCTCAAATCGCTGGGATGGGGGCGGAAATGCGTCAAAGGGGGACCTGGTGTGCCTTTGGACTTTGGCACGCTGGCAGGCAAGGCACGTTTTGGTCCAATGTTTGACATCCTTCCGCATCGAGGGCCAAACAAAGCGAGAGGTAACCAGGTGTTGCGAAGCACGGATACCAGGATGGGAGGGGTTATGAAGATCCGTGAAGACTGCTTGTCTGTGACATGGAGGGACATAAGGGCGAATAGCAGCTGTTGATACGTCGCAATAGAGGGGCACAGACAATCCTGGCATACTCATTTTCTTGAGGGAAAGTGAGTGAGTGGAGTCTTCTCTGAGCAGGTCTTGTAGTTCCGTATCCTTATCTTGATCCTGTGCAATAGCATTCCACAGTGTAGAGCTGAAGGTAACAGAAGTAATCTCTATTCTTGAAAGTGCATCCGCTGGAGTGTTCAAGACACCTTTGATGTGGCGGATATCTGTGGTAAATTGCGAGATATAATCGAGTTGCCTGATGACTCTGGGAGAGTGGTTACAGCTGTTTTTATTGAAGACAGTGACCAAAGGTTTGTGGTCGGTAAAAACACAAAACTCTCGGCCTTCAAGGAAATGTTGAAAATGCTTCACGTTTAAGTAAATAGCAAGAAGTTCACGTCCGAAAGCACTATAACGCGTTTGGGCTGGCTGCAGCTTTTTCGAGTAAAACGCGATGGGTGTTTGTTGACCGTTAATGGTTTGTTCCAACACTCCACCGATCGCAACATCTGATGCATCGACCGTCAGAGTTAGGGGGCATCACTGATAGGAAATGACAAAGACAATGCACTATTGATAGCATTTTTGGCATTGTCGAACGCCTGTAAACTATCGCTACACCATACCAATTTCGTTACCTTGCGTTTGTGTGTGATCATAGCGTGTAGAGGAGCAAGAACACTGGCACAGTTTTTAATGAACTTGTGGTAATAATTTACCAAACCTAGAAACCGACGTAACTCACGCTGATTATTTGGCATAGGGTAATTTTTTATCACTTCACACTTGTCCTGAAGGGGGGTAATTCCGTGCTGCGAAATCGTGTGACCAAGAAATTCCAAGGTTGGCTGTGCAAACACACACTTAGATGCATTAATAGTAACACCGTATTGTTCTAAGCGTTGAAAGAGGAGTGAAAGATGTTCCTTATGTTCCTCTTCCGTTGAGCTGGCCACAAGCAAATCATCGATGTAGGCATAAACAAAGTCTAAGCCTCTGGTGACCTCATCTATAAACCTCTGAAAGGTTTGCGCAGCATTCCGTAGCCCGAACGGCATCTTCACAAATTCGAATAACCCAAATGGTGTACAAACTGCAGTCTTGGGAATATCCGAAGGCTCTACGGGAATGTGGTGGAAAGCCTTAACGAGATCTATTTTACTGAAGATAGATTTGCCGTGGAGAAGAGAAGTAAAGTCTTGGACATTTGGTACCGGATATCGGTCCGGGATGGTTGTCGAATTTAAAAACCGGTAATCCCCACATGGTCTCCAGTCTCCTGACTTCTTCTGGACCAGGTGTAGGGGAGAGGACCAACTGCTTTTGGAAGGTCTTATTATCCCAAGATCTATCATAAGCTGGAATTCCGATTTGGCAGCTTTCAGTTTGTCCGGGGCAAGACGTCTGGGTTTTGCAAACACAGGGGGACCTTTTGTTGTAATGTGATGGGTAATGGTGTGCTTAATGGTATCACCCATCTGCATAGGTTGAAGAATTCCTGGATATCGTTGGAAAAGGCACTGGTACATGGAATTAGGGGAACGAGGGAAAGTGCAGAGTTCGAGGCGTCCGGAAGGGCAACCTGTTTGGCAAGAACAGAAAGCAGTGTGGCCTGGTCGCATAAGCGTCGCTTGTCAAGATCCACCAGGAGTTTGAAATGCTGGAGGAAGTCAGCGCCGATTATGGGATGCTGCACTTGAGCACAGATGAAAATCCACTTGAAGGATCGGTGAAGGCCCAAGTTTAGTTCACGCGACTGAGTACCGTATGTGGGTATGCGTGAACCGTTAGCAGCGTATAGAGGCGGAGATTCCGAGTGCGTATGACCAGATTTTTGAGGGAATACACTGACTGACGCTCCGGTATCAACCAAGAAATTGACACCAGAGTTCCTGTCCTTTATGAATAACAGGTTGGCAGTGCGAGTACTAGACGCCATTAGGACTCGCTGCTGGGGTTTTCCGACGAAAAATTGCAAGGGGAGATGCACTTCCTAGCCTTCTTTCCAAATTTCGAGTGGTAGAAGCAGATCTTCCCGGAACTCGAACGATGCCTCTTCGTAAATCTTGACCGAGAATGGCTTCTTTGCCGTTGATTTTGTAGCAGAGAACAAACGTGGTTGAGTCGTTGACTTAACTCTTTCACTTTCAACTCCAGTTCCGATTGTGTGTTCACGTTGTTGACCGGAGCTGTGTCAATCTCCACTACTTTGTCGGCAGTTTCTGCTAGTTTATCAACTGGAGTAGCAGGATCCATAGTGGCCAAGACACGCTGAGCTGATGGAGGAAGTTTCTGCAAGAACAACTGTCTAAAGATGTCCTTATCGAAGGTTTGTGCGCGTTCGCCTAGAGCGCACTGCATAGCCCTCAGCATTTGAGTGGGCTTATGGTCTCCAAGTTCTTCTTTTGAGATTAACTGATGTAGTTTCTCACGCTCGGAGACAGTGGTGCGGCACAGGATGGCAGACTTCAGATCGTTGTATGGGTCCTCACTCGTGGAAGTAGACACGATGACGTCACGGACTTCAGAGATGATGCTCGCTGGTAGAGAAGACAAAACATGATCGTATTTCGTCCTGCTAGCGGTGATCCTTCCCAAGTTGAATTGTGATTCCACTTGGTGGAACCAAATAAATGGATCACCCGGCCAGAAGACGGGGAGCTTTACGCTCAAGTGGGAGATGGCACCAGCGTCGTCAGGCATCTTCTCCTATGCTTGCTGACGTACAAGCAAGACGACAAGTTACCAACGAAGGAGTGGAGGTTGAGACGAGCGCAGGCACAGAGCGCACGGGCAGGGTGAGGGGCAGAGGGCACGAGCGACATTACAGTCTGGTCCTAGTCGCTCGGTGAAGGGGGTGATGGGCACGAACGACGTTACAGTCTAGTCCTAGTCGCTCGGGTGAAAGGGGTGATGGGCACGAACGACGTTACAGTCTAATCCTAGTCGTTCGGGTAAAAGGGGGGGAATCCAACTCCGGAGTCACCAATTGTTGGTTTACGTCGTCGTCGTCGGCCTAGGCAAGCTACGGCTTGGGACCGTAGCGCATCTATCCGGTATAGGTTAACCTGGATGATGTAACCATAAGCACTGCCGCTGGTTAAGTGCCAACCAGTGATTATCTCACTAGCCGTATTGAGTCCGTTAGGCGAAACTGCGACAGTACCAAAGGTGGAAAATATAACCCTTGGTTTTCTATTATTTATTTGTAAAATGGACATGGTATTAGATTAAAATAATTATTTGAATATAAATAATTAACTGACAATTGTGATATATAATTAATTATGTTTACATACAATAAAATAATATAGTATACATAAAATTAGTATTAATGTGGTTCACAATTGAATTATGATGGGTAACTAATTTAAAATGAATTTATAACTATTCCGAAATTCAAGACGGTAAAATTAACATTTATCTTTAAACTAAAATAAGAGTATTCACTACATATTTATATCCCAAAATGCAAAATTCCAAGAAAGTGAAGTAAAACATGGTGCTACATTGGCTTCATCAACATCCAAATCTGCAATAAGTACCAGTACCTGTGATATTGAAACTATATGCTCTAATCAATCTAGTGATAATGATTCTTCAATGGAATTAGAATCAGATAATGAAAGTTAAATAGCATTAGGTTAACACAAAGGTTAAAGAAAGAGATGAATATTTTTATTTTTTTATTTTTCTATTTGGAATATATATATATATACACACACTGGTATTCTTGCCAATCACAATTATATATATTGTTTTATACCAGTATTATGTATTTTTTATTATGTATATTATACCAGTACCTGTGATATTGAAACTAGCATATATGCTCTCCCCAATCTAGTGATGATTCTTCCATGGAAATGAAGGTTAAACAACATTAGGTTAACAAAAAGGTTCAAAAAAAGGTGAATATTTTCCTTTTCTATCTGAAATATATATACTGGTACTCTTGCCAATCACAATTATGTATATTGTTTGAAACGAGGAAGAATGTTTTATGTTCTAGTTAAAAAATATATATACATATAAAAAATGAGGGTTTGTTTTTCCTTTCTATTATATACTTTTTGCGTGATTCACTTTTTCTAAAAGATGACTATATATACTAGGTATAACTGTATAAGCATGGTAGTATAGTAAATTATAGGTAATACTAATATACTTATTAGATTAAAGGAAGAAAAATATGGAATAAGTTTAAAACAATAAAAAACAAAAAAAACAGACTATCTTCATTTTAAACAAAAAAAAATGATAAAAAAAATGACACAATAAAAAACGACTCACATCACTAACTGTGATGTATAAATACCGATACCACTCCATATAAGTTTGTTTAGTGGTAAATTATTTATCTTATTTTTTTCTGGTAAGGACTTCAAATGGCTGTTTGCAGAAGGCAATACAATATTTAACTTCTAATTCAAAATACCAACCTTGGCCATCCACCTCACATGATGGTAGGCTCCTGGGCGCATGAAGTGTGTGCCACGAAGTGGCTGGGCCCCGAGTACCAGGAGTGTAATCTCTGCCACTTCTCGGTAGCCTTCTCTGACAAGACCAGAAGCGGTGCCGAGGAACTTGACTGCCTCATCTCGGAGCTCCATCAGCCACGTCACCTCCGCCAAATGCTCGATCTCCAGCTCGTGATAAGTCGAGAGGTCGAGCTTGTCCCACCTGAAAGGGGTTATGAAAATATTGCATGAAAACAACTGAAGTTTCCCTTTTCGACTGCTATTAACATCATTAGTAGAAGGATGCTGATATCTCAATTGCTCTGAAGGCAAAAAATCATTGGAGAAAACAAATGCGCCTTAGACTTGAAATTCACCTTCTCCTCAGATACTGGAACAAAGGTTCAGTTGGTGCTGTGGTTCTTCCAAATGTGGTGATGACCACTGCCCCCACGATGAGCTCCATAACGTGATGGCGACAGCCCAGCTGGAACAGCGGTTTACCAAGCATGTTCTCCAGCCGGACCACAGCACCCTGCCTGCACCCTCCCCGTATTGGAGGAAGTTGTGTCAAAGCACAGTCCAATCATGTTGTTCTTGCATCCCCAGTCTTTGAGAGCACGAAATGTCGCCTGGGCCTGGGACAGACCAGTGCTGTCAGCAACAGTTGGAACAGCCAGCAACTTTCCTTCTGTGCATTGGGGAGCTCCGGAGATGAGAATCGCCTGGCGGTGTGCCAATGATCCAAGAGAGTCCTGAAATGTATGTCATACATGCCAATCCATTATCGTCCACTGGAATATGTCAATCCACTGTCATCACTGGAACATGTTAATTCAGTTGTCCGTGGTGAGGGCAAAACTGACCTTGATTACTTTACCATCCCAGTGGACGACAGCATGCCTCGGAGATACGAAGGATTTCTGCACAGCTGTCGACACTTCACAATGATGTGCCACTCTTCCACAGTGAGACATGTCCTTGGAGATACTGAATTTGTCCAGGTCTGCGGGCGGATCTGCCGAATGTAGGACTGCCACCATGACACTTGCCACCTATGTGCGAAATTGAAAGGAAATTGACAAGGATGCGTATGGTCTTTATGTGACAAAATAATCACTAAATTTTCCGTCGTTACGTCTATTATATCTTTGTCAAGGAAAGATCATTACTGATATACACACACCTGATTATTGGACATCCAGAAGCGATCAGCCACTTCAATAACAGCCGGTGCATTGAGGATGCGGTGAGGAAGGCTGATTGATACAGTTGATTCTCTCAGCAGTCGGTATGGTGGTTCTAGCTGTGATTCGGAGTTGCTCAATGATCTGCTTTCTATAGATTCATCGTTGCTCTCAGCTTCGGTTCCTAATTTCATTTTTGAGGTGCCTGGCTCATCACGAGATTGTTGTCTTGAGAGTTGCCATTTTCTCTTGATAACGAACACTTTATCATTCCCACTCATTGTTGCCTGGCGCAGGCCCCGTTGATCCTCATAAAATTTAATATCTTCTTCTTTGTTGTTGTCTGAGAGCAGTCAACTTTTCTGTATCTCTTCAATAGCATCGGGAGCTCCGATGTCCCAGAGCTTGTTCAGATTTTCTGAAAACTTCTCCCTGCCTTTTCCCGCGTCACTGTCTCTCATCTTGCTCTTCTGCAGCGAGTGCCACTCTTCCCACAGTAACTCCAGTTTTCTTTCGCAGTTACATCTCATGATCGTCTTTATACGTGCCATGTTCCAAAATGCCAGAACATTGGCCACCGTGTCTTTTATGGCGGCCTTCCTGTCAGTAGTTTCCTGCTTGGCATAGAAGTAGTACTGGAGAACTTGATGGGTGGTTGGCAATTTGGCACCACTGTTCGAGAAGATGGCTGACCTTAGAGAAGGTGGTGCTGTTGTTGCTGCTTTCTCTTTTCCAGAATAAGTAACTTTCAGAGTCTTCCCACTCCTGGTTGTTAACAGTTTATCCATTGTACTAAAGTCTAGACTTATCAAACAAGAATCAATTGACACAGTTGATCTGTAAAAAGCAAACTGTGATTAGTAAAAATATTGGTCATAGACATAGCATGTGTGTGTGTAATTGGGATTTTAGGATGCGCCAGCTACTGATGCTATGATTACATCCATAACGGGGGACAAATACGGTATTTTAAATTTTAATGTTTCTAGGTGAGTAACTTCTAAACCACTTGTCCGATCAACTTGGTAAGTATCTGAGGATTTCTTTCACTGAGAGGATTCAGAAAATATGGTAATTTGATGATTTATCTTTATTCAGTAAAACATTGTCAATTTGGGCAAATTTCCAAAATTGAAATTTTCAAGGTCGATGCGCGACTACTAAATATTGATCGAGTTTGGTAAAAATGGTGTCAGTGTACTTGCACTGAACCAAATCATGGGAAAAACTTTGACCAGCTATAATTTTTAAAAAAAAGTGAAAAGTGATCCACCCTAATGTGCATGCATAATCTAATAAAATTTAGGGATGAGGGTTAGATGGAAGACATCAGTAATTAATTATAATAAATTCTATAATAAATGGAAAAATGGAGATATGGGTAATATTGTGATGGAAATGTTGAACGATCTAAACTGTCAATTGTCTTGTTTGTACTTTAAGGGAATGAAATTAAGGGACATTCATTTCTCACAATGAACCTTCAATGACACAAACATGGATTCAACTTAACCATAGAAATGGTAGGTTGCACGGTTGTGAAACTGCAAAAATAGAAAGCAACAAATAAAAATTTTATCCAAACTCGCATTAGGCAATTTTGGTTCTTATGTAAAAATGAATATTTGATTATATAGGAATTATTCATTATTCATTTTTACACACACACACACACACACACACACACACACACATATATATATATATATATATATATATTATATAAATTTCACAACTCTTTTCCTTGTGGATTTATATATATATATATATATATATATATATATATATATATATATATATCCAAAATGTCCTTTTTTTTATTGCATTGAAGACTTGGTATTAAATGCAATAGCTTTTATATATAAATATATAAAAATTCAAGTTTTTAAATATATATAAATTTTGTGAAAATATAAATTGTGAATATTTATGCAGATTCAGTACCTGGTCTTACACTACAAGTCTTTAATTAGGCAAGTTTACAGAACTTGGTATAGAGTGTAGGTTGTACCAAGACTAAAGTGTGGAATTACAACACTGTATATTGAAAAGGTTATTAAAAATTATTAAATTTTGCACTAAGCTCTTTTTAATAATTTACCAGATTTTGCAAATGGAATAATAGAAAATAGGCCCACAAAGTTGAAGTAGTATTAGGCTACAGTTATTTTTATTTATAAAAAATCAATCCTTGTGGATGCCTAGACCAGTGGTGGCAACCCTTTTTTGCTAGTAAGTCATTTTTGTTACTTGATTTAAAAAAAAAAAAAAATTGGGTCAATAATTTATTTACCGTATTTTTCGGTGTATAAGATGCACTTTTTTTTCCAAAAAAGGGGTCTCAAAATCACCCTGCATCCTATACACTGAAGATCATAATATTACCTTTATATGGGCTAGAAGAACTGATGGATTTTTACAAAAATTCATCATCTCTTAGTCCCTCCTGACTGTGTATTGGTTTCGCAATTTTACACTAAGTTTCTACTCTTCCCAACCCACTGATAACAAGAAAAACAGTACATATTGCACTATGTGATTTACTTTTATGTTTCATAACATATAGTATAGTCTCCCATATACTTAATATTATTTTTAGTGAGAAACTTCTTGTTGGATTTTAGCTGCTAATGTTTTGATCCAAGGTTTATATTTAGTTATCTTTAGTCTCACACATGCAGCACTCATATCTGTGCCAAGGCAATTCCTTGTGATGGATTTGATGAAATTCATGGAGGAAAACAACTGTTCACATGAATAAGATGAACCAAACATTGTTAGCACATTTTTAAACATATACCGTACTATACATTTAAAAATGTTTTAATGTGTATCAGCTATTTATTTTGGTGAGAGAATAAAATAATTTTAAAACTGAAAGGCAGAAAATATTAAAAATTAGTCATATTTTATTTAAATAAGAGCTCACGAGTTATTAAAAATTGCCTCATGGGTCAGTGGTTGCCATCACTGGCCTAGACAATAAAGCTACAAGTCAAGGTCAGTTTGTAGACTGTATTAGATACCCTACTGAAACTTGAGGGTAAGTGTATCCAAATCTTAAAAGTTGATTTAAAATATGAAATAAATTTAAAATTTGTACTAAGAATATTTAATTTAAGGTATAAATTTTTGTCAAAATCTTAAAATTTATACAGTTGAGATTTCTGAGTTTATTTATTGAATGGTACAAATGGGCCTTCTGGCTAATTTTGTGGTTCTTTATTGATATGTCTTCTCTGTTCTTAAGTAGTGTAGACATAATTCATAGGGTTTATTTTAGATATAAATTCCTAAAAAGTTGTCCTACAGCATTTTGATCCATACAAGAAATTTTGGAAAAAACTACAAATTAAAAAAAATTTAGGTAACAAAATATTTTACTTTAATAAACTTAAAAATCCTGGTGAAATATTTTATATGCAAGCATAAAGTCATCAAAATGTTATAACATTTGATGCATTTAGCATGTTGTTGAATTTGAAATGGATATTTTGATGCAATGCAGGTTTATTGGCTTGCATCTCACTTGATTATTTTAGTGGCCTAAGTCCTGAATACATGGTGACTCAGTTAAACTTGTATATGTTGATTGAACCCTGGATAAATTATAAAATAGTTCTCAAAGTCAGAGCTCTCCTTTCCAGTTTAACCCTTTTGCTGCATCATTTGGACATTTCCAAACAGTTTTGTTTGGATATATCCAAATTTTGCAGGGAAAGGGTAAAACAATTAGGAGGCCCTCCTGGGTTGTATCTTAGGTAGCTATCTGCTTATCACACTGCAAATATATATTCTCTTGTGCAGAATTTGTAACTTCTTGACCAGATATGGGTGTCAAGTTTAAGTAGGGTTACCATATGTCTGGTTTTTCCTGGACATGTCTGTGAAATTTTAATAATTATAACATTGATATTTGAGGCCATAACACTTGTTCTTATTTATAGATACTCAATGTAGACACAACATGTAGTACACAGTATATATAACACATTAATACAATGCAAGTTGGTAGATACAGATACATCCCCCTCTCTGGAGTATCCTCTTTTTTGAAGGTTTAAATATGGTAACCCTAAATTTGAGGGTATTTTGAAGACTCTCAGATCTGGGGCACCAACTTTCAAATGTCCTATATTTCATTTAAATTTATAGGTTCTATATAATTTTCATAAAAACTACAGGCATAGGCATCACTTTGGGTGAGTTTGTGTCAATTTTTGTAATTTTAAAATTTGAACCACATTTCAGATTCTGAATGCTAGATAACATTAACCTATACAGTAATCCCTTGTTTTATGTGGTTTTGCGTATACACTTGGGTAAGCCGTGGCATACCTAAAATACTAAATTTTAATAGATAAATATTGCATACTAGTTCCATGTGTAGTACAATTACATACTGTATAGTTATAATGTTATAATGTTTCAGACCAACAAAGACCCTAGGATCCACTCATGGCTGGTCTACCTAACTGTGTTCATAATTGTGTATGTCCTCCGTAGTGGTGGAGGGGACCTACAATTTTACGTGGGTTCCGAACCACAAGAACATAAGAAATTTATGTAACAACTTCCTGTACATTGGCAATGACCAATTTAGCAAAACTAATTAATTATCGATTTAAAACTAAAGATAGAATCTCTGGATCCAGAGGATCAAGTCATAATAGACTACTATCCACAAATATGTTACACTCTATATCTATTTATAACTGACATGCAAATATATCAGATCCAAAGAATCCAGTCAATTTCATTACGGTATCCATCAATACTAGTACTGTGTCACGAAAAATAAGTCACAGTCCATATCGATTGTGGACCAAGTCAAAATTTACAACCATATACATTACAATATATACACTTAGGAGGAAAAGTGTATGTGTGGCTGTAAAGACTGTACAGTAATATAGAAATGTGTGTGCACCCATTTTGGGTCTCCCATTTCAAGGTGTTTGTGGGGCAAGTGAAGATCATGAGTTTTTCAATACCTCACAGTACTATGGGGGGCACCGCTCGGCAGAGGAATATCTATAAAAGGGGTGTGTAAGGACAGAGAGTATCCCCTAACCCAAGATTCTGCCTCCCTATATCCCACAACACTTGTGTTGAGCTGTGGGATCTATCACCACAAAGCCTTAATTTTACTACCTTAAACTATACCCAATCTATCAACATATGCGTCTAATCAATTTTTAAACATGTTTATAGACGTGCTACTAATTACTTCTACTGGCAAACTATTCCACCTATTTACTATTCTATGCGTAAAAAAGTTTTTGGCAACTGCTGTCTCGAACCTTCTACTTGTCAACTTACACCCGTTATTTCTAGTCCTATTATATTGAGATATTTCGAAAAAGTTATCTCTATCTACGTTATTGAACCCATTCATAATTTTGAAAACCTGGATTAGATCACCCCTTAACCTCCTAGTCTCAAGTGTTGTTAATTTTAACTCCTTAAGCCTATCCTCGTACGACTTTGACCTAAGCGACGGAATCATCTTAGTTGCTCGTCTTTGAACTCTTTCAATTTTGTCTATATCTTTGCGCATATGCGGATTCCAAAATTGGACCGCATACTCCAAATGGGGTCTAACTAATGATTTATAAAGAGGAACTATAATATCGCACGATTTGTACTCAAAATTTTGAGCTATAAAACCTAACACTGTTCGCCTTATTGACTGCTGCTCTACTTTGTTTCGCTACTTTTAAATCACTAGTGACTATAACTCCTAAATCTTTTTCCTGCTCTACGCTTGTTAAATCTTTCCCTGACATACTATACGCAAAATTACCATTACGCGAACCTATATGCAAAATTTTGCACTTATCCACGTTAACCCCTTTGCCTGCAGCATGCGGAGGAAAAGGGCGTGCATTTTAAAAATCATCTATATATAGTGATTGCCGCAGTTATGAGTGAAACATAAATATAGACTTGCCGCAAAACAATGATTTCTATAGCTGTCTTTAAATAGACTCTGCCGCAAAATGAATATATATAACGAATATATATATATATGTTATAATGTTATAATGTTTCAGACCAACAAAGACCCTAGGATCCACTCATGGCTGGTCTACCTGTGTTCGTAATCGTGTATTGTGTATGTCCTCCATGGTGGCGGAGGGGACCTACAATTTTACGTGGGTTCCGAACCACAAGAACATAAGGAATTTATGTAAAAACTGCCGGTAAATTGGCAACGACCATTTTTACGAAACTAAATAATTATCAATTTAAAACCAATTAATTATCGATTTAAAACTAAAGATAGAATCTCTGGATCCAGAGGATCTAGTCATAATAGACTACTATCCACAAATATGTTACACTCTATATCTATTTATAATGGACATGCAAATATATCAGATCCAAAGAATCCAGTCAATTTCATTATGGTATCCATCAAGTCACGGTCCATATCGATTGCGGACCAAGTCAAAATTTACAATCATATACATTACAATATATACACTTACGAGAAAAAGTGTAGGTGTGGCTGTAAAGACTGTACAGTAATGTAGAAATGTGTGTGCACCCATTTTGGGTCTCCCATTTAAAGGTGTTTGTGGGGCAAGTGAAGATCATGAGTTTTTCAATACCTCACAGTACTATGGGGGGCACCACTCGGCAGAGGAATCTCTTTAAATGGGGTGTGTAAGGACAGAGAGTATCCCCTAACCCAAGACGCTGCCTCCCTATATCCCACAACACTTGTGTTGAGCTGTGGGATCTATCCCCAGAAAGCCTTAATTTTACTACCTTAAACTATACCCTTTCTATCAACATATGCGTCTAATCAATTTTTAAACATGTTTATAGATGTGCTACTAATTACTTCTACCGGCAAACTATTCCAGCTATTTACTATTCTATGCGTAAAAAAGTTTTTGGCAACTGCTGTCTCGAACCTTCTACTTGTCAACTTACACCCGTTATTTCTAGTCCTATTATATTGAGATATTTCGAAAAAGCTATCTCTATCTACATTATCGAACCCATTCATAATTTTGTAAACCTGGATTAGATCACCCCTTAACCTCCTAGTCTCGAGTGTTGTCAATTTTAACACCTTAAGCCTATCCTCGTACGACTTTGACCTAAGCGACGGAATCATCTTAGTTGCTCGTCTTTGAACTCTTTCGATTTTGTCTATATCTTTGCGCATATGCGGATTCCAAAATTGGACCGCGTACTCCAAATGGGGTCTAACTAATGATTTATAAAGTGGAACTATAATATCGCACGATTTGTACTCAAAATTTCGAGCTATAAAACCTAACACTTTGTTCGCCTTATTGACCACTGCTGTACTTTGTTTCGCTACTTTTAAATCACCCGTGACTATAACTCCTAAATCTTTTTCCTGCTCTACGCTTGTATATATACCGTATATATATATATATTTCACGTGCTTTATTGTGAAATTCATCATATATATATATATATATATATATATATATATATATATATATATATATATATATATATAGATCAAGTGAGAGGGAGAATCTAAATGAACAAAAAAGTTTAATTTATAGACCTTACCTGTTTCATATGGCTGATGGATATATTTGGGAGTCACTCACATCCATATAAATATATATGCCCAGGACTTGTGACCTGGGTGTAGTTTACCACCCTCCCACCCATATATCAACAGTTTATTATTCTGGAAGAGTTTCTTCAGTATGATATAGCTTGAAGCATGGTGTTACACATAGTGTAATGTTGCATACATCGCACTGGTAAATGCTTCTCTTCACTTTCTTCTTGAGAGCACAATAGTGGCACCTTCTTTGTATCCTTGTTTCATCGCTTTCACTTTTTTTTTGGTGATTACAGGGAAATGTCTTCCTGTAAAGCGAGTTGGACATGGTCCCATTGTTGCTATAGGAACTTTTCTAACCTGAACATCTTTGGCATAATTCTGCAAAAGCTCCTCAATTAGTTGTATTTCAAAGTTTAGAAATGTCTTCCTACCCCAATTTTTCTTATAGATGCAATGTGCATTTTGAACCGAGATTTCAACGATCCTAAAGAAGACTCTTCTAATATTTTTTCACTCCTTTTCTGGCAAATGATGCCGCAGATGTTATTTGGTCCATGAGATCAACTCCTGCCATATGATGCTTTTTATAATTGATGCACACAGTTGGCTTCGGTGTTTCCTTTCCAGCAACAGTTACTATTTGCATTGAATCATCGTAGAGAGTGCTGAGCATGTTTACATATTTTTTGTCCCTCCATTTCATATGCATCACTTTTCCAAAGTACTGAGTTGCAGTTTCTCCTTTCTTAAATTTAGCAGAAGCCACATGAGGTGAAAGATTTTTTCTGTTGTATCTGACTGTGCCAACAGCATTGGTTTTATGTGCAATCAGAATATTATACAGTTCAGGAGAGGCATAGAAATTGTCCATTCCAATGCAGTAACCCTTGTTTAGTAGAGGTTCTGCTACATGAACTAAGGGAATATCATATGAATAGTTAGTCATTTTTCCACTATAAACAGCCATGTTCCAAACATATCCTGATTTTGCCTCAGCAAGAACAAATGTTTTGATTCCAAACCTGGCTCTTTTTAGGGGAATGTATCTTTTCCATCTTAGCCTTCCTTTCCAGAGAAGAAGAGATTCATCAACGCTTATATTCTGCTCTGGAGTATAATTTGCTTGGAACTTTTGTATGAACATTGTTAAGATATTTATGAATTTATACTGTGGATCATTTTCACACTCTTCATCCGAAAAATGTAAATATTTCAATAGTAGCAAGAATCTATCACGAGGGATGACCTTGCTAAAAATTGGCGTAAGCAACAGTTGATTTGTTGTGTGGTACATATCAAGCTGTGGCTTCCGTATAATACCTTGAAGTATAACTAAGCCTATGAGAGTGAGAATTTCTCCTTCATTTGTTTCTTTCCACATAACATCTCTACTTTTCCTTCTCATTTTTCCAGAACGTCGTTTCTCCTCGATATATTTAGAAGCATACTTATTTGTTTCATCTACTATAAGTTTCAAAATATCACCACCTACAAATGATTCAAAAATTTCAATGGGACTAGTTCCATTATCAAGATCAATCTTTACACTGGCATCTCCACTAAATTCAAAGTTATTCCTACATGCGGATGGCTGATCAAGCCAACACTGAGTAACAGGTTCATCATTATCATTGTCACTTTCAATATCCTGTTCATCTCCATCAAACATCTCATTATCACTCTCACTACCTATAATGGATTCATCACTATCATCATCTTTATCATCGTCCAAATCATCCATAAATTCATCATCCAAATCTAACTTGTAAAGCAGTTTCAACATATCCTCTGTGTTACCAAATTTTTTCCTACACTTTTCCTGCGCACGTGACATCTTATGAGGGGTCCAATACAGTATAAAAATGAAACTATAATATTGTACAATGATTCAGTGATATAATTATAGAATTTTATATAATAACGAACAAATATACACTATTTCTGTATTATATCACTCACTTTATAGCACAAAAGAAGCCTACAAACTTCACTAAAATGGCCACATCTCAAGGACAGCACATAAACTAACTGCTTTTTCATATACGAGGAAATACCCTGCATATACCAGAAGAAAAGTTGCCAAGTAGTAATATAAATTAATAAAATAAATGTAGCTGCTGCCGCATTTTGGTTACATTCAATTTTTGAGAGCGTCTATATTTAGACTGCCAGCAGAATTGGTCCATAAGTCAGACAATCTATATACAAAGGTGGGTAGTTGCGGCGCAACTTGCAGCGCAACATTTTTGGTTGCGCTTGCGCTTGCGGCGCAACTTTTTGAAAAGGGTTGCGCTTGCGCATGCGGCGCAACTATTTCAGCAGAGTTGCGGTTGCGGCGCTACAAAAATTGTTGCGCGTGCCCACCACTGCAGATATACATTAAATGCAAAGGTGGGCAGTTGCGGCGCAACATTTTGAAAAGGGTTGCGCTTGCACGTGCGGTGCTACAAAAATTGTTGCGCGTGCCCACCACTGTCTATATATAGTTAAGCCGCATAGAAAGGGTTAAATCTCATTTGCCATGTGACTGACCAATCAACGATTTTATTCAGATCTTCCTGAATTTTACTACTATCTTCGTCATTAATCGCCCTACCACCCAGCTTCGTGTCATCCGCAAACTTTGAAACTGTACTGACTAGGCCGACATCTAAATCGTTAATATACAGGGCATCCCAAAAAAATGTATACACACTTTAACAGCTGATAGCTCAATTGATGTTTCTTTCTTTCCAAGTTAAACCCATTAGAATTAATAATGGCAGTCAGACTAAGCTTTGAACAAAGGAAATTCATTCTAAAATGCTACTGGAAGTGTGAAAACGCAGTTGAAGTGCAATGACAGTTTAGGAGGGAGTTTCAAACAGATCCACCAACGCGACATACCATCACTCGAATTAGAGATAAGTTTGAAGCCGATGGAACTGTTCAGAATGTCCACAAGAAGCGTTCCGGAAGACCACGGACATCGACAAGCCCCACAAAGCAAGAAAGAGTACTGGAAACGTATCACCAAAGTCCAAGAAAATCTGTGCGGCAAGCGAGTCGTGAGGTAGGAATTTCAGAATCGTCTGTCCAACGCATTTTGAAGCGCTGTCAATGGAAAAGTTACATTCCAAAATTAGTCCATGCTATTAATGAAGATGATCCGGACCGAAGAGTGGAGTATTGCGAGTGGTACTTGGCACGATGTGGATGTGGATTGGAGGACGAAGGGGTTTCGTAGAATACCCTCCGCGTTCACCAGACCTCACACCAGTAGACTTTTTTTATGGAGATACTTAAAAGACAAAGTCTACGCTATAAAACCTGCAACAGTCGCTGAATTGAGAGCAGCCATTGAACGAGAATGCACACAAATACCAAACGAAATGTTTCGTGATGTTTGCGATTCCATTGC
Organism: Bathynomus jamesi; assembly: GCA_023014485.1. NCBI lineage: Eukaryota > Metazoa > Arthropoda > Malacostraca > Isopoda > Cirolanidae > Bathynomus > Bathynomus jamesi. The sequence continues at coordinate 274,340 of JAJOZX010004646.1, forward strand.
TTCGCGTTATCAGCAGTGCCTGGACCAGAATGGACGTCAGTTTGAAAACAGGCATTGACAAAACAATTAAATAATGTCTGTAGATTCTATTACATTTTGAAAATGAAATGTATTTTAATAAACACTGCCTTTATAATTATTTAAAGTGTGTATACATTTTTTTGGGATGCCCTGTATATAAGAAAAAGCAAGGGGCCCAATACAGAACCCTGAGGAACGCCACTCGCTACATTAGCCCAACATGACTCCGCTCCATCACCAACCACCCTCTGTTTCCTACCTCGCAACCACTCTTCTAGCCTATTTATTACTACACCCCTGATTCCATGAGCCTTAGTTTTTTCAATGAGTCTTGTGCGGCACGGTGTCAAACGCTTTTTGAAAATCTAAATACACTACATCAACCACCCGATGTCTACCGTAAATGTCAACCACACTTTGGAAAAATTCTAAAAGATTAGTTAAGCAAGATTTGTTTCGCCTAAAACCGTGCTGCGTATTTCTAACTAGTTTATGCACTTGTAAGTGTTCAACTATACGATCCCTAATTATTGATTCCAGTAGCTTACCTACAACAGATGTTAAACTGATTGGCCTATAATTTCCCGCCACACCTTTATCGCCTTTCTTAAAGATAGGTGTTACGTTTGCTAACTTGAAATTATCTGGTACCCACCCCTCAGAAATAGACACATTAAAAATCGTTGTTAGTGGCACAACAATGCTATCTTTTAATTCTTTTAGTTGTATGGGGTATATGGAATCCGGACCCAGTGATTTACGCGTTTTCATTTTATCAATGTAGTGCATTACCTCCCCTTCACTAACGACAATATTATCCAAAATATTACCATTATCAAAAGGTATTATGTCCATGAACGTAGGGATATTCGTTACATCTAGTAAAACCTGACGTAAAAAATTAATTTAGCAAGGTAGCCATTTCCTTGTTTTCAGAAACTAGATCTCCATTTACATTTTTCAATGGACCCAAGACACTTTTTATTGGATTTCTATTATTGACGTATTGAAAGAGTCGCTTGGGGTTTTCTTTACCGTCACGAGCTATGGAGATTTCTTTGCGCTTGGACTTTTTTATTACACTTTTCGCTTCACGCCTCAGAGATATGTAGTTGTTTCGTAACAACAAATTGTCTTTATCGCACTTATGTTGCCTATAAGCCCTATCTCTACTCTTTATAATGTCTCCTACTCTAGAAGTAAACCACAATGGCTTGTTGTTTACTTTCGCACGCTTAATTTTGTATGGTACACATTCCACATTTATAGTCCTAAATACTGTTTCAAACGATTCCCACATTAGTTTTGCGTTGGAGTTCCCCATCACATTTTCCCAATTGACGTGTGACAATTTATTTCGAAATTTACAAAAGTCTGCGTGCTGGAAGTTAGGAATTTTAGTTGAGTTAGTTGGTTTTGAGTGACTTACTGAGAGGACAAACTCTACCATGTTGTGATCGCTATTGCTTAACGGTTCTATTACTTGAAGATCAGTAATTAGCCTATCATCCGTAGTTATTACTAAATCTAAAATACTGTCCAACCTCGTAGGTTCCCCAACCTTTTGAATAAGAAAGCTATCCTCGAGAAAATTAACTAACCGATTACCTTCCGCGTCTCCCTGCATTGTATCGTAATTCACATTGGCGCAATTAAAGTCACCCATAACTAAAGCCTGCTCACTACTGATTATGCTCTTTAGTTCATGATATAATGCTTCGTCCGTATCAGCTGTTTGATTAGGGGGCCTATATATAACCGCAACAAGAAGTTTGAAGTTGTTTAATTTAAGTTCTGCTGTAGTCGAATCTATCGGTTCTGGAATTGAGTGCTTTACTTCTATAACGTTCGCAATATTATCTTTGATATACAACATAACACCGCCTCCTCGCCTACCTATTCTGTTTTTAACAAAAAGTCTATAACCTTTAATTTGATACTCCTCTACAAAGTCACGTGTTTCAGTGCTAAGCCACGATTCATTTATCGCAATTAAATCATAGTCTTTACAAGCAATTAAAGAAAAAAATTCATTTATTTTATTTCGTAGGCTACGAGCATTTAAGGATAGAACCTTCAAATTGTTTGTAATTATGACACCTTCGCGAGCGCAGGGGAAATTGGTGGAATTTACGCTGGGACCATTCAAGTTACGGCAGCCTGAAAAGAAGAGACAGTATTATGAAATAGTCTTCCTAAACACGCAGCTCCAACGCCATTAAAATGAGTCCATCTTCGAGGAACAAGTCCCTCCTGCCGTAGAAACTGTTCCAAAAATTTGCAAAATGCACTCCTTCCTGTTGGCAAAGAGACTTTAGGTTATTGTTAATATAGGTCGCCTTGCTGTAGAAATCGTTACGTTGGATAACTCAAGGAAGTGTACCTGTTAAAACAATCTTATTAGTTTTCTCCTTTAGTCACTCTAATAAGTCCCTGTACCTAGCCTGCAGTTCTTCCGATCTAGAATTTAAAACATTATTAGTACCGACATGAATAACATACGTTGTGTCCTTGGTGGTACTGTCTGTAAAATGGTCAACATTATTAGTTATATCCTCCACCCTTGCACCAGGGTAGCAGTAATGGCGCCTACAATGAGGGTTTCTCCCACAGAATTCCTCGAGCTGCCCTCGAACAATGGAATCACCAACAAGTCATATTTCTGGTTCATCAGTATCTTCGAAACCTCACATCACAGCTGGTTGCCCAGTTTGTTATATTTCCAGGATTATAACTTTGTTTTTTATTAAAAACTTTACTTTTTTGATTAATATGGCTCCAAAATGTCCAGCCAGTTCTCCTGCAGAGGGTGAGGCTAAAAGAACAAGAGAAGTAATGACTTTAGTGCAAAAAATGATGTTAGATAATTAAAGTCAGGCATGTCAGCAGCAGCAGCAATCAGTACTGTAGGTTGTTTAGGGTGAATGAATCAACAGTGCAAACAATCAGGAAAAATGAACAGAAAATAAGAGATTCAGTTAAATCATCTTCCCCAATAAGTGCTAAAATTGCACAAATTGTTAGAGATCCTGTGCTAGTGAAAATGGAAAAGGCTTTCAACATTTGGATTGAGGATATGGATTGAAAACATGCACCATTGAGCAGTGTAATTATCCGTGAGAAGGCCAAGCAGATCTGTGGCTATTTTGTCCCATGTGACGCTGCTAGTGCTGGTGCTGAGTTTAGTGCAAGCAAAGGCTGGTTTGAAAATTTCAAGAAAAGATTTGCTCTCCACCAATATCACTCATAAATAGTACCATACTGCACAGCAATCCTCACCATCATTATTTTTGGTTAGTAAAGTTTTATTTCTTTTATTATATTACATATTATTTATATATTATTATATTATATATATTATTTACTAACTGTATTTATAGCTTAATACTTGTTAATAAGGTTAAATCAGGCTATATATAAGGCCATGTAACTGTAAACAGATGTATTGGGGTAAATTGAATGTAAATAGATTGTCTTGTATACTGTACACAGTTTTTTGTTATACATGGGTCATGCAAACATGGAACACCTGCATAAAACGAGGGATTACTGTACTGGTAAGTCTTTTTCAATCCAAAAATATATAGCTATCATATTTTTTAACAAATGAAACAAAACTGAGCCCTTGAAGGTAAGTTTTAATAATAATTTTAAGTGAAATAGGCTTACTAATATGATATGCAACCCAGCCTCTGATTATGAATTGTGAGGCTAGGTTTTCAGATAGCTGATGTGCATACATTGTTATGTTATATTACCAAATAGCAGACCTAATCCAATGAAATGTTATTCCTTGTGCCAAAATATAGAAAATATGCACTTTAAACTGGCTTTATTGGTACCATTATAGACATGAATTCTGGTTTACAAGAGCAGGACCATAAGCTACAAAAAATAATTATGTAGGTCATTAGGTCTCCAATGTCCTTTGTATTTTTTTTATGCAGGAAGGAGAGGCCAAGGGTTGAGCACTTGCTAAAATGTCTCCCCTATATACAAAGGAAAGAGCCAAAATCAAATAAGGTCTGCAAGGCTTATGATACCATTTTTTTTTTTTCATATAAATTTTCAAAAGATTTGGAGTACAGTATGTAAAATGCATGTGTGTGTAGTGAAGAATAGAGGGAGAAGTGTGTGTTTGAGAGCGTGCTGGATTTGCTCACAGGGTAGATGAGACAGAAAAAGACAGTGACAGGAGAAATGGCAGTTCCAGCATTCCCTGTCTCCTGCCTTAACATCCCCCTGGAATACTCCCCTGGTTGATTGGTGTCTACAATATACTACTTAGTGTAGGCTACATTGCTTGTAGATAGCAAATTGAGTAAATGGGTCATTCTCTGTCAGATCAACCAAAAAAAATTGAAATTAACACCCTCATCTCTCATATTTTGCTGAAATTTGGTTTATAGGGAGTTTGTGAGCCCTGAATCCATTTCTGAAATTATAAGGTCAATCCGACCAACGGTTCAAGAGATATGACCTCGGGCAATTTGAGGTCACTCGCGAGGTTACTAACATTTGGTGAGCCATAACTTGGGTAATAATTGTCATAATTATATAAAAGTATATATATTTAGAATCAGAAAATGACAAGGAATCCAAATATGCAAGTTTTAGAACTCTAGGTTGAAAAATAAAAAAGTTACACTATAACCAAAATTTGAGGTCACGATTTGACCTCTGGGGTATCAAATGAGAATTTTTTTTTTAAATGTAAAAAATGAAGGCATAGGCATTGGCTATTAGAATCAGCAAAAAAAAGTTTTTATGTTAGTATTTTTCATGTAACTAACATATAAGTGAACACCATATTCATAAGTTGTGCGTCAATTCTACCTATTTTTTCACACTTAAGCTCATAATTTGACCTATAGAAATTAAAATTACATTTTTTATAGATATAAAAAACAAAGTCAGAGTTCTTGACTAATAGAAACAATCATAAAAAGTTTGTTTATGTTGGTACTTTTCATGTAACTAACTTATAAGTGAACACCATATTTATAAATTGCTTGTCATTTCAAGGAATTTTTATATCTTAGCTATCAATTTGACCTCAAGCTCCAAGAATTTAATAAAAATTGTATTTCACTGCTAATCTACACTGGCAATAATAGTTATAATAGTGAAAGGGGAAGACTAAGCTCACATGTAGCCTAAACAAACCTGTTGAAACATGTTGCTACTTGTCTAAGTGCAGAATCAACACAGATAGTTGCAAAATTCCTTGTCTACAGGTTAGTACAGTTCCAGCCAGCACTGTGCGTGGCTGGTGGGTATGGTGTTTTAATGAGCCTCAGAGACTATCAAGGCCTAAAATATTAAGTGTGTATAGCTATATATTTTCTAAAAAATATATATTACCTAATTGTAAATCCTATATCTTTACAGATCAAAATACAATGGTTCGGCACTTGAAATACTGCCAGGACCCTATTCAAAAAACACAAGAAACGCATAACAATCAATCTTAGAAAAGTGACTGATGTACTTGTTGAAAAATATGCTGGAAGAGTGAAAAAAGACTCATTGTTGTGTGTGAACTGCTGGACACTGATAATGAAAAACCCCACTATACTTAGTACCACTGAAAACAACGAGTCTGAGCAGGATTCAAATGAATCATCTACTATCAGTGGCTTGAGTAACATCTCTTCAATTCAAGATCTGGACAATGACAGTGATTGCTTAATAAAGGAAAATCCTTCAACTTCAGTTGAACCAGTTCTAGCATTTCTGGACCAAACACCAGTTAAAAAAAGTAAGTAATAAATTAATATAATAACTTATACTTTACTACAAGGTCTGTTTGATCTACTATATAGCCAATTATATAGCATTTAAGGTACTATAATTAATATTTAATTACTAATATTCAGGTGTGTGAAACCTTTTTTCTGTTCTTTTCAGAAGGGCTGTCATTAAGCCAGAAAAAGCGCAAGGCTCGTGGTAAGCTATCATCTGCTCAGAAACACCTGAAGGAGAGGCTAGAACTCAGTTATGGTGTTCAAATTACCGAGGAGGTAAGTGATACTTCAAAACCTGAAAATAAATCTGAAAAACATCTAGACAAATTAATGAATGAATTGAAACAGTCATTCCTGGAGAGCAAATGTCACCATCACAAACTACAAATATTGACACTCTCACCATACACAATTGAAAAAATAGCTAGTTTCTTTCAAACTACAACATACATGGTGAAAAGAAGCTGTTCACTTAAATCAGAACATGGAATCCTTCCGAAGATTCCACTAATGAGCAAAGGAAAAGTGATATCTGAAGAACACAAAGATATAGTTAGAAGATTCTATGAGTCAGAAGAGGTTAGTCGTATGTGTCCTGGCCAAAAGGATTGCGTGAAAGTTATCAGTGCTGAAGGTGCAATGAAGGTGCAAAAACGATTGGTCCTCGGGAATTTAAGAGAGATGTTTGAACTATATAAAAATGATGAAAAGAATCCCAAAATAGGATTTTCCACATTTGCAAAATTACGGCCATCATATTGTGTGCTTGCCGGTAGTGGTGGGACTCATTCTGTCTGTGTCTGCACATACCATCAAAATCCAAAATTGCAGCTGGCTGCATTGGGAGAAAGAGGTCTTTCATACAAGGATCTTATGGATTACAGTGTCTGCAGTACAGAAAGAGAGACTTGCATGATGCAACTTTGCAATGATTGCCCAAGAGAAGAGGGTGTCCTGGATTTTCTTGAGTTACTTGACAGTGTGAAATCAGCTCCAAATGAAATATCTTACAAGCAATGGGTGACTGTTGACCGTTGTACAATGGTTGATAAGGTGGAGCCACTTCATGAATACTTATCATCCCTAAGCATGAAAATATCCCGCATGGTTCGTCATCACTTTGTTGCTCAGCAACAATCACAGTACTTCAAGCAGTTGAAAGAAACACTACCACCTCAGAGAGAGGTAGTTATAGTAGGTGATTTCTCTGAGAATTATTCTTTCATTGTCCAGGATGCTGCCCAAGAGTTTCACTGGGACAATTCACAGTGTACAGTTCACCCTTTTGTCATCTATTATAGATCATCTGCAGACCAGGAACTTAGCCATTTTAGTGTCTGTTTTTATCTGCATCACTAAAACACAACACTATAATGGTTTACTCATTCATATTGAAGCTTATGACATACGTTAAATTCAGATGCCCACAATTGAAGAAGGTGCACTATTTCTCAGATGGATGTGCTGGCCAATATAAGAACAGATACAACTTCACAAATCTCTGTTACCATGAAGAGGATTTTGGTCTGTCTTGTGAATGGCACTTCTTTGCTACATCCCATGGCAAAAATGCATGTGATGGGATTGGAGGAACAGTGAAAAGAGCTACTGCTCGTGCCAGTTTGCAGAGAACTACAGAGAGGCAAATTCTTACACCAGAACACATGTTTCAGTTTTGTGAAGAAAACTTGAACAAGAAGATAAATTTTTTCTTTGTAACTACAGCTGATTTGAAAGATGCAGAAGAATGGTTGGAACATCGATTCAAGGATAGTAGGGCTATTCCTGGAACTCAGAAATATCATAGATTTGTTCCCCTAAACAAGGAAGAACTGATGGTGTATCCCATTTCAAGTGGCATTGGAGAAAAGAAAAGAATAAGGAAAAGTCATTTCACTAATGAACCTGCAATGCTTGGTAACCTAAAATGTGTCAAACCAGGAGAGTATGTTGGCTGCATTTATGACATGCAAGTTTGGTATGGAATTGTGGAGGAATATTGTGAAGAGTTTGATGATTTCACTGTGAACTTTCTACATCCCTCTGGGTCATCAGGATCAAGTGCATATTATTATCCATCAAACAAGGATTCATGTGCAGTGCCAGGACATCATATATTAACTGTAATGAGTTGTCCTACCCTAAGAGGAGGCAGCAGAATTCAATACATTTTTCCACAAAAAGAAATTGATGAGAGCATCGAGCATGCAAAAATTGTATTAGGCTAGCACATGAATCCTCTAAGTAGGTCTTCCCCTTTCACTATTATAACTATTATTGCCAGTGTAGATTAGCAGTGAAATACAATTTTACATTTTTTGCCTTTGTTTTTATATCTATAAAAAAATGTAATTTTAATTTCTATAGGTCAAATTATGAGCTTAAGTGTGAAAAAATAGGTAGAATTGATGCACAACTTATGAATATGGTGTTCACTTATATGTTAGTTACATGAAAAATACTAACATAAACAAACTTTTTTTTGCTGATTCTAATAGCCAATGCCTATGCCTTCATTTTTTACATTTAAAAAAAAATTCTCATTTGATACCCCAGAGGTCAAATCGTGACCTCAAATTTTGGTTACAGTGTAACTTTTTTATTTTTCAACCTAGAGTTCTAAAACGTGCATATTTGGATTCCTTGTCGTTTTCTGATTCTAAATATATATACTTTTATATAATTGTGACCATTATTACCCAAGTTATGGGTTGCCAAATGTTAGTGACCTCGCAAGTGACCTCAAATTTCCCGAGGTCATATCTCTTGAACCGTTGGTCGGATTGACCTTATAATTTCAGAAATGGATTCAGGGCCCACAAACTCCCTATAAACCAAATTTCAGCAAAATCTGAGAGATGAGGGTGTTAGGCACTGGTTGATCTAACAGAGAATGACCCAAATGGTACATATTTACTGTTGCTGATATGATAAGTAATCTTGTTCTAAGTTGGTTAGTACTCAATATTTTGATATCCAGGGAGCATTTTCTTTAAATGTGTAGTTGGCCTCTACTTTCTGCTATTAAGAAGGAATTGTATACTGTATTTGCTGCTTTAGCAGAGATAGGATTCTTAACTGGCTTTATTTTGTAACTGGCAGCCAGACCTATGGATATAAAGCATTCTGTACCGAAGTTGCTATGGGCAGCAAATATTAATGACTGAAATGACAGCTTAAAAATATAGATTTGTTGATCCAAAACCTAAATAAACAAAGAAATAATAGGGTAATTCCATGGTGATGGTCACAACATTTGGAGTAATTGTTTAGTACTGTATATATATTCAATTAAAAAAGTATAAGTATGGAAGGTAGGACAAAACTGCTATGAGGCATTATATATATATATATATATTATACCTGTGCTCTTGGTCGGGACATGTTAGGTAAAATTGATTTATGCCAAAAGGGTATAATATAGTACTCCTGGATCGTCTGGGCCTTCTCAATGTATTACCCCGATGTGACCGCAGACTGCACCCAAAATTAATTTTGTTTAATAGTCTCATAAACTTCCCTAACCCACAATTCTACTAAGTCAAGACTGGATTAAAGAAGTCACTGGCTGAAGTTAATCACTTTAATCAATTTTAGGCAAGTGGATTACAATCAGGTATTTCTTCACAGAACACAGTTTGCTATAAGAATATTCCTTTTACACAAGTTTATAAGAGTTATAATGATTTAATTCTTAATTCTAGAATTGACAATGTTACATTAAATTAAATAATGTTTGAGTCTACTGGCATTTCCTTCAGTCAGATCTTCAAACCCAATATTCCAATACAAAGCAATTTCTCTATGGGGTGAAATGCACCCTTCACCCAGGGAAGATCCTCTTCTAAGGCACTTGCTGGCCCATTCTAGGATCTCAAGCACAAAGCTATTTCCATATGGGGTGACTTGCACCCATCACCTGTGGAGATATATTCAAGAATCTGATTTCCAAATGCTGGACCCCTCCTTATATATGAAGGAATCCATTTTCACATGAGTCAGCTAGGCATTGGACAGTGAGACACAAGAGAGCGCAAAGTTCTCAGAGTCAAAGCACTTTGTATCCAAGCTAGCTGAATTCCCACACAGAGTTCCTAAGCAGATGTGAGGAAATGCTGAGCCATTTGGGGCTGGTTGGATGGCAAAACACATAAGCAGCAAGTGAATGATATCTTGCACCTCAGATTGTGTTTTGTGTGAGGGCTTTGTACTGATGGGCAACTGTTCATGTATAATACACATATATATATTCTAAAACAAATGGTGCCAAAATGTATATACACCCGAGACTATACTTCACAATGCCTCATAACAGTTTTATTCTACCTCCCATACTTATACTATCATACAGAGATGGGCACAAAATACTTTAAATATAATTAAATACTAAATACATTGCTTCCTTAAAAAAGTATTTAAATACCAAATACATTACATATTTTCAAAATGTATTTAAATACTAAATACATTTCAAATACATTTTTCAATACTTATCCAACTATATCATAACTTGTATTTTGTGTGTACGAATTTTACGATGTTTTCCCAGGTTTGTCAATCAAAAAATGGACTAAAAATTAAGAATTGACCTAAAATTAAAAAAATGACCCACAATTAAAAAAATGACCCACAATTAAAAAAAAAATGACTGTATATAGCTTTATTGACTTTTTATTAACCTTATAACTTTTTTAATATTGCATGTAGCACAGTAAAACCTCATTTTTAGATGTTTCTCATTATTTGTATTTGCTGACAAAAAATTGCCCTACTCATAAGTCCTAAATTAAGGAAGTAAATAAAACCATGAAGCAGCTATCATCTGATACAGTTTATTCAAAAACAAATATGGTGTATTGTTGCAAAAATCAGATCAAAATTCCAAATGTATATTAACAAAAATCAAAACATTCTTGAAAACTCCAAAATAACAAGCTAAATCAAAACTATACTATAAACTCAAATGAATGATGCATTTTGAAATGACATTATATGATCAACTTAAATTTTCTGTTTATTTCCTCTCAGTAACACTATTTTTTTGAAAGTAGTGTCTGATAATTTACTTCTGTGGGGAGAAAGGGTGATGCCTGCAAATGAAAAAAGCCTTTCTACAGGAGCTGAAGAAGGGATAGGGGTGTTGTGTTTTAAAAATACTTTTTTTATACTAGGATGTCTATTTAGGCTATTGATATCATTGTCGGTGTTTTTCAAATAAGAAAGCACCTCCATCTCTACTGTTTCAACTCCAGATGAAGCTGGAGATTTTTTTTCAAAACCAAAATATTCATCTTGATCAGAAGCACTTGTCGAGGAGTCATCTCCCTCAGTCGACAGTTCTAGAGCTGCTGCCATCAGAGCATTTCTCACAGATGAACACTTCACTTCAGTATTCCATGATTTGCTTAGTCCTATCCACCTTAGTTTAAAGTACGGATGGGATGCAGAAGCTAGAATAGCATTGTGAACATCAGAGTCTAAGCTCAAGTGTTTATTATATCTTTTTTGAAAGCTCTGTGCAATTGCCAAGAGTAGGGGATTGCAATGTTGCAAGTTTCTTGCCTTTCAGCACTAGTAGCTTTATCACCTAGGTCTTTACCATTAATACTTGGTTCTTCAGACATGTTGATATCTTCCTTATGGAACAATGAGCGCTGCAAACACAACATGCACACACAACCACTTGTAACAGTATTTCATGCACTACTGCTGTGTCTGAGGATAAGGCTGTAAGCCTAAGGAATAGAGTTGCCAGATGATTAAAAAGATTTTGTATTTTGTTTCAAGGCGCAAATTGTTATCTGACAGTTGAGGCTAAGAAATGTATTTGTGAAATGTATTTAAAAATATGTATTTTCAAATAACAAATACTCTTTCAAAGTATTTAAATATGTATTTAAATATACACTGAAAAAAGTATTTAGAAATACAAGTATTACAATACAAATGTATTTAAATACATATTTAAATACACATTTAAATATGTATTTAAATACATATTTAAATACACATTTAAATACTGCCCATCTCTGCTATCATACCTCTTTGAACGAAACCTCATCCAATGGATTTTCATTTAACACGTTAACCGCGATTGGCAATTGGCAAGATTTTCGTGCTCCGCGTTGCCATGTTTTTAACATTACATCAGTACCGTTTGAGGCAGCGCAGCGAGAGGAGGTGAGTGACTTTTCTCCTATGTAAGGATAGGTTATATGCAATAAAAATGTTGGCTCATTGGTGGTACAACTTGTTATACAATGTAAATATTTCTTTCCTCAGTGTATTGTACTATGGATGTACCACGCATGGGTGGGCCACCTGTGGCGCAATTCATATATATTTTTAAAAACTCTGTTGTCACTGCGTGTTGTACCATCCTTGGCCCAATAAAATTTTCACAACATATTTTACAAATGACTGCTTTTTTTTTTTTATTATTGCCTTGTTACAATTAAAAATATGTTAATATATATGTTACCTTATGGGGAGGAAAGAAAGTTTACTAAATTTTCTCATACATTGAAGTAACTTAGAAGTATTGTTTACTTGGGCCTATTTTTGAAGTGAAATGTTAGAAGTAAATTTATGCCTATTTTTGACGTGGAATTTTTTATATTGTATATTTTAGTATATATTAGTATATATTTTACTATAGTATATGTTTTTAATTTTCAGATATGAATTCACTTAGTTTCTATGGAAGATCTGCAAATAATGATTCTGATGATAGAACAAGTAACACCGCTTCTTCAGATGACGATGATTTTATCCCAGATAAGCAGTATTAGGCTGTTTATAAGCCAGGTTCTGACCTTATCATTGATGAGAGTATGGTCCCCTTCAGGGGAAGAGTAGGAATCAGACAATATCTGCTTGGAAAATCACATAAATATGGCTTGGTTATACAAATTGTGTACTCCTGATGCATACACATGGAATTTTGAAGTTCACACAGGACAGAGTATTGCAATTCAAGGTCTAAATGCAACAGAATCACTAACTATACGGTTGACAGAAAAGCTTCTAAACAACGGTGCCACTCTCTTTGCAGATAATTATTATTGCTCAACAGTATTAGCTGAATTTCTATTGAATAAGAAAACTTACCTTTGTGGCACCATCAGAGCAAACAGAAAATATCTAAGTAAAGAGGTCACCAATGCAAAGCTGAAAAAGAATGAGATGAAGTGTCTGGAAAATATTCATGGCGTAAAGCTTTATAACTGGAGAGACAAAAGAAATGTGAATATGATATCCACTGTACCAGAGCACAGTGATGCTCTAAAACCCTGTGGCAAAATAAATAGACAAGGGGAAGAGGTACTCAAACCAGAATGTGTACTCGCATATAATAAAGCAAAGAAGGGAGTAGACATGTCAGACCAGATGGCATCATACTATACACCATTATGCAAAAGCAAGAAATGGTACAGAAAATTAGCCATTGAACTGATCGCTGGAACATCAGTGGTAAATGCAAGTGTGTTGTATAATAAATACTTCTCCAACAAACCCATGAATCTAAGACATTTTAGAGATTCTCTCGTGTTTTCACTGACTGGAACACCAACTGAAATATTGAAGGCAGGAAGAGCTGCTTCTACTGTGGCAGGAAAAATAAATCAACATTCACTCGAAGAAACTGATGGGCCAAAGCTAAAGACGAGAAAAAGGTGCCGTGGTTGCTATGAAAAATTTCTCTGAATGAAGGCTTCAAAATAGCAAGAAATAAGGCTAGAAGAGTCGCAACTTTCTGTAACCAGTGTGATGGGAAGCCTCATCGCTGTATTCCATGCTTTGCAGAAATGCATGATGAGTAAAATTACATTAAAACAAATTAGTAAAAAACATTTGCTGGCTAAAATTTACTTTTAATTATGAATTGTAGAAAAAAAAATTTTTTTTTTGTTTCTCACTTTTTATACGAGTTTTCATAATTTTTCAAATACATTTTTGGGCATTGAAATAAATTTTTGTCTTCTTTTATCCTTTTTAAACAATAGATTATGATCATTTTTAAGATTATAACAAAATAAAACATCCATTTCACTGATTTTGTAAGTATATATGTATATATTTTTTTGGTGGGCCATATGTGTACCAACACATCATACCAAAATCATATTAGTGGTACATCGATGTCCCAAGACGCGGGTAAAGTGTTAACAGACATGAAAAAAATATTCATTTAATAAATACTGTATAATAGAAAGTATAGTACCATTCAAGAAAAAAATCAATCAAACATTAGTGAAAAAGAACCATTGATAAAGTCCACCACCATCTTTGTTGTTTACATCCTTAAGCCAATCAGCAATCGTCTCAAAATGTATACAGTAGCCCACCAAGATTCGTGTCAGTTGTGTCTCATTAGGTCTCTTCATATTTGCTATCTACATGTGTTTTGTGAACATTTTATGCCCATCATGGCTGGGAAATGGCCTGCAAGTGAGTGTGTTGGTAAACCAGCCAATGTGCCCAGGAAAGTCATTAGTATGGATGTGAAAATGAAAGTGATATGAAGGATTAAGGCAGGCGGTCATCAGGTCAATGTGGGTCAGTCACTTGGCTTGGCTTCCTCTACTGTTAAAACAATACTTGATAACAGTGAGAAGATAAAAGAACCAGCCAGTCTACCACATTAGTTGCAATGAAGGTTTCCCACGCAAGGAATAAGCTGCTGGAAATGATGGAGAGCCAACTGAGCATGTGGGTGGAAGACCAGAACCAGCACCTCATGCTATTAAGCCAGCTTATTATGGAGAAGGCAAGGGATCTTTAATGGATAGGAACCCTGATATGGAGTGAAGCACAGGACTGAAGAGAAACATCTTAAATGAATTTTCCCCCTACGAGGAGATGCTTCATAAGAAGAAATGGAAGGAGGCTGGGCCACAACTTGGCCCATCTTCCCAGGAGTAGCTGCTGTCTCTCGTCTTCCACCACTGCCAGGAAGGAGGAGTAGGTGCACAGTAGGAGTAGTGATGTTAAAAAATGTTTTTTTTTATGTCCATGTTTTTTTTTTTCATTTTTTTTTTTTTTTTTTTAATATAGATATTGCTAATTTAATTATAAGGCATACTTTTGCAATGATATATATTATAAAAATAAATAAATAAATAATAAAATAGGCCATATGGTACCAGTATAGAATGTCCTTTTCAGCCTATTTACAGAAAAAACTGGCCTCTTTCTTGCACTGAAAGTCTTGTATCTTGAGATCCGTTAAACTTGCGAGAACACTGGCTGGGAGCTGACTGCCCATTGTCCAACCTTTCCAGGACTCTCCCATCCATGCCTCGGATTTTGAATCTCCCACTTAACTATCCTTTAGACCCGCGATGACATATCCCCACCCCCCCCCCCCCCCCCCCCCCCCCCCCCCCCCGAGACCATCCATATATATATATACATACACATACACCCATGTCCCATATACATATATACCAATATATACATAAATACTTATATACATATATTTATATCTATTGTATACCCCATACACACGCATACATCCAGAATTCCAGATACATACGCATGCATACTCACATATATACCTACACAAACTCATACACCTCTTTCGCCCTTTCATTACCTCTGAGATCATTTAGCACATACAGTAATATCCATACAGCCAAAAGAAACTAATTAAGCACAGACAGAGCAGCAAAGCTAGTATTTATATCCCAAAATGCAAAATTCCAAGAAAGTGAAGTAAAACATGGTGCTACATTGGCTTCGTCAACATCTAAATCTGCAATAAATACCAGTACCTGTGATATTGAAATTATATGCTCTAATCAATCTAGTGATAATGATTATTCAATGGAAATAGAATCAGATAACCTAATTCTGTTTAACTTTCATTAACACAAAGGTTAAAGAAAGAGATGAATATTTTTATTTTTTTTAGTTTTCTATTTGGAATATATATACATACTGGTATTCTTGCCAATCACAATTATGTATATTGTTTTATACCAGTATTATGTATTTTTTATTATGTATATCATACCAGTACCTGTGATATTGAAACTAGCATATATGCTCTACCCAATCTAGTGATGATTCTTCCATGGAAATGAAGGTTAAACAACATTAGGTTAACAAAAAGGTTAAAAAAAAGGTGAATATTTTTTTTTTCTATCTGGAATATATATACCAGTACTCTTGCCAATCACAATTATGTACAGTATATTGTTTGAAACGAGAAAGAATGTTTTATGTTCTAGTTAAAAAATATATATACATATAAAAAATGAGGTTTGTTTTTCCTTTCTATTATATACTTTTTGCATGATTCAGTTTTTCTAAAAGATGACTATATATACTAGGTATAACGTATAAGCATGGTAGTATAGTAAATTATAGGTAATACTAATATACTTATTAGAGTAAAGGAAGAAAAATATGGAATACGTTTAAAACAAAAAAACAGACTATCTTCGTTTTAAACAAAAAAAATGACAATAAAAAATGACTTGCATCACTAAGTAAGAGTGAGGCAGCGGTGATAAATCACACAGCAAGCTCCGATAAAATTAACTGGTGAGTGTTATTAAATTTAGTTTCATTTATTATTGATGTTAACAAAGTCTTCTTTTGAATTGTACAAAGTTAAGCATTGTCACCTATACTGATCGTGGCAGCCATTTTTGTTGTTTTATTATTGTTGCGCTGGAGCCATTTGCTTGCTGCTTAATATTTACTTTTTGTACAGAGATGGCGGTGGAAAATCACATACATATTTCTAAGTAACTGCAACTTTTTCTAATGTTTAAGACCTATTTTGGCACATTTAATCATTATTTAGTCATTCTGTAAGAAAATAATAGTATTTAAGGGCATTTATTTATCATTTTGACTGATTTCACTATAAAGCAAGAACCCATCTCCACAAGCAACATGTTATAATGACCTCTATTAACAGATTTTTTGCTTAGTGGACAAGCCTCAAGAATGTGTCTTATCTATTAAAAGAGGTATGATAGTACTTTTTTAGTTGAATGTATACTAAACAATTGTTCCAAATGTGAAAACTGCAGAATAACCCAGTAATATATAGTGATGTATTACCATATTTTTCGGTGTATAAGACACACCCCTATTTTCAAGGCCTTTTTTCAGGAAAAAAATTATGACCAACTGCCTAGTTGCCAGAAAATGTCTAATTTTCTACCAGCGAGGCTGACTTTTATTAAAGCCCTCCATCAAAAGTATGGTGATACATTTTCTTTCACCCATACTCATTATAAGAAAATAGTATTAAGTATACGGGAGACTATACTATATGTTATGAAACATAAAAGTAAATCATTATGCAATAAGTACTGGTTTTCTTATTATCAGTGGGTTGGGAAGAGTAGAAACTTAGTGTAAAATTGGCCAAACCAATACACAGTCAGGAGGGACTAAGAGATGATGAATTTTTGAAAAAATCCATCAGTTCTTCTAGCCCATATAAAGGTAATATTATGACCTTCAGTGTATAGGATGCAGGGTGATTTTGAGACCCCTTTTTTTGGAAAAAAAAAGTGCGTCTTGTACACCGAAAAATACGGTAAATTTTTTCTGAAAAAATTCTGTGTGCCTCAAATTAGCTTTTAATATTTAGTGTTTGTCATGAACTATTCTCTTTAAAAGGTAAATAACTAATAATTTTTATTTTTCAGGATAAATCAATTTAAAAACTTGTGTAAAGCCATTAGACAAAGCATAGCCTCTAATCAGTACCTACATAGCCAACAAGAAATTTAGGCATAATTCTTCAGAATGGCTCGATGTGCTGTTTTCAAATGTATAAATGGTCGAATTAAAAAAGGACTACAGAGAACTGAAAAAGTTGTGTACCATAAATTCCCAAAAAATCCTAAATTTGCAGTACTGTGGTGGCAAGCTACTAAAAGGAGGCGATCTGAGCCATGTAAAAGTGACTTTATCTGCAGTGAGCACTTTACCAATGATTCCTACATCAGAGATCTACAGCATGAATTACTTGGACTACCCCCTAGAAAGCGGTTGAGAGAGGATGCCATCCCAGCACTTAATTTACCATTAATAC
Organism: Bathynomus jamesi; assembly: GCA_023014485.1. NCBI lineage: Eukaryota > Metazoa > Arthropoda > Malacostraca > Isopoda > Cirolanidae > Bathynomus > Bathynomus jamesi. Next base: position 292,172 of record JAJOZX010004646.1, read on the forward strand.
CTCAAGGAGCTGTCAAGTAAGTGTGCCAATAGACTACAGTAAGGTACTGTGTATCTTATTTATTTTTCAACTATTGTAATAGATGCAGCCTAAGTCCCTAGAAAAGATAGGGCCCTCATTTGGTTGATATTTTTCTTACTGACATTAATTGTTAAGGTCAGATTCAAGATCTTCAAATTTACTTAGATAATTATGTCTCTGACCAAAATATATGGAGAGGACCATACTGGATTGCACATTTGTACATCACACATTTGTGTCTGTGCTATAACTGTTGAACTGCTCAACATAAATTAATGCACACACACACACACACACACACACACACACACACACACACACACACACACACACACACACAGTGATGTGTCATGAGCTAGAATCATGTTACTGTATCGAAGGTCAAGGACACAAATAGAGGTCAAATGGAGATTAGTGCCATAACTTTTAAACCACTAAACATAAATTGATGAATCTTCACACATGTACACTGCGTTCGAACTTATTAAGCAGATGACCTTTTCTCCAATGTTTTCAAAAGTTTTTCCCTGATTTCAATGAAATTTGTAGCAAATAATCACTATATATAGCAGCATTGATGGTATTCATTTCGATAAAATATTTTGATAATTAAAATAATTATCTCATTTTATTGAAAAATATGTAAAATATTGTGTTCCGAATTATTAAGCAAGTATTCTATTAAGGATCTAAATGGTGAAAATGGGTAAGAAGAAGGATTTACATTAACTGAGAAAAGAAAAATAGTAAAGTTACTCACTGAAAATATAAAATCTATTGAAATTGCAAAGCAGTTTGGCGGAGCTTATCGAACTATAAACAAGTTTGTAGCGGAAGGTACCAAACTGAGGCAGCAAAGTGATAAAGGAGCTATAACAAAAGTGACAAGACGGCAGATATCTGTAATCAAGCGCAAATTGCAAAGCATCCATTGTCCTCAAGTAAAGAGGTTTTTGAGCAGGCTGGCATACATAATTAATGTACCAAGAACATCTCGATGTGGAATCCTCCAAACAATTGGCAAGACATGTAAACGTACAATTCAGTCACCATTAACACCCAGGTACAAGAAGCAGCATGTTGAATGAGCGCGTCAGTACATGAAAACAGATTTTAATACTGTATTGTTAACCGATGAATGAAGAGCAACCCTTGAGGGATCTGATGGTTGGTCAAGAAGATGGATTGCTAAGGGTCAATCTCTACCATGGAATGAGGTGTTCTTTTAGAAAGTTTGTGTAAGACAGCATTCATTTTTACACCATCAGGCACTCTGTATGGGATAGCAACTTCATTGCCTATCAATCCTGCCCAAAACATGACACTACCTCCACCTTGTTGGCATCTTAATCTTGATGGTAAAAATTGGCTCTCAGCAATCCATCTTCTTGACGAAACATCAAGTCCCTGAAGGGTTGCTTTTTATTCATTGGTGAACAATACAGTATTAAAATCTGTTTTCACATACTGATGCACCCATTCAACACGCTGCTTCTTGTACCTGGGTGTTAATGGTGACTGAATCATAGGTTTACACATCTTGCCAATTGTTTGGAGGATTCCACATCGAGATGTTCTTGGTACATTATGTATGCCAGCCTGCTCTAAAACCTCTCTACTTGAGGACAATGGATGCTTTGCAATTTGTGCTTGATTATAGATATCTGCCGCCTTGTCACTTTTCTTATAGCTCCTTTATCACTTCGCTGCCTCAGTTTGGTACCCTCCGCTACAAACCTGTTTACAGTTCAATAAGCTCTGCCAAACTGCTTTGCAATTTCAATAGATTTTATATTTTCAGCGAGTAACTTGACTATTTTTCTTTTCTCAGTTAATGTTAAATCCTTCTTCTTACCCATTTTCACCATTTAGATCGTAATAGAATACTTGCTTAATAATTCGGAACACAATATTTTACATATTTTTCAATAAAATGATATAATTATTTTAATTATCAAAATATTTTATTGAAATTAATACCAATCAATGCTGCTATATATAGTGATTACCATATTTTTTGGTGTATAAGATGCACCTTTGTATAAGACACCCCTATTTTCAAGGCCTTTATTCAGGAAAAAAATTATGACCAACTGCCTCGTTGTCAGAAAGTGTATGTAATTTTCTACCAGCGAGGCTGACTTTTGTTAAAGCCCTCCATCAAAAGTATGATGATACATTTTCTTTCACCCATACTCATTATAAGAAAATAGTATTAAGTATACAGGAGACTATACTATATGTTATGAAACATAAAAGTAAATCATTATGCAATATGTACTGTTTTTCTTGTTATCAGTGGGTTGGGAAGAGTAGAAACTTAGTGTAAAATTGGCCAAACCAATACACAGTCAGGAGGGACTAAGAGATGATGAATTTTTGTAAATATCCATCAGTTCTTCTAGCCCATATAAAGGTAATATTATGACCTTCGGTGTATAGGATGCAGGGTGATTTTGAGACCGCTTTTTTGGGGGGGGAAAAAAGTGCATCTTATACACCGAAAAATACAGTATTTGCTACAAATTTCATTGAAATTGGGGAAAAAGTTTTGAAAACATTGGAGGAAATGTAATCTGCTTAATAAGTGCGAACACAGTGTATAGATGATCATAAAATGATGGTTTTTTTAGCAAAACTCAGGTTGCATCATCAAGGTCACAAATAGAGGTTAAAGGTCAAATCGAGGTCCAGACTATAAATTTTAAATTAATGGAAGTCCACTCAACAAATTGATGAAATGTGAAACGTCACACATATGTAAACTATCACAGGATAAGTTTTGAGCAACATCATAGAGGTCATTGGTCAAATGGAGGGACACCATAATTTTTAACTATCCAACATAAATTGATGAAACTTCACACTTGTATTAATTTTAATCTTTTATAATTCTAATAATTATAACAGCTGCTACTTTTTTTTTCATATGCTGTTTTATATGTATGTATGTGTTCTATTACTATGTTCCTTAACCCTTAACTGCCTGAATTATTTTCTCCTATAGAAAAAAATATTTTTATTGACATTGCTAATAATGCAATGCTAATAATTTCAAATCACAGTGAGAAAATCGCTATCTGGCAACTAAAACTGAGTTGGCTGAAAAAAGCCACCTTGGCATAAGTAAAGAAAATTAAATAGTTTTAGATATATTTACATGTTAATATAGGTGTCCATAAAAGGATACTATGGTGGTTAAGGGTTAATTGCTACACCATGATCAACACTTTAAATACTCTCAAGATCATAAGTGAAATTGAACATGAAGACATAGTCAATTCCAACTAGGGTCTAGATCTTAGTGGACAACTTTTTAAACAAGAAATACAACACTGGAAATCTGTCTTTCCTAAATCTAAACATTTGCAGTCTCCCAAACAACTTTAATGAATTGGTAGCTAACCTAAAGTTATTAAATTATTACAACAAAATATTAAATTTTAGGCATGTACCAACCACTAGCTGGTAACATACCAAGTTTTATTACAAATGTAATTTAAATTCTAACCTCCAAAGTGGTTTTAAATTAACTATTACAAAGCCAAGTAGTCTTCAAAATGACATTAAAAATTCAGCTATGTTAAATGAAATCTGGATACAGTCTCTGCTTAACTGCATTTCAGGTATAATTATATTAAATATCACAGATCACTTACCAGCATACACCATATTAATCACCTATTTCTCCACACAAGGACATATAAAAGTTGACTATAGATTTTACAGCTATAATAACACAGGCTTGCGAATGAGAACTTTGTAAGAGTTGTTTTCTTACTAATAACTGATTCTATATAATTCAACTACACTGATTTCGAATTAGGTGTCCATTTTTTTCTATCACATAAGGATTTTCTGCAAAAACTGGAAGGGAAAAAATAACCACATAAATATTATTTATGTCAATTTACATTAGGTACCTATTTCGCTTTGTTATACTAATTACAAATGCAAACAACTTTAAAAAGAATTATTATTATTAACATCAATTACATATTCATCTTTATTTGTCCTGGGTTTTCTTGTGAGATCTATGCCTTTCAGTCTCAAATGTATGTGCTGTTCCTTTTCTTTTATGTAATAATTCTGGAGTATCCTGTTTCAATATCCAGCAGTAATCAGCCATCATGCTAATGTCGCACTGTCCCTGATATCTCTTCATTTCTTTGATGTCTTGGTGAAACCATTCTCCTTGTTCTTTGCTGAGTGCTCCAAGATTCTCAGGGAAGTAATCCAAGTGTGAATGTAAGAAATGTAATTTTAAACTCGTATTACAACCCAACTCTTTGAACTTATTCAGCATGTTGTTCACAACATTTTGGTAATTTGAGTGCTTGTTGTTCCCCAAAAAATTGCTGATAACATCCTTAAAAGCAATACATGCTTCTTTTTCAAGATTGTTCATTGTTCTTTCAAAGTGTTCAACCAAAGTCAGTTTTCTAATCTGGGGATGAATGAAAATTCCTTCTTTCAATTTTGCTTCTGAAAAAGTTGGGAATTTACCACACAGATACTTAAAACAATCTTCGTCGAATGCCTTAACAAATTGCTTCATCAAGCCCAATTTTATGTGAAGCGGAGGTAAAAAGGACTTTCTTCATGTCAACCAAACTTTCATGTTGAATGTTTTTAGAACCAGGTGTCAGGTTGACTCTGTGTGGCCATTCCTTTTTTATCCAGTGCTGAGTTCTTGCTCGGCTATCCCATTCACAAAAAAAACATGGAAACTTCGTATAACCTGGTTGTTGACCTAACAACATACAAATCACTTTTAAGTCTCCACAAAGTAGCCAATCGTGTTCTTTGTATTTAACCCTAGCTAGAAGAAGCTCAAGATTTTCGTACGTTTCCTTCAAGTGAACTGAAGGACCTACAGGAACAGATGCATACAAGTTACCATTGTGAAGGAGGATGCCTTTTAGACTTCTTTTGGAGGAATCAATGAAAAGTCTCCACTCATTTAGGTCATGGACTGCAGTACCAAACTTAAGTATTAGTTCCAAAACATTGTTGCAATATACCAGTGAATTTTCTTGAGAAATATATTTGATGAATTCTTTTTCTCAAGTTCTGTAACAGTAAAATGACATCCCGGGAGAAAGTAAGTTCTTTGCACAAAGTCTGGATCCCAAAATCTCTGAAGAATCCTTCGGGAGAGAGAAATCTCTCACCAAATCATTAAGTTCAATTTGTGTAAACAATTGAGGTTCACCAGATGTTTCAGTTTGAAAACAATCAATATCATCATTTCCATCATCATCAGACACTGAATCAGATGAAGTTATATCAAGAGTATTTGGTTTAATAGGTACAGGTATACCAGGTCTATGAACAACAGGTCTTATAGCAGACTGAATGTTTGGATAAGAAATTTCCTTTTTATTTTTAGTATTGTAGCCTTGCATGTTACATGAGCAAAAATAGCAGTCATTGCTGTGATTTCTAGGCTCATGTCAGACCACTGGAATCCCAAAAGGTAAAGAATTCTTTTTACCTTTACTCCACAGTCTAAGTTGTTCAACACAAACACTGCAAACTTTATGTGGAGCCCATGATTTGTCTTGATCCCCAAGTTTCATTCTGAAATACGCATAGTATGCTTTCTTGATGAAGTCTATAATATCTCACCTTTGTTTTTTCACAGTAAATTTTCCACAAATATAACAGAAAATGTTTGGGCTATTTATGCACCCTCTGGTTGCCATAGTGACAAATAAACAAATTTCAAAAGAGAAATATAATCACCGCGCACCTTTGAATAATAAAGAACTATAACCTCACATGCACTAGATAGACTGACTCATCTTGTGGCTTGTCAATCACTTGTATTGTATACTAGCAGTGCATTTCTCAAATGTTCTAGAAGATGCTATGATGTCACTTCTGATCTGGAAGCATTTATAGGCAGTAGTTTTTAATTAAAATTTAATTGAATCATTTTTAATGAAAATTACTTACATATGTAATATAAAATATGACATTTTGTGAAAAATCTGTATGTGATGGCGAAAACTTTTGCATGAAATCTTATTGAATAAATTTCACATACAGTATATGGTATAAGAGGTAATATCCTCAATTGGTTCAAATTGTATTTGACAAATCATCGATACATCAAACTACCCCCAAAATTGTGGGGTCCCATAAGGATCTATTCTTGAGCCATTACTATTTCTAATTCATATCAATGATTTTCATCAACCACATTAAATTGCATACAATATGCAGATGATACCACACTTACTTCTTCCCATCATAATTTAAATCTTCTGATAAATGAAACAAACAGGCAATTAGAGCATGTGTATAAATGGATGTGTGCTAATAAACTTTTACTAAACCTGACAAAAGTCATCTTGTATGATTATTACTACAAAGCATAAACACAAACTATGAAATAAAAATTGGCAATACTACTCTTGCAAGAGTAAAGTGCCTGGCAAGAGCTAAATTTCAAGTGTCATGTATAACATCAAATCCAAAACATCAACATTTCTAAATGGTTCATATTATTTATTTAAACTATAAAAATCTCCTCTTCAAAATGCACTCCTTACCTGTATTATTCCTTCATCCATCCACATTTATTATACAGTATTGCATTACAACATGGGGTGGCACAAAGAAATACTGTATATTAAACATCCTTTGAAAGTCATTAAAAAAAGTGTTTGTGAGCCCTTTCAAATAATAACAATGTCAATCTTCCCTAATGTTTAAAGAACTCTCTTAAAACTAAATGATGTATACAAATGTACAAAACAGCTTTCCCATGGAATTCAATAATTTTTGTTCATTTCTTAAAATTTCATTGAATAACCAGCATTCTACATCATGTAAAAATAATAAAACTACTGGCCTTATGATGTATCAGATTCTCATTGACAGGAAACTCATTTCCACTTCTTTGTATGTGAAAACTGCAATGAGGCATCTCAGTCTTGTATATCTTATACATCTCGTGAAAGGTCATTCACAGAGTTCAGACTAATTAAAAATAACACCATAAACTTAATAAGCCTTTCCCCTATATTCATATCTCTAAATTTGAACTTTTTAAAGTTAGACTTTGGAGTTAATAATTAATTTTGCTGCCAAAAGGAAAAATGATTTAGAGGTGTATAGGCAAATAAGCTGTCATGCAGCATTCCACTGTAAATACATCTATGTGCTATGTTCATGTTTGATACTCATTTTTTTAATTTCCTTTTTTTCATTTTTAGAATATACAGCAACCACCAAAAGTATCTGATCACCCCAAATTCATCCAAAATTTTCTATTAAAACCTGTTTAATAAGGTTCAAATATTAAACTGGTAAATTGAAATATTGTCTTACTTCTTATTAATATTTAATCATCTTTCCTTTCTTCTCTAGGACCATTTGGATGCATTTCTGTTGAGATTTAATTAGGTTTTGGCAGACATCCTGGGTGATCTCTGTATACCACACTTTTTTGATGACCTCTATGAGTTGTGTAATGGAGCCTGTTGAGTAGTACGGTATTCTAACTTGTTTTTTATAATATTCCAAAGATTTTCTATCAGGTTTAAATTTGGGCTGTTTCCAGGCCATTCTAAAACTTTGTAATTATTGTTTTTCAACCAATCAGTTACTTTTTTGGACCTGTGGCATGGGGCACCATTGTGTTGTGAAATTTTGGTTTCATTAATGGCCATTGCAGAGGGTAATATATCCTGTAAAAGTTGTAAATACTTTTGACCATTCATTGTGGTATTCTTTGGGAGAAAGTATAAGTTCCCACACCCTTTGTAGCTGAAACAACCCCAAATCATTACACTTGAAGGATGCTTAACTGTACTTACAGTGTATTTTGGATTTATTCTATCAGATCCTAAGGGGTCTTCTCACCTGTTTTATATGGCTTCTGATGCTCAAAATGGATGATTCATCACTGAAAAGTATGTTTTTCCAGTCTTCTACAGTCCAATCTTTATATGCCTTGCAAAAGTTAATCCTAGATCTTCATTTTGGGAGTTAACAGGGGTTTCTTTGCTGACCAATGAGATGGAAAATGAAGCTCTTTTTGTATGTTGTATGGTTCTTTCAGACACATTTTCAAGTAAATCAGTGTGTTTCATTTTAATTTCTTTGGTTGAAATGGTTAGTTCAGCTTCTTCACATTTTAGGAGACAATCAGTTCTTTTAGAGGTCTTCCTTGGCCTTCCTGAGCATGGTTTAGGCCTAGGAGTGGATGTGGTCTCTTCAGAGTGGTCCCTTTGAACCCACAAATTCACAGTATCTTCAGCAATATTTAATTGCTTTGCTATTTTGTGCTGGAACATTCTAGAGTTACTTAATGCAATAATAGCACCTACTTGATCTCTTTTTAGTTGTTTTTAAGCTGGCATACTGATAGTAAAATATTTATTTCACTCTGAGCACAATTAATTAAAATTGAGAAATACAAGATACAGCACCTTTCATTGAATGATACACCCATACATTAACAAAGCTTTGGAAGCACTGGTAATACTCTAACATACTCACACGCTCATCTCCTCTCGGTATAAAGATGCTAGGAATCACCATTGAAGGTAATTAATTTACTCTCCTGAACATTTTGTAAGGAAACAATTGCAAAAAATCATTGGATGATTGGAAACTTTTTGCAGTTGCTGTATGTTTGCAATTGTTCCATGAATGAATAGTTCAACCTCCCATCCACAGACAACTTGGTATAGCCAAATACCCCTTTCATATGCTGAAAATGTAGTTATTTTCAATAAGTGTATTTGCACTATGTGCCTCTCATACACAATAGTCACAAAGTTTATAAACGCGTCTCTCAAAACTGGTTTGGGAAGTTCACCCCCTCATACTTGCGATGCCTCATATATATGGACCCCCTTTCAAAATGTGTAGTCCTGGAACCCCAGAATCCCCAATCCAGTACTGCCAGTGGTGACTCATTTTAGCTTGCCTTTGATTCTCATTTATATAAACACGAGACATTTATAACTCATAGATCTATGACCAACCAGAGGGAGGTGGGAGGAGAGGAAAAAAAAGACAATAGTAGTCAACCATATTTAGACCTAATATTAAATTACTTAATTATATAGCAGATTAAATTTGATAGGTTTCTGTACTAAACATTATTGCTAAACCAAACCATAAGTAAATTGGAGCCTCTGTCTCAGTTGGTAATGGTATTTCCCTCTATATAAGCGAAGCAAAGACACTGAGATTAGCGATTCAATTTTCAATCTTGCTTGTTAATAATGATCTGGGGTTTGTGTAATGGGCTGCATTTGTCTGGCCTGAGTGTTGTGTGCCAATTTGTGGCCCTCTTCACTAATTATTAAAATATAAGTAGAATCTGTGTTACTAACAATAGGGTCTAGACTTTCAGACAGGTTTAATGGTTTGTTAAAATTAGTACAGTACTTACAAACTTCATGTTAATGTTTTTAAATGATTTTATTTCAGGAAAAGCAAAATCATTGATGGTCCAAAGAAAAAGAGAGGTCGTCCCAAAGCATCTCCCATTAATAAGTAAGTTTATTATGGTATTGTATTAATACTATATATATATATATATATATATATATCCACTTCGACTGTCCCCTCCACCCTTTCTTTTCCTCTGTCTTTCCTCTCACTTTTTCTTTGTTTTTCCGCTGAGATATGCCCTTTTAAATAGAGGCGAATCGGTTCTTCCCGAACTTAAAAAAAAAAAAAAAAAAAAATATATATATATATATATATATATTAGGGTGTGACAGTTGCCCCAACTTTGTCCTACAATGCTGTTCAAAATTTTGGTGTTGCATATTGACATAAAAAATACCCACGTGCAATTTTTTGAAGATTCATGCATATTCGAGTGAGCACCAGCAATTTGAAAAATAGCGATTTTGCTTATATGGCATACGCGCCTATATATGAGATTACACAACCATCATAAGGGATATTAACACAAATCATTTTCCTGTCTTAATTAAAAGCTGTTATCACTAACACAAAAAAGTTAATCATTCTTATTCTCTCATGGTACATTAAGGGGTTTTATCATATATTCACAAGGTATTATTTCTCTAGAGCAAGAAACCATGATTTCTGTTCGGAAACAGATGATCGTTTGCGCTGATTAGGAACGCGGAGTCTGTCATTTTCAACTACTTGAAGGACTTCTTGAAAGCGCTCCTCATCCCTGGCAACATTAAGAAAGTCATGGCAAAGTTTTACACCACGCTCTGCAGCCTCATTGACGACCTGAAGCTTGTCCACAACCCGTTTCATGTTCAGGTAGTCGTCATGATCCGCCCATTCACTGGCTGGACTGTGGAGAAACTGATAGGGCATGCCTAAAATGGTGAAGAACCGGCTTGAGTCAGGCCCAATTAGGTCCACCAGGGCAGTGCCACTTTCTGGGACAGGGGGAAGATATGGCTTTCCATAGCCCCCATGATTGAGCCCCACTCTCTTAGTAACTTCAGTGCCTTCATGGCAAAGAAGGGCCTTCCTCATCTCCTCTTTTGTCCTTTCTTGTACTTGGGACGAGAACAAAGCCAGTGGGGCCAACTCCTCAGTTAGGTACCAAGTGTGTCTACCGAGTGCCACACGTGCTTTGTCAACTATTGTGGCGTCATATGGGGCAAATTCAGCCAAGGTTTCGACCAAATTGAAGTCATTCAGTGGCGCACTTGCTGGAACGGGGCAAACAATCCACCATGGGACATAAACAGCGACTGTGAACACAGCAAACCGTTCCAACTTGCTGATTTGACTTTTAGTCACAACCTCGGCTTTGGGAAACTGCTCTTTGATCTGGCCTGACAAAAGACAATCTTGAGGGTATAGAGCAGTTTAGCCATCCACCTTGCTTTGTGAAGTGCGCCGGGGTAGACCATTGTGAAGTTCACTGGCTCGGATCCTTTAGTTACAAGCAGCAGACAAAGCTCTACCAGCTCCTTGTAGTCGCCATGTGTAAATGGTTGGGCTAGAGATTCACGGAAGAAGTCAGCCATCTCCTGCTGGCGTTCCTCAAACACTCCAGGCATTGCGGGGTAGTAGTATTTCTTTTTTTCATTGTACGCCAGTTGAGAGAAATGGTTCTTGAACCTAGAAATGCAATTATTGGGATTATTGTATTTCGTACTAATCTATAATATTGTTTTAGGGGTATTAAGATTGATATGATCGATCATTTGCTTGGTGTTAGTATATCTTATAAGTCTAATAAAAGAAATTCCACTAAATTTGTTCATTAGATAATAATATTTCTTGTTATTTTGTAAAGCTTATGACTCACCTCTGGAAAACCATTATGTTTGGACTTGAAGAGCCCTCCACTTTCAAGCAATCCCAGTAAACACCTAGGATGACTTCGCCCACATGCCTGCGACAGGCGCACCAGAATACGGCACGCTCTAATTCCTTTTGGAGGGAGACGCAAGCAGCTGTTTTTTGTCCTGAAAAAAAAATGTAATTGTAGTTTAAGGCCACCATTTCAGGCACGTGCTTTTTGCAGATTTCTGTTAAATCATTCACTGTATTTTGGTATTAATGTCGTGATGAATTCACGCTGATGTTTGAAATAGGTTTACCTGTATTGGATGAAGTTGTGTCGAAAACCATACCAACGACATTCTGTTCACACTCCCAATCGACCAGAAGTTGTTTGGTTGCTGTTGATATCAAGTCTCCTTGAACCAGGCCAGCTTTTTGAGTCAAATGCGGAAGAGGTGGGACTCCAAGAAGCTTTGTGCCATTGACACCAGACACAAGAATGGGCAGGCGGTCATCAGTGCCTTTGGAATCCAGCGTGTCCATAAGTTTACCATCCCAGTGCACCAGTACTTTGTCTGATGGTTGCCATTCATCCATGATTTTTAAACTTATTTCTGACACGATGGAAGCTCGGTATCGGTGGGCCGTCCTTGCATTTAGACTCAGCTTTGATGTATCTCCACCACATGCAGATACAAGGGAGTACACAATTGCACTCAGCTGGGTCGGCGAGATGATGTTTCGAACATTGCATGAAACAAGTTCTGCCGACTTCAGAATATCATGGGGCACAAAAATTGAAACTCCCTCTTTCACTGTTCTCCGATGTTTTCTCTTTGGTTCAGCAGTGCTGGCCTCATCAATGTCATCGTCCTCATCAGAGCTAATAGGTGAATCAATATCAGCCTTTACATTCTCAGCATGATCACATTGCTCTCTCCCTTGTCGTTTCTCTTCTCGCATCTGCCTTTTCTGTCGCTTCTGAACCTTTTCTGTGAGTACTTTGTTTACCCCAGAGTAGGTAGCTACTATGTCACTTAGCATGCTTTTCATAAAGAGTATGTCAGTATCGATGGCATCTTGTTCGGCCTGAGTTTTCCCCTTTTTCGCAGCCGCCATGTCTTTCAACACTGTGTTCTTATAAAATTTCATCGTCAGGCTCAATTCTGATTTAAACTTCATAATTCCAGGATCATCAGCCCGTCTTCTATCCTCATTCTTTTTCATAAGCATCATGTAGTCTTTGTCATAGTAAGTTTTAATCACTCGGCCAATATTGTTCCTGCCTGTAATGGTCGGGACATTCGCCTTCTGGTAATGCAAAAGCACATTGTCAATGGTGGCAGATAAAGCCTGGTCCCAATGCATATCCCGAAGGTTTGCTAACAGACATAGTAAGACCTGCCTATTAGTTGGCAGTTTGCAGCCCTTTATTTCCTTTTCTTCTTCTCGGGGTACGGTGCCCAATAACATTCTGACATACTCATCATCTTGCCGTGTATCCATGATTAAATTCTCTATTCACAACATCAAATCACTGTCAAGGGAAAAGAAAAGAGCATCATTAAATTAAATGCAATAAAATAATACGTGGAAATTTGTGGGTCAGCGTTCCAGACCCGGAAATGAAAATCTGATAAAATGTGCTATTTTCACACTTATTTATGAAGTTCATAAGCTGAAATAGCAATACTTGATGGTACGACGGTGCTAGCTCAAACATGCACCGATCTCCAAGAAAATTTACAGGGGTGTTTCCTAGATAAATACACAACACTAAAACTTTGGACAGCATTGTAGGACCATTTTTGATTTTTGGAGGGCAACGGTCACACCCTAATATATATATATATATATATATATATATAATATATATTATATATATATATATTCCCCGCAAGGGGGTTCTAAGCTCATGCTCTTTGTGCTCATTTGTACGTGCTTGTTTCTGGAGGTTTCACGTGCACCCTCCCGGCCCCAGCACCCAAGGATGATGGGGCTCGACCCTGTAGTCCTTGTCATCCTTGGTCTTTTTCCACTTCGACTGTCCCCTCCACCCTTTCTTTTTTCTCTGTCTTTCCTCTCACTTTTTCTTTGTTTTTCTGCTGAGATATGCTCTTTTAAATAGAGGCGAATCGTTTCTTCCTGAACTTTAAATTATATATATGAGTTGCTATTCAATCTTAGTCCAGTGGGTTCAAAGTGAGTAAAACCACATGTTCATGTAGCTAATTAACAAAAGGTAGAATTCCATTGAAGAGAAACTTCTATAACTCTATACTTCTAGCTTAAACAGCGTTATTCAGGATTCAGAAAAACTGCTGGTTTTATTAAATTTTGAAGCTTGTATACAGTAACCTAGTTAGTGGTGCAGTTTTGCTAGATGTCTGGCTGAACATAAAAGTACATGCTGGTTGTCTAGTTAGACTTTGCAATATTTGTAAATAGAATTACTTGAACACCCGTGGCATTTCTTTGGTTATAGTGAACGTAACTACAAGTTTAGAAAGCTTGTTTTAACCCAGCAGTACTCGCACCAGGTTTGGCAGATAAAATGCAGAGAATTTTATATATCGCTCACTGCTGGGTTAAAAATAGTAGTCTTTTCTTTAGAAGGCCTAACTTGCCTCTTACCACTATTCTAATTTAGACTGCAGAATAACCAAACATAATAGTATGCATGGTTTATACCGTTTGTGTTGTCATTATACCATACTGTGTTGCATCTGTAAAATTGGGTCTCTCTAAGCACAATAGCTCATGCAGGTTTCTTGTAAAAGTATAGAAATGAAATTCAGAGCATCCTTTCAGAAAGGTTGCTTATAGGATAAGAAGAAATTGCCTTTTCGCCTTTTACAGTTATTTCTGTCATGTATTAATAAATGAATTGTAACTTAATAGCCAATACTTTTCATATATGATGATGAACTATGATGAAATAAAACTATGAAAATATTTAAGTTACATAGTGTACAAAACCAAAGATTTGTTAACTAAATTGGCGGTTCAATTTTTTCTCTGTAAACATTGTGAATTTTAAGTTGAAGTGATTGATATGCTATTTCTTTATTTTCTTAAATATTAAACATTTATTTGGGTGTACCTTAAAAGCTGTTAAAACAAAAATGGGTTAATTTGAAGTACTCTCTTGATGAACACTTTACTCTCCAGTAGTTTATCAGTTTACTGATTCAGTGATATTACTATTATTATTAACGTTAAAATGTCTAAAAGTAAATAAAATTAAATAAAAGGTACAGATTAACTAGTAAAGCAATAAAAATTAGTTACAAATCATTAAAATTGCACCAGATATACAATGACAAGTTAACAAATAGATTTATTAACATCATATATGTAATATATATATATATATATATATATATATATATATATATATATATATATATATATATATATATATATATATATATATATATATATATATATATATATATATATACAGGGCGTCCCAAAAAAATGTATACACACTTTAACAGCTGATAGCTCAATTGATGTTTCTTTCTTTCCAAGTTAAACCCATTAGAATTAATAATGGCAGTCAGACTAAGCTTTGAACAAAGGAAATTCATTCTAAAATGCTACTGGAAGTGTGAAAACGCAGTTGAAGTGCAAAGACAGTTTAGGAGGGAGTTTCAAACAGATCCACCAGCGCGACTTACCATCACTCGAATTAGAGATAAGTTTGAAGCCGATGGAACTGTTCAGAATGTCCACAAGAAGCGTTCCGGAAGACCACGGACATCGACAAGCCCCACAAAGCAAGAAAGAGTACTGGAAACGTATCACCAAAGTCCAAGAAAATCTGTGCGGCAAGCGAGTCGTGAGGTAGAATTTCAGAATCGTCTGTCCAACGCATTTTGAAGCGCTGTCAATGGAAAAGTTACATTCCAAGATTAGTCCATGCTATTAATGAAGATGATCCGGACCGAAGAGTGGAGTATTGCGAGTGGTACTTGGCACGATGTGGATGTGGATTGGACGAAGGGGTTTCGTAGAATACCCTCCGCGTTCACCAGACCTCACACCACTAGACTTTTTTTTATGGGGATACTTAAAAGACAAAGTCTACGCTATAAAACCTGCAACAGTCGCTGAATTGAGAGCAGCCATTGAACGAGAATGCACACAAATACCAAACGAAATGTTTCGTGATGTTTGCGATTCCGTTGCTTCGCGTTATCAGCAGTGCCTGGACCAGAACGGACGTCAGTTTGAAAACAGGCGTTGACAAAACAATTAAATAATGTCTGTAGATTCTATTACATTTTGAAAATGAAATGTATTTTAATAAACACTGCCTTTATAATTATTTAAAGTGTGTATACATTTTTTTGGGACGCCCTGTATATATATATATTGAAATATTATCTTGAGGGGGATAAAAAAATATAAACCAAATCTAATTTAAAATCCAATGTATATTTACGCACAGTAAACTAAACCCTTTAAACACTAAGAAATTAGTGTGGAATTTGTTCTTTACTCTGGTACGATTGTCGCCTGCCGTTCGGATAAGCTGTATTTTAATTATAATTTTGAAACGTAGTTGAATAATGTCGACTTTTGGCTTCTTAAGCCCCCCTTAAAAAGCGACTGAAATTGCAGCTTTTTATTACTGGATAATGATATTTCACTCGAGTGTTTCTAGTATTTTTATAATGGTTATTTTGGTTAGTCCTTAGAATAGTACGTTGAACTTCGCCTATATTTATATCAGATTTTCTTTCTTAGGCTTCTGAAAGGACGGAAAAGAAAAATAAACTCTGAAGAAATTGGTGAGGAAAATGAAGAGACGGAAAATAGTCAACCGATTAAGTAAGATTCAAAGTACAATTGTTACGAGACTTTTCTCAATTATGAGAAACCGAATTCACGGAACAGAGCCGCAATACGTTAATGATTTATTAGAAACGCGAAAGAGGTTTCCGTTTATTCTAAGGCCGGCCGCACGCACGCAGGATTGTCTCGCGACTAATGACTCGAGTCGCGTGTAATTTTACATTGACAGAATGGGAACCCCGCACACTGCAGCGACCGCCACTCGATTCCGGGGAATCGTCAGTCGTGATCCGCGAGACGATCCTGTGTGGGGCCGGCCTAAGGTCTTCCCGAGTGTGAGTGTAAAGAAGGATGATTTTTTGGTTTCATTCCCTCTTTGTACTATAAATTGAGGGCCACTTCGTAACTACTTTCAGTTAGATCAACGGAGTTAAGCGACGTTAGCTTTGGAAAGTAGTTGGATGGATGACCTTCCTTCGTTTCCAGATGATATAGCGATCCGTGGTTCGGATTCCACGTAAATCCGTAGGTCGGCTCTGTCAATATGACCGTAGATGTTACGAAGGAAGTTAAACAAACCCAACGTATTACATTACTTTCCTATAAAGTGACCATCTTCTTTTTCATTCGCACCTGACGAAGACGATCTTAGAATGGTCGAAAAATTGTGCTTTTAATAATCGATTCTTGTGGCTTTATTCTCAGAGACGGCATCAATAACCGTGATGGTGCCATTAACGCCAGTCACTCAATCACTTATTCTCTACATTCGCGTTTGATCTGACTAATAATTGTTACTTTGTTTCCTGAAATAGAGCTGATAGTCAATGTACGAAAGAACTAATATTAAGATAGTAAAATTTTAATGCTTAGGTGAACCTAAGTTTTTTCGTAATACGATCAAAATGAATTGACCAACAGAATATACGTGAAAGATTACTCGCATTGTTTATTAACGAATGAAGCTGAAAAGTAACTATTTAATTGCAGTTACGATCCTTCATCAAGACAAGAAATGAGGCTGAAAACAAGAAAGGTAGATGGTTGTAGCATTTCGTTTAGAAAAACCCGAAAAGTGGGTACGCAAACACATTTTGTTTAATCAGGTCCTTTATTAGCTGCATGTTTGCATTTTTTTAACATTTATTCGATCACACGTTACAAGCTTTATTAAAGTAAGAAGTGAAATATAGATTTTATTTTGTTTTTAAGGCTTTAAACACTTGAAATAGCAATTTAGATGCTTAATTTTGATTTGCAGACATCCTACAGTTGCAAAGAAGAGCAATCTAAGAATTTAATAGAGGAAATTACAGGTAAAATACTCACCCCACCCTCCCCTGCACTGTAATTTCTTTTGTCATTTCACTCAGAATATGGCGGTAATAAACGAGAAATTCTCTGAGTAAACACGAAATTTGTGAACTCTCTATAAGGATGACGGTGCCACAACGTCCGATTGTTCCTTTCAAATGAAAAATTTTCTAGAATAGGAATTTTTTTAACTTTTTGAATTTTGGCTACTTTACTGTTAAAGAAAATGTCGTGTGGGATTAATTCTATAGCCATTTCATTCGGTACTTGAAGTGATAAGTGTGTAATACTCGTAATAAAAGTAGACACAATCGTACTTCTACAGATCTAAATCGAAATACGATGAATTAAAATTTCTTTAGTGAATTCAAATCAAATATCATAAAAATTTGTACTTAATCTTATATATATATATATATATATATATATATATATATATATATATATATATATATATATATATATATATGCTGCAAACCCACAAGGAAAAGAAAAACGATTCCAAGGCCTTTCGTGTATTCAAAGCTACACCTCGTCAGGGAATGAAGATAAAAGGCGAGATGCCCATAAATATATACAACGTACAGGAAAAACAAAACAATTAGCACATACTTAACAAGGGTTAATGAGAGGCAAAATAAATTTTAACATGATATCGTCAATTTTATACGTCCCCGCACTGTTATTGAATTAGATATTAGGGTAAAACAGCATAAATATGCTTGTAGAACAGCTAATACTTCCAATGCTTTATTTAACCATATGTATAGATGTAACCATAGCATCAAGTGGGATAGTTCTAAAGCGCTTGTTAAAAACAGATATATAATAGAAAGAAATATTCTAGAATGTGCATTTATTCATTTTAAAAACAATTTCAATAACAGTGCGGGGACGTATAAAATTGACGATATCATGTTAAAATTTCTTTTGCCTCTCATTAACCCTTGTTAAGTATGTGCTAATTGTTTTGTTTTTCCTGTACGTTGTATATATTTATGGGCATCTCGCCTTTTATCTTCATTCCCTGACGAGGTGTAGCTTTGAATACACGAAAGGCCTTGGAGTCGTTTCTTTTTCCTTGTGGGTTCGCAGCATTCATTCATTTCACGTGTTTTATTGTGAAATTCATCCCATAGTTACCCCTTTTTCTTTGATTTATTCAATCCGACGTGAATGCAACGAGTCTTTTACTTATATTGAGGTTCTAAATGTAGTGGGGCTAGGCTGCTTTAAACCCTAGATCCATGTCCCAAAGCTGGATCCTGTCTGCTTTGCAGATAGCTGGTGAGGGAAGCTATATTTATGGGACCTCTCTGCGAGAGACCCATTGCCCACGTCGGGCTTGCATCATGAAAAAGAAAAACTATGGTATTTGCCATTTACCATTACTTATTCGGACTATAGTGGATTTAATTATCCCAGAAGAGTTCCTTGTTCCATGCACGGTCTGTGTGTATCATAAAAAACTCAGGGAACCATTCTGAGTTCATTCCCATCATGAAACAGACATGTTATGTGCCCTAAAAAGTGGACGCTCAATTCTGCCAGTTGAGGTTTAAGTTTTGGTTTTGGCTAAAAATATAATAGTTATCCCTTTTTCTTTGATTTATTCAATCCGACATGAATGCAACGAGTCTTACTTATATTGAGGTTCTAAATGTAGTGGGGCTAGGCTGCTTTAAACCCTAGATCCATGTCCCAAAGCTGGATCCTGTCTGCTTTGCAGATAGCTGGTGAGGGAAGCTATATTTATGGGACCTCTCTGCGAGAGACCCATTGCCCACGTCGGGCTTGCATCATGAAAAAGAAAACTATGGTATTTGCCATTTACCATTACTTATTCGGACTATAGTGGATTTAATTATCCCAGAAGAGTTCCTTGTTCCATGCACGGTCTGTGTGTATCATATATATATATATATATATATATATATAATGCCTGGTCGAAAAGGGGTCATGGTCAAGGTTTTGCTTAGGTACATATTGTGAGGTTGATCATTTTGTAATAGTAGCATCCACACCAAAAATCAAGGCTGTGGGACCTTCGCTACCCCCCCCCCCCCCCCCCCCCCCACCACCACCACCACCACCACCACCACCACCACCACCAATACTCACTTTTTTCCATATGAATTTGTATGGGAACTAGGCCAAAAATCGACCGTAAATATATATTTTTTTTTTTGCTTTCGGATGGCCAAAATCGGGTTCCCCGGCACGAATTACATCAGAATAGACCATTCACCAACTTTTTTTGAGTTCGGGGGGTAGGGGGTACGGTCTTAAATCCGGTGCTGACTCATAGCACCAGATATAAGACCTAATATTACATTATTTTTGTTTTTTTTCTTTCCAGATTCCTATTTAGGTACCTAGAATGTTAAAAGTTTGTATTAAAATACGTTATTTAATTTTAAAATATCAGTAATAAATAAAATATAGTTAAAATCTTATTAAATTAAATTATGGCTACTAGAAAAAGAAGCCACAATGCAGCCTTTTGCAGCAGAAATTTTGGGCTACCAAGATCTATAAATTTTCTAGCAAATGATTATATTGATTTGATTAATTGGAATGAGCAGATAATCACACCACCACCTTTGCTAAGTAATTTTACCAATGAGCAATTGCTTCAGATTAGAACTAAACCTCTAGAAATACTAGATTTTCCATGTCACAGCCAAAGCGTTGAACGGGGTGTGAACTTAGTAACTAAATCTAGCCAGGAAAGAATTGGTTATATTAATCGGCATAAATTTATTTTAAATACTTTAGAGTCTAGAAAAGAACTGCTTACTTTTGTATTTTTTAAATTTTTTTTCATTAAAAAATAAATATAACTGTTTTATAAGCGAACTTTTGTAATAATAAAAAAATTTCGAAGTAAATCGCAAATTATTTCGAATTTTACAAATTTTCTGAAAAAACTGAAACTGGTAAGGGGGTAGGGGTCCTCAGAATTCAAAAATATTTTACCAGGGTGTTACTATGATTGATTGAACCACCTCACATTATGTATGTAAGAAATAAAAAATTTCGACCCGGCCTAATATATATATATATATATATAATATATATATATATATATATATATATATATATATATTATATATATATATATATATATATATATATATAAAATTATTTCACGAAAGTGACACGTGAAAAATATTTATGATGAATAAAACCACGAAGGGAAAGAACACAAAGGGGTGCTCAAGCGCTTTCGTCTAATGACATCCTCAGGAACACTTCGTGGTTTTATTCATCATATATATATATATAATATATATTACGTTTAATACGAAAATATATCATTTAAATTTTAAAACAAAATCCCATTTTCATTGGGGTGTACACGACGCTTAAATTCGGGACTGAAAACACTCGGTTGGGGGTACACTTGTAATGGCATGTCAGGTGAAACTAACGTCTCCACTTACACACGCAACAAACTGTTTCCATTCCTGTTAACTCTTGTGGCACATAGGTATCAGTTCCTCGTTTATTTACACACTTACCAGTGTGTGAATAAACACAAGAAATCGGTCTTTTACCTCGAATACCTATACGCACTCGCCATTCACACTTTTTTCACAGTTTTCTCATTATTCATTCTCTGTACAGGATTATAAGCACACCGGACAAAAAATTAGTCACCCCTAATAGCACCGATAGTAGGAAGTTCAAGGTCACAGAGAGGGCGCTGATGTAGCATTGGTAAGTGACAAGTAGCGGTGACGTAGCACACAGGATCAGATCTGTTTCGTGGGGTGGTGAAGAACAAAGTGTGTGTTGGATATAGTCTGCAAAATGGGTCGTGAGGCAGACGTTACTCAGTGGCAAAAAGGAGCCATCGTGTTTGGCAGAGCCCACGGACACAAAATGTCTGAAGTAGCCCAATTTGTTGGTGTGTCAACGCGTACTGTCCAGCGAGTTTACAAAGAGTGGTGTAGTTTGCAATCAACTGAAACTCGACGGCGTAACTGTGGCCGGAAAACAATTCTCGACAATAGGGACCGCCGCCATGTTTCTCGTCTAGTAACTGCAAATCGTTTTCAAACCAGAGAACAATTGCTCCAAGAAACCAATGAGTTCTCCAGCGACCAATTTCCGACGGACATTGCGACGAGAACTGCATGCGATGGACATCTGGAGCAGGGTACCACGGAAGAGGCCGCTGTTAACAGCAGTCACAAATTGGCACGTTATAAATGGGCTCAGAGCACAAAAACTGACTGCGGCAGATTGGAAACGTGTAATTTGGTCCGATGAGTCCCGTTTTTGTTTGTTCTCCAATGATGGGAGAAACGAGTACATCGCAGGTCCAATGAAGCCTTTAATCCTGAATGCGTCGAAGGTGTTGTTCAGGCTGGAGGTGGTTCCGTGATGTTCTGGGGATGTTTTTCGTACCACGAAATGTACCCTCTCGTTCCAGTGATGATGAATTTGAACCAGCAGGCGTACCTCCGCATACTAAACTCGCCGGATTCGTGCGGTTATCAAGGCCAGAGGTGCCGTCACACGTTATTAGGTACATTCTGAGAGGGGTGACTAATTTTTTGTCCGGTGTGCTTACCAACGTAGCACATGCTCTGTTCTCGGAGCCAAATACTTTCAATTCGTGTAAACATTTAAATTATTTCACAACTAAGTTTTCTTCATTGACTACAGTGTTATGCTGACCTTCCTTCTCCCTCAACAAGAAGAATCCTACTGTTATTTACACCCACTTTCAATAATCGCTTCTCACGAATGTCAGGAAAACTTGTCATTGCTCTCCTTAATTAATTTTCTGATTCACCCAATAGTATCACTACGTCACTGTACTTCAGGTGTGACAACCGCAACTTATTCTCTTCCAAATTTAGACTTTTTTAGTAATCAGTCACTAATTCTTTTATTTATAAAATAAATATTGTAATATTACAATTTTTGGAATGTTGCAACATTTTAACAGAGTAAGCAGTTGTTAGTTGGACTATTTATTTTATTTTATTTGATTTACTGGGCTCTCAGATTAATTAAAGATAAAGTATATCACTTCATAGATAGTTATGATGAAGTAGATTAATTAAAGATAAAGTATATCACTTCATAGGTAGTTATGATGAAGTAAGATATTAATTATGAATAAGAAGTAATTAATTAATTTAAGATACACGAACGAAAATGAGAAATGAATAGTGTAATATAGTATGTAATAAATTTTAAAATTAATTATTATAGATATGACACACTACAGTACAAAGAATCGATAGCTAATTATGAGAAATGAAACGAGTAATATAGATTATGAGAAATGAACGAGTAATACGATAATGTACATTTAATCCTAAATTTTTATCAGTATTCCTTTATTTAAAGAGATTTCATCTTGTTTCAAACGAATTTACGTAAGAAATATTTTTAATATCACCACTTAAATCATTCCATATTTTTTCCAACGAAAATAGGTGATTTTTGGATGAAGACAGTCTAAATCAGGGCTTCCCAACCTTTATCTTGCGCGACCCCGAAAATCATGTTCACAAACTCACGATCCCGAACACTGGTCGAAGTTCGACAAACTCCCCAAATTAAAGGTCTTGTTTTGTCGGACGGCCGTAGGAAGAGAATTGAAAAGAAAATTATCAGATCGTTTCGCGACCCCGAGGTTGGAAAGCACTGATCTAAATTGAGGAATAACATGCTTAGATCTACATCTAGTTTGGTATGAGTGAATTTTTTGTTACGAAATCTTTATTTATCCACTGCTAAATTTCGTTCATGTTCTCTTTGCTATCGTTTTTATAACGGACGCTGCTCTTCTGAACTCTCTAACTGCATGCCTCCTCCTCTAAGGAAAGCACGCAGTACCACACTTTCAACTCATTCTCATTCTTTTCCTGTCCAACTCTCTAATGCAAGGGTTAATCGGTATTTTCAATCTTTCATTTACTCAACCAGTCAACTCTGGAACAGAAACATTTAGGGAATTCATAACAACACTAAACCACTCCACTGATACATCCAGGCTATACAAGACTATAAACAGCATTACCCACTCTAACAGCGGCATTCATACCTCTCACGCGGCTATCTGTCGCAACTGAAATAATATCCCAACATATACACAACAAGCTAACATTCTAGTTAATCACTACGCAAAGATGAGTCGCCTAAACAGAGACAACAACCAGAAACACAGAGACAGACAGCCAGACACAAGAAAACCTACACACTCGACACGACCATTACACCCTTCAATACAGACCAGACCACCAAGGTCATCAGAAACATTAAGAATTCGAAGGCTACTGGACCAGACAACATATCTAACATACACCTTAAACACTTGGGCCCACAGGGAATACTAGCTCTCACAAACATTTGCACATATTCATACCAACACTGTATTATTCAGGACATATGGAAACAAGATAAAATTATTACACTACTCAAACCAAACAAAACTCCAACAAAACCAGCTTCCGATAGACCCATTACTTTACTATGCACACCTTCCAAAGTAACAGAAAGACTAATCTTACAAATAACCAACCCACACATACCACTATCGCCTACTCAACATGGATTCACACCTCACCACTCAACCACGACATTACTCACTAACCTCACGCAGCATATCATGGATGGCATCAACTCCAGACGACCAGCTCAACGTACACTATTAGCAACAATAGACATTAGTAAAGCATTTGATGCTATCGCACGCTTCCCTCTCATAAACAAAATATTCAACACAAACATGCACAATAACACCAAAAGGTGGCTGAGCAACTATCTTTCAGGAAAATACATGTCACATTTAATGGCAAGTCATCCATAAACAAGCTTTTTCTGAACGGGGTCCCTCAAGGCTCTGTTCTCACTAACACTGTTCAACTTATACATGCATGACATTCCATCACCCATAGATAACAAGCTTACCTTATCATCATATGCAGATGACATCACTCTATCATCCACCCACAACAACATCGACTCCGCTTCAAATAACTTAAACATACATGAACAGTATACAAGACTGGCTCACACACAATCGACTCAAAGTAGCGCCCACAAAATCATCCATCACCTTGCTAACAAGCAACACAAAAGAACACCAGATAACTCCTCAGCTTACACTAAACAACACCAACATTCCACACACTCACAGGACCAAAATACTTGGGGTCACATACAACACATCATCTTTTGCAAGCCACATTCAGGACATTAAAAACAGATGTACGTCAAGACTTAACAAGTTTAGGGTACTAGCAGGCACAAACTTTGGACGCCAGCAGGGAATAACATCATTCGTATACAAACAATATATTCGCTTAGTTATAGACTTTGCTAGCCCATGCTGGGCACCCATTATCTCACACACACACACACACCTTACAGACAATACAAAACAACGCACTTCGTATCATTACAGGATGTACTCAAACAACACCAATAGAACACCTGCACACAGAAACAAAAATAATGAAAATTAGGGAACATTTAGACATGAGGGGAACACAATTCATGGCAACAGCGAAACTAACCCACAACACCCTTGCCACTACATGTACAATCATGCACCACTAAGGTAACACCAGAGAGACATTATAACCAAATACTCCATTCCATACCACGCCTCACAGACATCACACAGTACAGAAAACACATACACACACACACCTAACCCACAAAGCACTGACACGACTCAGTCCGAATGCGGTCCTAGGTGCGAAGCCGCCACCCATTAACAGGTCAGAGACTACAGAGACCAGCCTGAGCAGATCGGATCGAGTTAACTTAGCACGATTCCGATGTGGACATCACCCCAACTTCCAGACATATAAACACAGACTAGACAACTCCACAGACGACACCTGCCACCTGTGCCAGGACACACCACAAACAATTAAACACATTATGACAGATTGTACCGCTCTAGCACAACAACGAACACAACACAACATCACTAGTGCGCTGAACCTCTGGTCCACTCTGGAGAGGGCGATCGGTTACCTGCGTGCCGCCAGCTTGTTCGATCAGGGTGGGCTGATCGGCTAACCAACAACAACAACAACAACATTGGAATAGTCTTCCTCAATCCATCTTTCCCTGTCTATGACCTCCACTCTTTCAAACGCAATGTCTCCAGGCACCTCGAAAATCTTGAACCTTGATTTTTACTTTTCCTCTGTTGGGGGTTGGGGGCGTTTTTGCGGGCGTTCTCCCTTCGCCCCTCCTTCCTGCTTAAAATAACAAGTAAATGAAAATAAAATGTGCCCCTTTAATTAATCTTCGATCATTTTAACTCTTTAAAGAATGCACTTCAATGATCATGATAATCAGCATCTGATAATATCCTTATTGCTCATTTTTTTAGATAAAGATACTGTTTAAAGCGTTGTCAGGAGAATTTCTCCATGCAAGGAAGAACAAGAGTATGATAGAGTTAATAAAAAACCTGTTTTAGAATTACATGTCCAAGCTTAAACATTATAGCAACACTTCTAGAAATCTTTTTAGAGACAATTTACATGGTCATTCCACTGCAAGTTCTTAACTAGTATTACACTAAGAAATTTTGTTATAGTACATTACTTTACAGGAATTTCATCCACATTCAGTTCAAGATGATATACATTTGGTTTGTTACTAAAAATCCTGAAAATTGTTTTATTAGTATTTAGAAAGCGTTTATTGGAGGTCACCCATTTCATAACTTATAAATTCTGTTCTAAATATGAGCTTAGCTGTATTAACATCTTTGCAAGAAAAAGACACAGTTGTATCATCTGCAAACATTAGGAACTTAAGAATATCAGAAGAACATGGAAGGTCATTTTATATATAATAAAAATAACAGTGAACCCAAGACTGATCCCTAAGGTACACCATGTTTTACAATTGGTTTAGTTGAACAAACATTTTTTATTGATACAAATTGATATCGTGTATCTACAGTATTGGCCAAATAACTTTTGAACCAATCACTGATAGCTCCTCTAAAGCCATAACGGTACAGTTTGCTTAGTAGAATATTATGGTCTATCACATTAAAAGCCTTACTCAAATCCATAGAGATGGAAATTATAATTTCTTTGTTCTCTTTAGTGACATTGGCGTTGCATTTAACAAGTTACTACTGACACCATACATTCTAAGTATTTGCCACGAAGTAGATCTATTCACTGTATCATACGCTTTCTTCATATTCATCAATGCCAAATGCACCTTTTATTTTTTCTTCTTATCACTTAGTTTTCTCAGTCAGCTATCTCACTGCAAATACTTGATGAATACATCCTCTGCCTTGTTCATCTGTAATAGTCTCTTAAGACCTTTTCTGTATACTTTCCCGAGTTATATTTAAAGGATTTGTTCCCCTGTAATTTCTTACCTTCACCTTCACCTTCACCTTTATTTTCATACAGTAGTACAATTACAGCTTTCTTCCAATCACCAGGTAATAGGTATACACCCACTTTCTCAGTTTTTAACGCGTTCATATTTAATCATTTCACTAATATCCCCTCACTTCCTGCAGACTTTCCTTTCTTCAGATTAATCTAATTTGATGATTTCCATTCCCTCGCATACACTTCTACATACACCGCTAAAACCAATCGCATGCACATTTAATTCCTGTTCATCTACCTTACTTACAGTATATACCAACTCGATAAAATTTTTACTTACCGGTAAGTTAATTTGGGTATCGGTAATGAGCTTATAATTGAGGATATAAGTTGTATTTTGTTTCCCCAGGAGAGTCCGCCGCTTGGAGTGAGGACACGGTGCAACGACTGCAGAATGATTTGCATTGTCAGACACTTCTTCGGAACATGTTCCTCGATGACGCATTAATGGACATCGCTCTCATAGCCGAAGACAGAACTGTGAAGGCACACAGGGTAGGCAAAACCTACAGTTTTGGTTAGGTGGTACCACCTTCCTTACTTAGTGGTGGTATTTAGAACAGCATGGTGGCAAGAAATACATTTATTTCTTTGAATCCATTGATTGTGGCTATAAACTTTTTCTGTATTATTTCTTTTTATTTGAGGACGTTAAGATTAAGTTATATTCTAGTTTTAGTACGATCAGTGCTTACGGGTCAAGGGAATCAATATATTCTTGTCCCTTTTTTTAAAGGTTATGAATACATGTCCAGTTATTCGTCTTGCTTTGTTTATTACTATCTTATTTCTATCCCAAATTTCACATCGTTGATCATTATAGCTTAAATATTTTTGCTTTTAAGCTTTCCTGAATTTCCTCTTCATCTGGGACAGTTCTGGAATCTAATATCCAAAGGTTTTAGTTCGTTGTAATTTTTTTTATTTTCGGTATCTAAGAAGTTCAAAGTTTTTGTTAAATTTCATATTTAACACAAATAGTCTATCATGTACCAACCAGCAGCCCGCGGGCCGAATACGGCCTTCCATGAATCAAGCAAAATGTTGTCGTTATGATCACAAGAACTGATAATTTCCTTACCAACTTTATTGACTAAACTTTAGAAATAAAGTAAGGAAATTTGGTACACTCAATTCAACAATGAACTCGCCAATACTTGCGAGTCAATTTTTTAATTTGATCTTTGCTTGAATATGATTGACTCCTTTCAAAAAGATTTCTTCAACAGTTTTCAGATATTGAAACACATCAGAAAAAATAAAATTATTTCAAACTTCTTTAATGTAAACCCGATTAATTCCGTTCACCGCGGTGTGCGCTTCACTTGAAGACGTGGAAAAGAATCTGAGTGGAAATACACACCGCGAAATTAATATATATATATATATATATATATATATATTATATACAGGGCGTCCCAAAAAAATGTATACACACTTTAAATACTTATAAAGGCAGTGTTTATTAAAATACATTTCATTTTCAAAATGTAATAGAATCTACAGACATTATTTAATTGTTTTGTCAACGCCTGTTTTCAAACTGACGTCCGTTCTGGTCCAGGCACTGCTGATAACGCGAAGCAATGGAATCGCAAACATCACGAAACATTTCGTTTGGTATTTGTGTGCATTCTCGTTCAATGGCTGCTCTCAATTCAGCGACTGTTGCAGGTTTTATAGCGTAGACTTTGTCTTTTAAGTATCCCCATAAAAAAAGTCTAGTGGTGTGAGGTCTGGTGAACGCGGAGGGTATTCTACGAAACCCCTTCGTCCAATCCACATCCACATCGTACCAAGTACCACTCGCAATACTCCACTCTTCGGTCCGGATCATCTTCATTAATAGCATGGACTAATCTTGGAATGTAACTTTTCCATTGACAGCGCTTCAAAATGCGTTGGACAGACGATTCTGAAATTCCTACCTCACGACTCGCTTGCCGCACAGATTTTCTTGGACTTTGGTGATACGTTTCCAGTACTCTTTCTTGCTTTGTGGGGCTTGTCGATGTCCGTGGTCTTCCGGAACGCTTCTTGTGGACATTCTGAACAGTTCCATCGGCTTCAAACTTATCTCTAATTCGAGTGATGGTAAGTCGCGTTGGTGGATCTGTTTGAAACTCCCTCCTAAACTGTCTGCACTTCAACTGCGTTTTCACACTTCCAGTAGCATTTTAGAATGAATTTCCTTTGTTCAAAGCTTAGTCTGACTGCCATTATTAATTCTAATGGGTTTAACTTGGAAAGAAAGAAACATCAATTGAGCTATCAGCTGTTAAAGTGTGTATACATTTTTTGGGACGCCCTGTATATATATATATATATATATATATATATATATATATATATATATATATATATATATATGATACACACAGACCGTGCATGGAACAAGGAACTCTTCTGGGATAATTAAATCCACTATAGTCCAAATAAGTAATGGTAAATGACAAATACCATAGTTTTTCTTTTTCATGATGCAAGCCCGACGTGGGCAACGGGTCTCTCGCAAAGAGGTCCCATAAATATAGCTTCCCTCACCAGCTATCTGCAAAGCAGACAGGATCCAGCTTTGGGACATGGATCTAGGGTTTAAAGCAACCTAGCCCCACTACATTTAGAACCTCAATATAAGTAAAAGACTCGTTGCATTCACGTCGGATTGAATAAATCAAAGAAAAAGGGGTAACTATTAATTTTTAGCCAAAACCAAAACTTAAACCTCAACTTAAACACAGACCGTGCATGGAACAAGGAACTCTTCTGGGATAATTAAATCCACTATAGTCCAAATAAGTAATGGTAAATGACAAATACCATAGTTTTTCTTTTTCATGATGCAAGCCCGACGTGGGCAACGGGTCTCTCGCAAAGAGGTCCCATAAATATAGCTTCCCTCACCAGCTATCTGCAAAGCAGACAGGATCCAGTTTTGGGACATGGATTTAGGGTTTAAAGCAGCCTAGCCCCACTAAATTTAGAACCTCAATATAAGTAAAAGACTCGTTGCATTCACGTCGGATTGAATAAATCAAAGAAAAAGGGGTAACTATTATATTTTTAGCCAAAACCAAAACTTAAACCTCAACTGGCAGAATTGAGCGTCCACTTTTCAAGGCACATAACATGTCCGTTTCATGATGGGAATGAACTCAGAATGGTTCCCTGAGTTTTTTATGATACACACAGACCGTGCATGGAACAAGGAACTCTTCTGGGATAATTAAATCCACTATAGTCCAAATAAGTAATGGTAAATGACAAATACCATAATTTTTCTTTTTCATGATGCAAGCCCGACGTGGGCAACGGGTCTCTCGCAAAGAGGTCCCATACATATAGCTTCCCTCACCAGCTAACTGCAAAGCAGACTGGATCCAGCTTTGGGACATGGATGCACGGTCTGTGTGTATCATAAAAAACTCAGGGAACCATTCTGAGTTCATTCCCACATATATATATATATATTATATATCGGGTGGTCCGAAAAAAATGACGCATTTTTTAAAAATTAATATCTCAGTAACCCCCTTCCTTATCATGACAATTTTTATGTGCAAGATACTTTCAAACTTCTTTTTTGAATGCAAGAAACGGAATTCTGATATCTTTTATAGTTTTCTCGCAATTAACAAAAGTAACAACATGGGTCAAAAAAAAAAATCGCAATATAATATCCGTTTTTTATACGATATCATTTTTATACGATATCATGCGATATTTTTGCAAGTTATTACAAAACTCTACAGGAATGAACAAGTCAAATTGTGGATATTTTTATTTTTTAACAATTCGTCAGTACCCTTAATGATTTGTCAGAGGAAGATCGTATTCTCATTAAAAATTGTTACTGTGAAAAAGGATGGAAGACTGGAAGGTTATTGCAAGAGTTTCCGGCAAAAAGTGGAAAAGGCGTGCAGTGGAAAGACTCTTAAAGAAGATTCGCGAATCGGGAAGTACTGCCAGAAACCAGGAAGCGGTAGACCTAAAACAGCTTCGGTTCCAGAAATGTGGATTACATCAACGATAAAATCTGCTCTCAAGAAGATAAACCAGGAAGTCATTTGTCACAAAGAACAATTGCTAAACATTTGAATATTGGAAAGACTTCTGTACACCGAATAATTAAAGCACAAAAACTAAAAGCCTTCAAAAGAATATCTTCTAGAAAAAGTGATACTGTTAAGGATAAAAGAAAAACAAGGTGCAGAAAGTTACTTGATAATTTCTCTGTCGTTGATATTAAAGATAGTCTTCACGGATGAAAAAGATTTCACTCTAGAAATTCCGCGAAACCGTCAAAATGATGTTGTCTACGGGCGTGGTAAAAAGTGTGACATTTCAATAAACAGATTGTATCATGAAACGTCAAGATTCTCCAAAAAGGTTATGATATCTGCAGGGGTCTCTTGGAATGGCAAGACAGATGTTCATTTTATTGAAACTGAAAAGACAAAGGTGAATTCTGCAAATTACATTGAACTTTTAAGAACAAAATTGTTGCCGGATTGTCGTCGCCTGTATCAAGAAAATGATTTCATATTTCAACAAGATGGAGCACCGTCGCATACAAGCTACGCCACACAGTCGTTTCTGATTAGCAATACACCAAAATTAATAACGAAAAATGAGTGGCCACCACAAAGCCCAGATTGTAATCCTATGGACTACTCAATTTGGGAGTTACTAAAAGAGAAGGTTTTACCGAGGTCGACGAGAAAAATTCACCGAATCAGAATTAAAAAGTAAAATACTTGAATCTTGGCAAGAAATTGGCATTAATGAAGTAAGAAGTATTATTTTTGTGTGGAAGAAAAGACTTAGATTAGTGTGTCAACAGAGTGGTGGTCCAATCGATCATTTACTGTAAATTAATTAGTTAAATTTCTGATTAAATTTTTCCTTCTCATGATATTCGTTTTTTGACCCATGTTGTTACTTTTGTTAATTGCGAGAAAACTATAAAAGATATCAGAATTCCGTTTCTTGCATTCAAAAAAGAAGTTTGAAAGTATCTTGCATATAAAAATTGTCCTGATAAGGAAGGGGGTTACTGAGATATTAATTTTTAAAAAATGCGTCATTTTTTTTCGGACCACCCATATATATATATTATATATATATATATATATATATATATATATATATATATATATATATATATATATATATATATATATATATATATGATGAATAAAACCATAAATACTTTTCACGTGTCACTTTCGTGAATTAATTTTTCATATATTATATATATATTATATATATATATATTTATATATATATATATATATATATATATATATGATACACACAGACCGTGCATGGAACAAGGAACTCTTTCGGGATAATTAAATCCACTATAGTCCGAATAAGTAATGGTAAATGACAAATACCATAGTTTTTTCTTTTTCATGATGCTAGCCCGACGTGGGCAACGGGTCACTCGCAAAGAGGTCCCATAAATATAGCTTCCCTCACCAGCTATCTGCAAAGCAGACAGGATCCAGCTTTGGGACATGGATCTAGGGCTTACTAGATCCATGTCCGAAAGCTGGATCCTGTCTGCTTTGCAGATAGCTGGTGAGGGAAGCTATATTTATGGGACCTCTTTGCGAGTGACCCGTTGCCCACGTCGGGCTAGCATCATGAAAAAGAAAAACTATGGTATTTGTCATTCACCATTACTTATTCGGACTATAGTGGATTTAATTATCCCAGAAGAGTTCCTTGTTCCATGCACGCACGGTCTGTGTGTATCATAAAAAACTCAGGGGACCATTCTGAGTTCATTTCCATATATATACTGTATTATATATATATATATATATATCCCCGCAAGGGGGTTCTAAGCTCGTGCTCTTGAGTGCTCTTTGTGCTCGTTTGTACGTGCTTGTTCCTGGAGGTTTCACGTGCGCCCTCCCGGCCCTAGCACCCAAGGATGATGGGGCTCGACCCTGCAGTCCTTGTCATCCTTGGTCTTTTTCCACTTTGACTGTCCCCTCCACCCTTTCTTTTTCCTCTGTCTTTCCTCTCACTTTTTCTTTGTTTTTCCGCTGAGATATGCCCTTTAAATAGAGGCGAATCGGTTCTTCCCGAACTAAAAAAAAAAAAAAATATATATATACGTATACTTATACACACCCGCAGGGGGTTCCAAGCTCGTGCTCTTTGTGCTCGTTTGTACATGCTTGTTCCTGGAGGTTTCACGTGCGCCCTCCCGGCCCTAGCACCCAAGGATGATGGGGCTCGACCCTGCAGTCCTTGTCATCCTTGGCCTTTTTCCACTTCGAATGTCCCCTCCACCCTTTCTTTTTCCTCTGTCTTTCATCTCACTTTTTCTTTGTTTTTCCGCCTAGATATGCCCATTTAAATAGAGGCGAATCGGTTCTTCCCGAACTTAAAATATATATATATATATATAAGCACACCGGACAAAAAATTAGTCACCCCTAATAGCACCGATAGTAGGAAGTTCAAGGTCACACAGAGGCGCTGATGTAGCATTGGTAAGTGACAAGTAGCGGTGACGTAGCACACAGGATCAGATCTGTTTTCGTGAGGTGGTGAAGAACAAAGTGTGTGTTGGATATAGTCTGCAAAATGGGTCGTGAGGCAGACGTTACTCAGTGGCAAAAAGGAGCCATCGTGTTTGGCAGAGCCCACGGACACAAATGTCTGAAGTAGCCCAATTTGTTGGTGTGTCAACGCGTACTGTCCAGCGAGTTTACAAAGAGTGGTGTAGTTCGCAATCACTGACAATCGACGGCGTAACTGTGGCCGGAAAACAATTCTCGACAATAGGGGCCGCCGCCATGTTTCTCGTCTAGTAACTGCAAATCGTTTTCAAACCAGAGAACAATTGCTCCAAGAAACCAATGAGGTTCTCCAGCGACCAATTTCCGAACGGACATTGCGACGAGAACTGCATGCGATGGACATCTGGAGCAGGGTACCACGGAAGAGGCCGCTGTTAACAGCAAGTCACAAATTGGCACGTTATAAATGGGCTCAGAGGCACAAAAACTGGACTGCGGCAGATTGGAAACGTGTAATTTGGTCCGATGAGTCCCGTTTTTGTTTGTTCTCCAATGTTGGGAGGCGACGAGTACATCGCAGGTCCAATGAAGCCTTTAATCCTGAATGCGTCGAAGGTGTTGTTCAGGCTGGAAACAGAAAGTGAAGCGCAGGACTCTGGCGGAACTTCGGGACCGGCTGATGAACGAGTGGCAGCAAATCGATGTTCAGTACATGCACAACCTCGTGGAGTCTCTGCCTCGCCGGATTCGTGCGGTTATCAAGGCCAGAGGCGCCGTCACACGTTATTAGGTACATTCTGAGAGGGGTGACTAATTTTTTGTCCGGTGTGCTTATATATATATGTATATGAAATGAAAAAGTTTATTGGCAGACTATAGTCCAGATGACAAATATTATTAATACAATGACAGTTCATATACTAAGGATAGAAATATATATATATATATATTACTTTTGTTTACTTTTGTTGAGTTTGAACGACGGTTCAGGATCGACCTGCGGTCGACCCCTCTGCAGCATCCCGCCTCATTTGCGGGACTTGGTGAAGGAGGGAATTGCTCTCTGATCGCCTCCTGCCCTCGTAGCCAGCCACGCATGGCTGGTCAGGGACTTTGCACAAGAATCTGTCCAGCTGGTTCTTGAAGTTATTCAGGTTGGTGTGCTGGAGATTCCTCACTTCTTTTGGAAGGACATTGAAAAGCTTTGGGCCCCGTATTCTGAGGGTATTTTCCATCCTCGTTTTCATGGCTCCTTGTCCCACCGCAGCTGGGACCGTACAAAATCTGCCTCTTCTCTCATTCCAGTTTGTTTCTATTTCATTTCTGAGGTTAGGGACAGAGCCCTCAAGTATGTTCCATATGTATATTATTGTGTACCGCTCTCGCCTTCTTTCAAGAGAGTAGAGTTCCAGGGATTGTAGTCGAGACCAGTAGTCTTCATCTTCCGTTTCCTTTATCTTAGACGTAAAAGTCCTTTGTATAGCTTCAATGCTCGCAATGTCTCTTTTTCTGTGTGGGCTTGTGAGTACTGAGCAATACTCAATTATTGGTAGGACTAGACTCTTCCATAATTTGACATGATGTTTGCTTTTCTGCTGCGGAAGCTCCTCCAGATATATATATTTCAACTGCAAAGAACACGCAGTATAATTAACGTAAAGAACGACGCTTGTATAGGAGAACATTCCGCGCAAGATGAGGAGGGAGAACGAACAAATGAAAAAATGAGGTAACCACCCGGGAATCGAACCCGGGATCTTCCGATTGCCGGTCAGATATGATAACCACTACACCATGGTCCTCACCCGATC
Organism: Bathynomus jamesi; assembly: GCA_023014485.1. Lineage (NCBI taxonomy): Eukaryota > Metazoa > Arthropoda > Malacostraca > Isopoda > Cirolanidae > Bathynomus > Bathynomus jamesi. The sequence continues at coordinate 327,335 of JAJOZX010004646.1, forward strand.
AGAAGTCGTAATTCTCCTACATACGCGGAATGTTCTCCTATACAAGCGTTGTTCTTTACGTTATATATATATATATATTATAGTATATATTATATATATATATATACACAGGGTGTCCGAGAATTATCTGTACAATTTTTGGCTGTTATTAAAAGTCAACCATGAAGTGTAGAAATTCCAGTGTTGTCCCATTTTACAGAGAATCTCATTAAGTTTTTTCTGATACCAAGTTTTGACAAGTTTTTTAGAAATTCCAGTGTGTCCGAACATTATCTGTACAATTTCATCTTTTAATAAAATTCTTGATAACACACGTAAAATTCTTAAACAAGATTATTTAGAATCTGTATTTTCAAAAGTTTCTTTTATTAAAGTAACGTTGTTACAAACATTCGATATGTGCACCATCAGTGATTCGCAAAACATCCAATCGATACTCCAAATGTTGCCATGTACGCTGCAGCGGAGCACCGACAATTCAGCGCAGGACAATTCAGCGCCTACAATTCAGCGCCGACAATTCAGCGCAAAGACAATTCAGCGCATGACAATTCAGCGCCGACAATTCAGCGCAAGTCAGTACAGTTAAAAGTTTAGTTAAAAATAATAAAAATAAATCGCAATAAATAAAAAAGAGAAAAATTTGTATATTTATATATATGCTAAATTGGGTCTGTATCGAAGGAGTGACATTTCATAGGAGTGACATAACAAAGGAGTGACATAAATACCGTAACGAAGGAGTGACATAACGAAGGAGTGACAAATCGGAGATAAAATTCAAATGAGTATAATTATTAAAATTTTATTTAAAAAAACAAAATTTTTAGAATTGTTAAAATTAAGATTTTATTTAAAAAACTAGAAACCTAACCTAACCTAACCTAACCTAACAGTTGCAAGCCTCTCTTCCCTCTGGATTTGTTCTTTCTTCTTCTTTGTTGGTATTTTCGCGCTGACTTGTCTTGCGCTGACTTGTCTTGCGCTGACTTGTCTTGCGCTGACTTGTCTTGCGCTGAATTGTCGGCGCTGAATTGTCCGCTGAATTGTCGGGTCACGCGCTGCAGCATATCCACATCAATTCGCTCAATAGCAGCTGTGATTCTTGCTTTTAAATCATTAATGTCTGTCACCCGCGTACATTCCTAAAAAACTTGTCAAAACGTGGTATCATAAAAAACTTAATGAGATTCTCTGTAAAATGGGACAACACTGGAATTTCTATACTTCATGATTGACTTTTAATAACAGCCAAAAATTGTACAGATAATTCTCGGACACCCTGTATATATACATATATATATATACTGTATACACACACCTTACACCTTACAAAGGTTCCGCACGATGATTCCTCATTTCGCGAAGGTCAAGCTTGTCGCCCCTCCTCTCGAGTTGGCCTGGTGAAGTAGTGAGTTGGTTTCTTGTGCTCTCCACCTCACATAGCCAGGTACGCCCGGCTCATCGGGGATTGTTCTGAGCCAGGCGTCTAGTCTTCTTTTGAAGATGTCCACTGCAACTCCCTTCGTGTTTCTTAGGTCTTTGGGCAGCTGATTAAACAGTTTTGGTCCTCACCACAAAACTATTTTCTTTCAGGGTTAAGGATGTTCCCTGTCTCGCCTTCAATTTGGGAATACGACACAATCTACCGTTTCTACTTTCCACTGTTGTTTGGGGAGTTATAGGGTTTAGAGTAAGATTAGGGACTAGTTTCTCCATTATTTTCCAAGTGTAAATAATGGTGTATCTCTCTCTCTCTCTCTCTCCTTTCCAGTGAATATAGGTCTAGTTTGCGTAACCTTTCCCAGTAATTTAGTTCTCTGCACACGTTGATCTTGGCTGTGAAGCTTCTCTGGATCCCTTCCAGCTGTCTAATGTCTTCTTTTTTATATGGGAATGTTAGGACCGAGCAGTATTCCAATTTGGGTATTATCAGGGTTTTTAGTAGAGGAATCATTACATTCCTATCCCTTCGTTTAAAGGTTCTCAATATATATCCCGTTATTCTCTTTGCTCTGTTTACTGCTATCTTATTTTGTGTTTCAAATTTCGCATCATCAGTCATTACAACCCCTGAATATTTTGCTCTGGAATTTCTCTGAATTTCCTGTCCATTTTGGGTATAATATTCCATGGATTTTAGGTCTTCTCTTTTTCCGTATCGTAACGGCTGAAATTTCTCGGTGTTAAACATCATATTGTTGCCTTCCGTCCACTTGTAGATTCTGTTTATGTCGGTTTGTAGAGATCCTATATCCTCTGGGTTTCTTATTTTTCTACTGATCTTTGTGCCATCTGCAAAGGATGTTACTGTGCTGTCTCTGGTAATGTCCTCATCTATGTCAGTTAGCATTTTATACACACACACACACACACACACACACACATATATATATATATATATGAAAATTATTTCACGAAAGTAACACGTGAAAAATATTTATGATGAATAAAACCACGAAGGAAAGGAAACACAGAATGGTGCTCAAGCGCTTTCGTCTAATGACATCCTGAGGATGTCATTAGACGAAAGCGCTTGAGCACCATTCTGTGTTTCCTTTCCTTCGTGGTTTTATTCATCATATATATATATATATATTATATATATATATATATATATATATATATATATATAATTATATATAGATATATTATATATATACACAGGGCTATTCAAAATGATTCATCCGATTTCAACTGAGAATACTTCCGTACCTATCAACCGTGCATAAATTGGGCATACACCACATGAAAGAGGAAATCTCCGAGTTTTACAAGATCACCGCGAGAGGGCTCCAAAGTCACGCCGTGGCCTAGTCTAGCAACAAACAGTCAGTGTGAAAATGGCGTCCGCACAGCAGAAGGCGTTTTATGTGTTGCGTTTTCGAGCTGTAAATCGGTAGTCACAGTGCAGCGTGAGTTTCGTCGACGTTACAGAACAGATCCACCGGGTGCTCAGAGCATCCGTCGGTGGTATCGGCAGTTCGAGGAAACAGGATGTTTGTGTAAAGGCAAGTCCACAGGACGACCGCGCGTGTCTGAGGATAATGTGCAAGGAATCAGAGAGAGTTTCCAACGTAGCCCGAGGAAATCAACAAACCGCGCCAGTCGAGAATTGGGACTTCCTCAGACGACTGTTTGGCGTGTTTTGAGACGGCGCTTGCATATGAAGCCATACAGGTTGCAACTGTTGCAGGCTCTACGGCCGGGGGACAAGTTTAAAACGACAGAACTTTTGCGATCTTATGCAGGAGGCTATGGAGGATGACGAATTTGCTCCCCGCCTGGTGTTCAGTGACGAAGCAACTTTTCATTTAAGTGGCAAGGTGAACCGTCACAACCTTCGCATATGGGGCACGCAACAACCACATGCAACAATCAAGCACGAGCGCGACTCACCTAAAGTTAACACCTTCTGTGCCATTTCCCGGGGAAAGGTTTACGGACCCTTCTTTTTCATGGAAAACGCAGTGACTGGTCACTCCTATCTGGATATGCTGCAGAACTGGTTATTTCCCCAATTGAACGAAGATTCCGGCGACTACATTTTCCAGCAAGATGGGGCCGCCTCATTGGCATTTGGATGTTCGCCGTTTTCTCAACGAAGTGCTCACTCGCCGTTGGATTGGTCGCAGCGGGCCCCATGACTTGGTGCTCCACAGCTGGCCCCCTAGGTCGCCGGATCTTACACCGTGCGACTTCTTCCTTTGGGGGTACGTTAAGGATACTGTGTACGTGCCACCGTTGCCCACATCTTTGGATGAGCTCCGAACTCGCATTGTTACTGCCGTAGAGTCAGTGACAACGGACATGCTGGAGCGAGTATGGGAGGAATTCGACTATCGTGTCGACGTTGCTCGTGTAACTAGGGGAAGTCACATAGAGCATTTATGAGGTGAGAGAAAATTTGGACAGTTTTTCTTTTGGTTGATGTATCACAAATCACACTGTATTTGTAACATTAAAAAATATTCTCATTTGAAATCAGGTGAATCATTTTGAATAGAGATGTGTATATATATATATGTGTGTGTGTGTGTGTGTGTATATATATATATATATATATATATATATATATATAGCGAGGAATAGGAGGACGAAAAGATGGTACATGTTTATTGACAGACGTTTCGGAAAAATTCAATTTCCATCATCAGTGCTAAAAATTTTAAAACAAGTAAAAATAAATAAGTATAATAAATAGAAACGAACAACAAATTAAAATGGCGTAACAATTAGCGAGAAACAAAAGCAAGTTACAAGGTGTATTAAATTAAAAGATTAAAAGTTAAATGATACAAAGTGAAAAAGTATGGATAATAGGTAAAATATAAAATGGTTTAGGTAGAACAGAATTGTAGTTTCTTACAATTAGCGAAAATTAAAAGCAAGTTACAATGTGTATTAAATTAAAAGATTAAAAGTTAAATGATATAAAGTATAAAAGTATGGGTAATAAGTAAAATATAAAATGGTTTAGGTAGAACAGAATTGTAGTTTCTTACAATTAGCGAAAATTAAAAGCAAGTTACAATGTGTATTAAATTAAAAGATTAAAAGTTAAATGATATAAAGTATAAGTATGGATGATAAGTGAAATATAAAATGGTTTAGGTGGGACAGAATTGTAAAGTTTCTTACCAGATTATAATGAGACTAATTATACAGAAGATTGGAATGGTTGCCTGTTGAAAGAATTCCATTGGGACGATGGAGCCGGGCGGAGTGATGGTGGATTTATTTTGAAAGTTTATTTAGCAATGTTTAAATTGAAAGCGGAACTGTAATCGTTGAGGGTTGGCTGGATACTGAGGATGTAAAGGGACTCAAGTATGCGGAGGTCGATTGGTTGGTTGGATGAGTTAATGATTTTGAAATTGGAGGAAAGTAACGGGTGGTTGTGGAGGTGGCAGTGATCCCTTATTGCAGATTTGGAGGGTTTGTTTAGGGGCTGTGAAGTTCTTGTAGAAATCCCACGATTCTCTCTACACCAACGTTCCAATTAAAGAAGCCATCGATATTTGTATTAATAGCCTTTTCGCCGACAATCCGAATACAGTTTTGAATCTGACAAAACATGAATTTACCAAACTGCTTACGCTCGCCGCCTCAGACACCTATTTTTTCTTTAACCAACAACTTTATCAACAAACCGACTCATTAGCTATGGGATCCCCCTTAAGTGCCACTTTAGCGAACATCTTCCTCAGCCATCACGAAAATAACTGGCTACTTCATTGCCCCACTCATTATAAACCACGCCTATATAAAAGATACGTTGATGACACCTTTCTCCTTTTTCACAATGCCAACCACGCCCCCCTTTTTCTTAACTACCTTAATTCCCAACATAAAAATATTAAGTTCACCAAAGAAGACGAATCCAATAACACCCTTCCCTTCCTAGATATTACAATAACTAAACAAAACAACAAATTTAGCACCTCCATATATCGAAAACCTACGTACACAGGCCTGGGTACTAATTTCCTAAGCCACACCCCTTTGCTATATAAAATAAACAGTATTAAAATTTTAATCCACCGTGCCTACCATCTCTGCTCCTCGTACTTATCTTTTCACCATGAAATAGAGTTAATTCTTAAATTCAGCATTAATAACTCTTTCCCAAAACATCTGTTACAGTCTTTAACCAGAAATTTTCTTAATAATATTTATCAACCCCCCCTTAAATTTCCTACTGTTAAAAAAGACGTACAATATTTTTCATTCCCTTATTATGACCATATTAGCCACAAAATACTTTCAGAACTCCGTCTCTTACTCACGCCGCTTTACCCCCAAATTAAATTTCATTTCGCTTTCACCAACAACAATAGTATCAAATCTTACCTCAACCATAAAGAAAAAACACCCCAGCCACTTGCTTCGTCCACTATCTACGCTTTTAATTGTGTTCGCTGCAAAGCGAACTATATTGGCAGTACCATCCGCCAATATCAAACAAGAGTGGACGAGCATCGTGGGATTTCTACAAGAACTTCACAGCCCCTGAACAAACCCTCCAAATCTGCAATAAGGGATCACTGCCACCTCCACAACCACCCGTTACTTTCCTCCAATTTCAAAATCATTAACTCATCCAACCAACCAATCGACCTCCGCATACTTGAGTCCCTTTACATCCTCAGTATCGAGCCAACCCTCAACGATTACAGTTCCGCTTTCAATTTAAACATTGCTAAATAAACTTTCAAAATAAATCCACCATCACTCCGCCCGGCTCCATCGTCCCAATGGAATTCTTTCAACAGGCAACCATTCCCAATCTTCTGTATAATTAGTCTCATTATAATCTGGTAAGAAACTTTACAATTCTGTCCCACCTAAACCATTTTATATTTCACTTATCATCCATACTTTTATACTTTATATCATTTAACTTTTAATCTTTTAATTTAATACACATTGTAACTTGCTTTTAATTTTCGCTAATTGTAAGAAACTACAATTCTGTTCTACCTAAACCATTTTATATTTTACTTATTACCCATACTTTTATACTTTATATCATTTAACTTTTAATCTTTTAATTTAATACACATTGTAACTTGCTTTTAATTTTCGCTAATTGTAAGAAACTACAATTCTGCTCTACCTAAACCATTTTATATTTTACTTATTATCCATATTTTTTCACTTTGTATCATTTAACTTTTAATCTTTTAATTTAATACACATTGTAACTTGCTTTCGCTAATTGTTGCGCCATTTTAATTTGTTGTTCGTTTCTATTTATTATACTTATTTATTTTTACTTGTTTTAAAATTTTTAGCACTGATGATGGAAATTGAATTTTTCCGAAACGTCTGTCAATAAACATGTACCATCTTTTCGTCCTCCTATTCCTCACTAAGTTACGCTTCCCTAAGAACAAACCATTCAACCAAGTTATATATATATATATATATATATATATATATATATATATATATATATATATATATATATATGGGAATGAACTCAGAATAGTCCCCTGAGTTTTTTATGATACACACAGACAGTGCATGGAACAAGGAACTCTTCTGGGATAATTAAATCCACTATAGTCCGAATAAGTAATAGTAAATGACAAATACCATAGTTTTTCTTTTTCATGATGCTAGCCCGACGTGGGCACCGGGTCACTCGCAAAGAGGTCCCATAAATATAGCTTCCCTCACCAGCTATCTGCAAAGCAGACAGGATCCAGCTTTGGGACATGGATCTAGGGTTTAAAGCAGCCTAGCCCTGCTACATTTAGAACCTCAATATAAGCAAAAGACTCGCTGCCTTCACGTCAGATTGAATACATCAAAGAAAAAGGGTAACTATTATATTTTTAGCCAAAAACCAAAACTTAAATCTCAACTGGCAGAATTGAGCGTCCACTTTTCAAGGCACCGGTGCCCACGTCGGGCTAGCATCATGAAAAAGAAAAACTATGGTATTTGTCATTTACCATTACTTATTCGGACTATAGCAGAAGAGTTCCTTGTTCCATGCACTGTCTGTGTGTATCATAAAAAACTCAGGGGACTATTCTGAGTTCATTCCCATCTTGAAACGGACATGTTATGTGCCTTGAAAAGTGGACGCTCAATTCTGCCAGTTGAGGTTTAAGTTTTGGTTTTTGGCTAAAAATATAATAGTTACCCTTTTTCTTTGATGTATTCAATCTGACGTGAAGGCAGCGAGTCTTTTGCTTATATTGAGGTTCTAAATGTAGCAGGGCTAGGCTGCTTTAAACCCTAGAGCCATGTCCCAAAGCTGGATCCTGTCTGCTTTGCAGATAGCTGGTGAGGGAAGCTATATTTATGGGACCTCTTTGCGAGTGACCCGGTGCCCACGTCGGGCTAGCATCCTGAAAAAGAAAAACTATGGTATTTGTCATTTACCATTACTTATTCGGACTATAGTGGATTTAATTATCCCAGAAGAGTTGCTTGTTCCATGCACTGTCTGTGTGTATCATATATATATATATATATATATATATATATATATATATATATATATACAGGGTGTCCCAGAATTAACTCTATTTCAATGAAATCGGACAAATTTTTTAAAAACACACTTTTATTTATGTTTATCATGTTTAATATGTGTTAAAAATTATAAATTTCTAAATTTTTTTCATAATTTTATTTTCATAATTTTTTCATTATCTGGTCCAATGAAAGACCGTCTGAAGTCATAGAATGGCAAAGAGACTCTCCAAAAGTTAACGTGTGGCTTGGAATGACCAAATCCAAAATTTATGGCCCATTCTTCTTTGCGGAAGCAACTGTAACAGGTACCGTCTGCCTTGATATGCTTCAGCAGTTTCTCGAACCACAGCTTCTTGATGATGGCATTCTTGATAATGTTGTGTTTCAACAAGATGGAGCACCATGTCATTATGCTCTAATTGTTCGAGAATACCTCAACAGACGCCTTCCGAATCGGTGGATTGGACGTGGAGGACCTCGACCTTGGCCTCCGCGTTCTCCGGATTTGACACCCCTGGATTTCTTTGCATGGGGTTTCATAAAAACAAAGGTTTATCGCCAAAAGATCAATAGTTTAGCTGAAATTAAAGAACGCATCCAGTTGGCAGTGCGGGAGATAACTCCTGAAATGCTTCAAAATGTGCTTCGCAGCGCTGAGGATAGATTTGAAATTTGCAGAGATACAGACGGTGCACATGTTGAAACTTCTCAATAAAATTTTGACTTATGATTTATAAATCTATTTGTTTTTGTATCATAATTTAGTAATAAACACAAAATTATGTCAGTTTTTATTAAATTTGTCCGATTTCATTGAAATAGTTAATTCTGGGACACCCTGTATATATATATATATTTTTTTTTTTTTTTTTAAGTTCAGGAAGAACCGATTCGCCTCTATTTAAAGGGCATATCTCAGCGGAAAAACAAAGAAAAAGTGAGAGGAAAGACAGAGGAAAAAGAAAGGGTGGAGGGGACAGTCGAAGTGGAAAAAGACCAAGGATGACAAGGACTGCAAGGTCGAGCCCCATCATCCTTGGGTGCTAAGGCCGGGAGGGCGCACGTGAAACCTCCAGGAACAAGCACGTACACACGAGCACAAAGAGCACTCAAGAGCACGAGCTTAGAACCCCCTTGCGGGGATATATATATATATATATATATACACAGGGCGTCCCAAAAAAATGTGTATACACACTTTAAATAATTATAAAGGCAGTGTTTATTAAAATACATTTCATTTTCAAAATGTAATAGAATCTACAGACATTATTTAATTGTTTTGTCAACGCCTGTTTTCAAACTGACGTCCGTTCTGGTCCAGGCACTGCTGATAACGCGAAGCAATGGAATCGCAAACATCACGAAACATTTCGTTTGGTATTTGTGTGCATTCTCGTTCAATGGCTGCTCTCAATTCAGCGACTGTTGCAGGTTTTATAGCGTAGACTTTGTCTTTTAAGTATCCCCATAAAAAAAGTCTAGTGGTGTGAGGTCTGGTGAACGCGGAGGGTATTCTACGAAACCCCTTCGTCCAATCCACATCCACATCGTGCCAAGTACCACTCGCAATACTCCACTCTTCGGTCCGGATCATCATCTTCATTAATAGCATGGACTAATCTTGGAATGTAACTTTTCCATTGACAGCGCTTCAAAATGCGTTGGACAGACGATTCTGAAATTCCTACCTCACGACTCGCTTGCCGCACAGATTTTCTTGGACTTTGGTGATACGTTTCCAGTACTCTTTCTTGCTTTGTGGGGCTTGTCGATGTCCGTGGTCTTCCGGAACGCTTCTTGTGGACATTCTGAACAGTTCCATCGGCTTCAAACTTATCTCTAATTCGAGTGATGGTAAGTCGCGTTGGTGGATCTGTTTGAAACTCCCTCCTAAACTGTCTTTGCACTTCAACTGCGTTTTCACACTTCCAGTAGCATTTTAGAATGAATTTCCTTTGTTCAAAGCTTAGTCTGACTGCCATTATTAATTCTAATGGGTTTAACTTGGAAAGAAAGAAACATCAATTGAGCTATCAGCTGTTAAAGTGTGTATACATTTTTTTGGGACGCCCTGTATGTGTGTGTGTGTGTGTGTGTACACTGCGTTCGCACTTATGAAGCAGATTACATTTTCTCCAATGTTTTCAAAAGTTTTTCCCCGATTTCAATGAAATGTGTAGCAAATAATCACTATATATAGCAGCATTGATGGTATTCATTTCGATAAAATATTTTGATAATTAAAATAATTATATCATTTTATTGAAAAATATGTAAAATATTGTGTTCCGAATTATTAAGCAAGTATTCTATTTACGGATCTAAATGGTGAAAATAAGTAAGAAGAAGGATTTAACATTAACTGAGAAAAGAAAAATAGTCAAGTTACTCGCTGAAAATATTGAAATTGCGAAGCAGTTTGGCAACCCTTGAGGGATCTGATGGTTGGTCAAGAAGATGGATTGTTAAGGGTCAATCTCTACCATGGAATGAGGTTTTCTTTTAGAAAGTTTGTGTAAGACTGGGCATTCATTTTTACACCATCAGGCACTCTGTATGGGACAGCTACCTCATTACCTATCAATCCTGCCCAAAACATGACACTACCTCCACCTTGTTGGCGTCTTAATCTCGATGGTAGAAATTGGCTCTCAGCAACCCATCTTCTTGACCAAACATCAAGTCCCTCAAGGGTTGCTTTTCATTCATCGGTGAACAATACAGTATTAAAATCTGTTTTCACGTACTGACGCGCCCATTCAACACGCTGCTTCTTGTACCTGAGTGTTAATGGTGACTGAATCGTAGGTTTACACGTCTTGCCAATTGTTTGGAGGATTCCACATCGAGATGTTCTTGGTACATTATGTATGCCAGCCTCCTCAAAAACCTTTTTACTTGAGGACAATGGATGCTTTGCAATTTGCGCTTGATTACAGATATCTGCCTCCTTGTCACTTTTCTTCTCGCTCCTTTGTCACTTCGCTGCCTCAGTTTGGTACCCTCTGCTACAAACTTGTTTCTAGTTCGATAACCTCTGCCAAACTGCTTCGCAATTTCAATAGATTTTATATTTTCAGCGAGTAACTTGACTATTTTTTTTTCTCAGTTAATGTTAAATCCTTCTTCTTACCCATTTTCACCATTTAGATCCATAAATAGAATACTTGCTTAATAATTCGGAACACAATATTTTACATATTTTCCAATAAAATGAGATAATTATTTTTATAATCAAAATATTTTATCGAAATGAATACCATCAATGCTGCTATATATAGTGATTATTTGCTACAAATTTCATTGAAATTGTGGAAAAACTTTTGAAAACTGGAGAAAATGTAATCTGCTTAAGTGCGAACGCAGTGTGTGTGTGTATATATATATAAAAAATACCTTGGCCCAGTTTAAGATAACACCTTCGACCCGCGAGCTAAAAGATTGGGCACCACTGACCTAAGCAGAATGATAGAGATGACATAGAATTGCTGCATTTCTATTCCACCTCTATTATTCTGCGTAGGTTTGATAGATCCCCCATTCTGTTATTTACTCCTGTAAAATATTCTTTTCTGCACGTAGCAGACTATTTATTCATTCATTCTATTTATGGGCTCCCGGTACACCAGTGGTCTTGGTGTTGGACTCCGAGTGGTGAGGTTTTGGGTTCACTCCCCGCTCTTCGGTTGAGTTAAGTCAAGTCGGCCACTTACCCTGTCAATGCTCGGGCTTAGGTGACCCATGGGGAACTCTTAATCCCAACGCAATGAGGAAACGAGTTTCCAGGCTGTTTATCTTCGTTTGTAAAAACTGAATGAAGGTCGCAGTGAATGAATTTTCATAGTTTTTAAGGACTTCGTTGTTGCCGTAAAACCTTTTAGAAAAATACTTTAAATCGAAAATGTATCATTCGAATTATGACACGTTTTGAAAGCGTTCCCAATTTGTAGTCATAGAATTTTTTTATGGAGCAAAATTAAAGATGTATTTTCTTTTATTTTAGCGAATTTATTACTATATATATATTGGGACTAGAATTTTTTCAGCATACAAAGGGTGTCCCATAAGTACGGTGTCATAGGAAAATTTACTTTAAATTAAATTTCTAAAAGTAATACATTAGAACTTAAAACAAATGTTCAAACTGATGTCTTGTTTTGGGACCTTTTTTTTTTTGTTGCGGGTAGAATAACAGGCAATGGCTAATACGAAAGTGAGTTACACTCGCTTCGGTTAATGAAAAAGAAAATCGTGATATTAAGAAATTGAAATCGGTACAAATTAAACAAAATAAAAAATGAATGGTTTAAAGCTCCCCTGGGAGTGAGCCGGTCACCTACTCTGTAATTGCCCGGGTTCAGATGACTGTCTCGGGATTTTATGCCCATCCCCTCCGTGGAAGAAGGGAGGGAATAGATGGTCCGAATGCCACCTGTTGGGAACTCAGCCTGAAAAGGGGATTAAAGAATCCTTGAAGTGTAGACTTCCATCGATACAAATGTGTCACAGCTATGATAACTGCTGTTATAAACTTTTTTTTTTACCAACTTCAACCTTCCCCAGAGTAGAGTAAACAGTTGGGTTTCGTCAATTTATGACTATTAAGCTCTTGCGTAACTTCTGACAAAGGAAATAAATCATTGGATAATCGTAAATTTATTAAAAAGAAAAACAAATTAACTAGATCTTAGCCTCGCATTCTTCCTCGTGATACTGAGCTAAGTACCTCCAATTCTGATGATGGTTATTTGGGCTGTCACAACTTGCTGACGCTCTCTAAGGAAGTTGTATATCCAGTTTTCCTACATCGCCTGCTATTCCCTTATCTTTCATTTTGTGTTGTTATTTCATGATCACACTTGTCGAATGTCTTGAGAGAGAGTATGCGTGCGTGCGAGCGATCCGGGATCCATGATGGTTTTCATTGAATCTGTAGTGTGCTTCCAAACAGATTTTTATCAAAGTATTCTTTCGAATATTGTTGTATATACAGGAACAATGTTCGCTCTCTTTAGGATATCGGTACTTCTCTTGTGTCTGTGTAGCTATTTCATTTTTACAGTTGTTTATCAGTGTAGCGTTTCATTTGTTCGGACCTGTTGAATGTCAGAGTTTATGCAATAGTTTGATGTAAAATCGGTGTGTTTCATTCTCTCCTTGCTTTCGCATATTATTTTAATCGTTGTTTTACCCTTACAAGTTTTCTACTGATATCTGTCTCTTACTTCTCTTATCATTATTATTATTTAGATAATGGTTATAGTAGTATTTTAACGTAGTTAATTTGCGTCCTGTTTGAGTATTGACATGCGGAAATGCTTTATAGGTTTATATTTTCTTTTCAACAGAATCTAGACAAGCCCAATTATTATAAATTATACTGTATAATGAAAGAGTTATAGTACTGTGTACTATTTATTTTTAATAAATATCTCGTATTTATTTGTAATAAGTTATGTGAAATGGAAACTTTATTGAACTGTTATTAATATCGAGTGTTCTTTATTGAATTTCAGGCAGTACTTAGACAGGCGAGCGGTTATTTTAAGCAAATTCTTAGCGTAGATGTGTCAGTTGAGTCAGAAATCACCCTAAAAGATATTGCTTACGAAGATCTGGTCAAAATTATTGGGTTTATTTATTTGTAAGTAATAATTTTATTTAAAACTAAAGTAACTGTAAAAAGGGTACTTTTGTGCATGGGTTATTGGTTGAAACGGATAAAAATTGTTTTTTTCTTTAAGAAGTTGCTACGTTAGTTGCTCTTTATAAAAATTCTCAAATTAAGCCTCATAATGGTTACATATTCATTATTTCTCTTTCATAGGGTGTTAGTTGAACCCTTTTATAGATGGAATGAGTAAAGGCAATAATGTGGAGAAACAAGAAGCTAGTAGTACTCGAACCTGCGTCGCGAGGTTTCAGAGTGAACATTCATGCGCTCTATAAAGGCGAGGGGGTTGAGTGGAGATGGTGAAACGGCACAAATATTAGTCTCGTTTGAACGAACTTTTGATTTCGTGGGGGTTCTGAATGGCGGGATCGGTAGGAGCGCCGACTCTTAAAACCACGCGATTCTGGTTTGAATCCCATCAGCTCCTAGTTTCTCCACTTTCATCTTATTTGAGTGCGGTTATTGTACTTAAAGTGCATTCAGACCTTTTTTATAAGGATAGAATGTTGAAAGCCGCTTATTGGTAGAAATAAAAGAAACTTCAATGATTGGCATGGAACATATGGTATCTTTCTTTTTTTGGCAGAGGTGAAGTGTCTGTTCGATCATCAAATCTTTGTCGATTTTTGAAGACTGCCGAAAGACTCGAAATATTCTCCCTCCTCCCTTGGTCCGAGGACTCCGAAGAGGTTGAAGGAGGGTGTCTGAAAGATAAAAACAGCCTCGGAGAATTGACTGACAGTGAAATTAATGCTGACAGATTGTGTAGGGGAAATGAAACCAAAAAAACAGCTAATGAGTTTTATACGTACGATTCAAATGCTGAAAACGGGAGCGAACAACATATGAAAGAGGATCCACATTCATCAGGTTGGTTTTAACGTAGAACACTTTAAACTTAAGGCAAGTGAGTCAGGAGTAGCCTCCGCGGTTTTACGTTGTAGAAATAAGACGTACACATTCAACAATTATACAGGGTGACCCAAAAGGGGTTCCCCGGAATAACTTTATATAAAATTAGTTTTGGGAACGCCTTTTCAAGATCATCCTGTATTTCTTAGAATTCGCGAGTTTTTATGTTGGCGCATAAGAATACGTTGCTAATCGTACTTAATTACAATACAAAGGAGTCTACGAATATTTCTAAGGAATCGGTGATTTAATTTTAAAAATGTAGCTTTTCATTATCACTTGCCATCATCGGCGATAAATAAATAAAGGCAAGTTTAATTCCTGGGCGCCCGGTGGCTCAGTGATTACGGTGGCGGACTTCGAGCGGTGTGGTGCTGGTTCGACCTCGGCCGCTGGCATCGAATGGAGTTGAGTTGGCGCTTACTCCGTTTCAGGTGACCCTTGGGGCACACTCAACCCCATGTGTGGAAATGAGCTTCTTGGATGATGATACCTTTTATTATTATTACTAAGTGTAATTCCTCACGTACAGAATTCTGATTTTTCTCCCGTTAAGTTTGGTATAAGATGGGTAATCTATATTACTTTTCGCAGTGATTACCGAAAGCGCTCGGTAGCGAAGTAAATATTTAAGTTAGGACTAGTTCCGTCTTTTACTTTGCATACAGCTTCGGAAGAACGTTCGTTCGTTCAAAAACCAACGGTTTGGGTGAAATTTTTACCGAAACCGTATATTACTAAAGGTTCATTTAACTCGTATTTTGTTGGGCTATCTAATAAATGTCACTTTGCACTTAAGTCATTGTGATGTGACGAGTGTACTTAATGTAACACTGAATCCAGGTCAGGTTCGATTTTAAAACGTCGAAGGAATTGAAGTTTGGATGGTCTGAAATAAAACTTCATAGGTAACGGCAAAGAAGCTCATTTCCCCATTCTGTGCGTGCGTGCGCCCCAAGGGTCGCCTTTAGCCCCATCAATGACAGGGTAAGCATCCAACCTAACTCGTGAAGCAGAAGCTCGCCGTAATCACTAAGCTACGGGCGCCCAGAAATTCATATACGTAGCAATAATTAAATTAACTGACGAGATTCAACAATTGAATATAAATGCGAAGTTACTGAGGTGTGCTTTTAATATTTCGGCAAATCTCACATTAGGTAAATATCGTTTTAAGTTGGAAACGTGAAAAGCAATGTATTTTTATTTGTTGACCCACAATTTAGGAGTGAAACGCTCGTTGAGGCGTGGGTCATTTACTAGCGATGCAAAGAAACTACTAGGTGTAAATGATTTACTTGATAGGCTGTTGGATTTGTGAAGAATTTTAAGGTGAAAGGTAATAAAGGTGTGGGCTTTGTAATGACTGGGGATTTCGATGCCCCATTCTAAAAGAAATCCCGATACGCTCGCTTATTTCGCGTCTGTATTTGGCTCACGCTATTACCAATCTACGCATTGCCACGCATATAATTTGAAAGAATAAATTACTAAACGAGTTTAAAACTGAAGGAAATGTTGTGACTAGTTTTTGGCTGTATTTGTCGAGAAAAAGTAAGATTAATTATCGAGTATCTTTCTCTACAGAAAGAGGTTTTGATAGTGTTTCGTAAACAGTATTCAGGAATTGAGAGAGGATTAATTCTTAAAAATGTAAGTTTGGGATAGACATTATTACGAGGAAAAACCTCCAGGTACTCCATTTTGGAATGGGAACTTAGAGTATATGAAATATGTTTTCCTATTATATATGTAATGAAGTTTTAAGACATTGATTTCGTACATATACGGTAATGTGCTTACAAAGTAGCGGCCTAGTACTGTATTGGTAGGTTTTCTGTATAATGTTTGGAACCTGTTTATTTTGATGTCGATCATTTCATCGATAAATTATAATTAATGCTTGTTTTTAAGGTTATATTTGGTATGTTTATTATCGAGATAATTAAGGAAATTATCGACTTTATTAGTCTTTGTTCTCAAAGGAGAAAAGTGGCACCGATGTGTCTTTTGAAGGTAAGGAGTCTCATACTGCGGGGACAGCCAATTATTGTACTCCGTTGGGTGATTAAAAAAATAGCTGAAGTACGGGTGAGGGGGGAACCCATTATTAAACACAAATCTTAAGACGCTAAACATGGAATTTTGGCACTATCAATTTGACAGGTTAAGTTTAAGGTGTAAGAGCTTTCAAAATCTAAAAAGTTGTTTAAAAGCTTTTATTTAAAAATGGGTAACTTGAAGTCTAGCCTTAAAGATAAAATTCTCTTTTCATCAGTAGTTAATGAGTGAAGTAACAAAATTACACTGGATTTAATGACTGACTGTGTTTATCAGTAGGTTCCCCTCATTTGTATTTTAGCTTTTTTTCTTCATCACGCCATAAATTACAGTGGCTAGCTGGCTGTCCCCGCAAGTTGAGACTCCTTATCTTCAAAAGATACGTCAACTCATTTTCCTCCACTTTGAGAACAATGACAAACAAAGTGGACCTTTTCCATATTTATGTCGATAATAAATATACCAACATAACATTTGCGAAAAAATAAGAAACTCGTTCGTTTCCGTTTATCGATGATCTGATCGACACCAAAATAAACAGGTTCCAAACATTATACAGAAAACCTACCAATACAGTACTAGGCCGCTACTTTGTAAGCACACTACCGCATAGGTACAAAATCAATGTCCTAA
Source organism: Bathynomus jamesi (assembly GCA_023014485.1). Classification (NCBI taxonomy): domain Eukaryota; kingdom Metazoa; phylum Arthropoda; class Malacostraca; order Isopoda; family Cirolanidae; genus Bathynomus; species Bathynomus jamesi. The sequence goes on from JAJOZX010004646.1 coordinate 344,613, forward strand.
AACTTCATTACATATAGTATACGAAATGTTTTCCTATTATATAAGTTCCCATTCCAAAATGGAGTACCTGGAGCTTTCTCCTCGTAATGTCTATCCGAAACCTACATTTTTAAGAATCATCTTTCAATTCCTGAATACTATTTACAAAACACGATCAAAACTTCTTTCTGCTGAGAAAGATACTCAATAATTAATCTTACTTTTCTCGACAAATACAGCAAAAACTAGTCACAACTATCTAAACTATTGCCCCTGTTATTATCACAAATTAATTCTTATCAATATACAGTAGCTTGAAAAGCACTTTGTATCCGTTTTTTATTAACCACAAAACATTTCCTTCCGTTTTAAACTCATTACTAATTTACTCTTTCAGTTGTATGCGCCGCACTGCATAGATTGGTAATAGTGTGAGCTAAATATATATGCGAAATAAGCGAGCATATTGGAGTTCCATCCGGAACGGAACAAGACTTGCATAAACTATTCACAACCACAGTTCGTGGACCTTTGTCACTTATCAGTTTGACAGTTTACTTTAAAATTCTTCTAATCAAAAATGATGACGTAGTAGGGAAACATTGGGGCCGTAAAGAAGGTGCCGCCCTATGCAGACAATCGAAAACTGTGGGAGAGTAAAATATTCTTTAATTTAAAAATTCATTAATGGTGTTACGCAGCTCTGCCAAAATGAAAAGACCACGCTCCTAAAGCAACGGAATGAACATGTGGCACCGTCCTCTTGAAACAAAGTCTGGAGGTTCTTGTCTAAAGATGGCGTCGGGGGTGAAGCTGCTACGTCGTGGCCAGTGTCGTAAAATCGTAGGTCCCCTCCATTGTATGAACTAAGATGGGCATGTGACCTTCTGAATTAAGACGTCCCTTTACGATCACAACGTCAGTTTTTATAAGGTACCAAATGCCTGCCCACAGCACTACCACCAAATTTCAATTTGGGATTGAACACGCTTCTATAGGTTTCTTCATACCTAGAGCCATCCTCCTAAAGCAAACTGCGGATTCTTGATTCATTTGAAAATACAATAGTTTGCCAAAACTGCTTCGGAAGGATGGCTATAGGTATGGAGAACCTATGGAGATTGCGTTCAATCCCAAATTGATGGTAGTGCTGTGGGCAGGTATTTGGTACCCTATAAAAACTGACCTTGTGATCGTAAAGGGACGTCTTAATTCAAAAGGTCACATACTCATCTTGAGGAAGATGCCACCTGTCCATTCCGTGGCTTTGAGGGTGGTCTTTTCATTCTGAAAGAAGTGAAATTAAGTTAGATTTTAGACCACTGAAGCTTGAAGATTATTATTAATGGTATCCTATTCCGGCATTTTCTAAAGATTCTAATTATAGCCTTCATATAATTCCGTAAGTGTCTTCATTTAGTGAAATTGAAGACCTTTAGTGCAAGTACAACCATTAAATGTTTCAGATTTGTCAAGCCAACTTGATAAAAGAAGAGAATCCATTTCGATGCAGGGCCACAATGTAATGGGAGCGGAAAGTCAAGTGGAATTCACCACCGTAAACAGAGCTCCGCTTCATCATTTCACCGATTTATATAATAAGAATTATTCTCAAATAGTAACTGAATCCGCGAGAGAGAGTTTGCACCCCCTGGATACTCTCGCTAACTTTGGAATAAGTGATCATACCTCCCATTTTAATAACTCGTCCAGCACCACTAATTTTACTTTAACTTCAAACTTCCCGGAACAAAGTATGATGCATCATCACGAATTATAATTAAAGGAGGTTGAGGGCTTCTGTTCTTTCTCTAAACATTTCGAAAAATCAGATTATTTTTATATGACGAATGAATGAATATATTGTTGAACAAAACTTTCTCTTAATTCCTTTATACACAAATTAACCAGTTAGTAACTGAAACTTAATGTTTTTCGACTTTCTCCATCAGGAGATATTTCGAGTCAATTGTGTTTAACCTTTCGGGGGTACAGTATGGACCGAATGATTGTTTACACTCTTTTTTTCATGCCCATGGCAGGGCCGTAAACGTTTGAAAATCCAACGGTCATCAACGAATCATGGGTCTTCTCATTCCTCGTAATTTGGCCTTTTTGTATATAAAACTTATATCATCGAAATTTGAAAGTCCTACAAAATTCCATACAGTTTAAGGAAGCCAGTCGATAAGTAAATTTCCAAAATACCACAGGTTTTGAGCTTTACAACTTTTGATCCATGAGCCTCAGATGTGAGGTTGCATGTAACATTTACTTGAAGATCGTGACACTTAAAAAAAATTTTAAGTTTTCACTGGCTTGAAAACTTCCATTCAGATACTTTTGTATGAAATTATTCATGTGTTATAATACAAACGTACTCTAATTAGAAATATAGATAGACTTTGGTTACGAGTATTTATATTACACTATTAAAACAATTTACATACTAGGTCCAGTCAATAAATCCGTGGAATTATTTCATTAAAAACAACAGTAGTAATTACCCAAATTTATTGACTGATTCCCGTAATCTCCATAATGGAATTACAATTGAAGTCAAAGTATTAATAGGGGGTAAAACTTAAATATATACTGTATTAATCTACTGATCGTCTCAGAATCTTTTGACCACAATTTTTTTTTATACTTAAGTATACCGGTAGCCATTTCGTGTTAAACTTTAATACTATTACAATACAAATTGCGAGGAATGTGACAAGCCGTGATTGGTTGATTAATTATTGGCCAATCACTGATTGTCCTTCGAATGTTTACGGCCCAACCATAAACATTACAAAAGCGAGGAAACAATCCTTTAATCCAGGGGATCCCAACCTTTTCAGGTAGACGTACCACTGTGCCACCTGATTAAAACCGTAGGGAGAGCCTGTGGTGTTCAATCTCGGTATTCAATGATATTTGTATTGAATTAAAATCTTAATTTTGGCCTTCCACGTTATAAAATCTACCTGGATGGCAAACTGGATAGCATGCAAACCCGCAGTCGGAAAAGTTGCGGGTTATTCATCTACAACTATTATATTTGAAAACCTTATCATGAAAGTAATTGGCAAGCTACGTATTTATAACTTCCATGAGTACCTCATGTTGGGAATCGCTGTCTTAACACAATGTTTCCCAACCGAAGTGTCGCGAAATTCATGAAAATGCCAAAAATAGTCGAAAACTTAAAGGTTGCTGAAGATGTACATCCATATAGAAATTATATAGGCTCGATTTGAAGTTAAGTGGGAAGGGGGGGGGGGACGTGACCGGATGTTCAATAGTGAGGGACGAAGCCTCCAGAGTGTCTCAAAAAAACAAATACAGGTACCATTGGGGTGCTTTGCGCCAGAAAGGTTGAGAACCACTGCTTTAACCTACAGTATACTGTACCTCACAGATGACCAACTTAAATATAATTATAAGTCTAAATCATTAAGGATTTAGTCCTAAGACCCCAAAGGGTGAAGAAATAATATAATTATTATTAGAAGAATAAAACCAGCCCACCTCTTAAGCTCTATGCAGCGTTGCCAGCCTCAAGCATCAACGTGTGCCAATTTCCGGCTCTAAAAACTCTTATTGTAATTAGTTCATTCCACTTAGTTCTTTCTGTGACAACGAGAGATTGCAATTAAAACGTGAATGATATGTCAAAAAAAAAAAAAAAGCACTAATGGATTAAAATGGCTTCCATTTGCGAAGGATATTTTGAGGTTGTTAACCTCAGTTGTAACAGCTGAAGCCGTATGATGAACGTTCCTTTTGCTAAATTACCTGCTGAATCCAGACAGTGTAAGTTTTCGTCACAACCTCCAGCGTTTCGGTGGAAATGAAGTGGATTTCATCTTCAATCGCTGCTTTCAGAGCTTCCAGTATTCTGTGATTTCCTTTGAAGACCCTGTCCAACAAGAAACTACAAGAGATGAGATCAGCTGGCAGAGGTGGTCGTGCAAAACCACCCTAGTCGTGAAGTATCTGTTAGAACTATTTGCAGATATTTGATACATTCAAAAATCCAAGACATTATTTGCTCTATGAGGTCTTGCGCAGACCATCTCTGTCAGGACATGAAGGAAATTTTGAAAGATGTTTGCAAGCTGAAGACGGGAGAGTCGGCAGGAATTGATGCGATATATAGTGAAATGATTTAATGATGTAGAATGGTGTTAATCGGTTGGGCGTGGAAAATACAGTGAAGTTATGATAGTGGGTGTATTACCTGGTGCTTCAACGAAAGCCATACTATAAAAAAAAAGATGAAAGAAAAGAATGTAAAAACTATATTGGTACAAGTCTTTCTTGTACATTACAGATGGGAAGGTATACAGAACAATGTTGATAGAGTAAAAAGTTATGATTTCGTTGGTTGGAGATGAACAAAGCGGCTTTAGAGAAGGAAGAGGATGTGTTGGTCAAGTATTCACGGTGAGCCAGCTGATTGAGAAACTAAGAAAAAGGTGTGTATGGTATTTATGTGTTCGGGTAAAGTGTATAATAAAGTGAATAGATCTATGTCAGTGGTAGCTAACTGTAGTGAAAAGTTTTTATGTTGGGAATAGAGTTCCTATATGTCCCGTTTCTCCCAGGAATGTCACTTTTATTGAGCTTGTAGCCGGAACCTCCAAACCTACATTTTTTCTTAAAATGCATAATAACATCACCTTTTCTAACTAATAAAACAAAAATGTATGTCTGGAATTGTAGCTTCCACTTTGTCGCGTACGCATAGCCTATGATAAATGTACAAAAACTCGTATACTAGGCTACTTTTAAACCTGTCGCGTTACTTAAAACCAAATTTTTAGACTTTCGACTTTGTTCTACTTTGGAAGTTCGTGGCGCGAATTTTATTGTTTTTACTCCCTCGAGTTATGCTAAATATATACTGATTCAGTATTAATTAATGTTGGGGGGAGGTAATGCACGAGATGAAAAGAATACTAAGAGGAGTAAATCTGAATTTGCTTTCGCAAATGATGATATATGCTGCTGATGTAGTACTCGTGAGTAAATCATATGAATTAGGGAGACTATGACAAACACTGTTGGATTAATATACGTGAAAATAGCTTGGAAGGAGATGCAAATTAAATTAAGGTTCGTGTGGTTAAGGGGGATGTTCATTCAGCATGTAAGATTGCGGTGAACCGAGTTAATTTAGTTGTGAAAGAATTTCAATGTCTGGGCCGATTAAAAGACAAACGAGGTACAAATACATTGGAAACAAAGTAAAACAGACCAAGCAAGGCACTAGAGCGATAAAAACCCTAGTACGAAGTGCAGATACAGCAAAGGGGTTTCACATGAAAGTTTATTAGTGCCAACACTGATGTATGGGTGTAAGACTCTCGTTTGGCATGCTAGCTTTCTTTCAAAAGTAATAGCAATGGATATAAATAATATATGAAATATGATTAGTATACAACGAATTATATCACATGAGAAAAGTTGTGTAGTGTAAAAGTGTAAAACTACCGTACAAGTTACGGTAGTTAGTAACAAGGTAATTATGCAGTAAAATACAGGGTGTCCACAATGTCTTGTCACCCCAGTAAAATACTAACTGATTTTCAGTATTTTTGAAACCCATTTATCACTTAGATGACCTGCCAGTTCTTGGTTTATTAATTACAAAAACAACAAACAAAACATCTTTATTACGGATCATTCACAATCCATAGCCACTTAACCTAACATACTGGCATACTGTTTGATTAATTATATATCTGACAATTTTATGTATATTGTATTACACGAGACTTCCTATAACACTTATAACACTTATTATAACACTTACTATAACACAACTTAATACGCATATATATGCTTTGCTACATTACAAAAATAAGGTATTGTAAACCAGCAGTTGTCTGAACCAAGACTGCCATATAGGTGAGAGGTACACAGTATCTGAAGACAGATTAGAGCTGTTTTGGACCCTAGTAATGAAATTATATATATTCTTCCGGATTAACATTTGGCTGGTAGGTAGGTTACGCGTAGTAAACATAAAATTGGCACTGCACCATTTTCGTTCCCTACATAGCATACGAAAAATAGTTCCTGTTGTGAACAGTTTCTTTTCACATCTCAACAGAGTCCGTTTTGGAGGACCTGCACGACTGAATCGGTCTTGGAAGTCGGCACGAAAATTTTCAATGGTTTTGCCATTACGTGGTCGCTCTGGACCCGGGTACTCGCCAATATGCGCTGTTCAATCGTATAGTTGCTACTTTCAAATGGGTCTGAAAGAAAAACGGGATTTTTTTCGGTTTGAAGCACTATAGGTAGAAAATGTATATATTTGTTAAGAAAAGTACATTCTTCATTGGAGAAATATATTATTTGAACGTAATATTGGAGAAAATGTAGTTTACGTCCCCCTGTCGCAAAAGGGGGAACAAACTACACTAGGTCAAAGGTGGGGAACGTAAACTACACTAGGATCTTTAGGAGACATTTTTTAAGTGAATCCATAAAATAAAACGTTAAAACTAACGAAAATATTACTACTTAACCTAACCAATTGTCAATTTATACACACATATATATACACATTGACGATATTTTTATTTACAGATTAAAATGAGTGATAATAGGAATTTACAGTGGTTTTGCATTAATGTGCAGCCCGAAGAAGCGGCAGTAAAGTTTTTTCAGTCCTACAACCTAACCTAACTTAAATCTAACCTTTGGAATGTGTTGAAAAGACGCAATAAGCGGCAAAGTGGGACCAAACCCAAAATGATTGACTCCTATCTTTGCAAATTCGTTTGGCGTCGAAAAAACACAAATAAAGACCTATTTGAGAAAATTTTACGAGACATTTCCCAATTTTCAATCTATTCTAGTGAAACTATTATTACACATTTCTCCACCATAAAATGTACTTTTCTTAATGAATGTATACATTTTCTACCTAGAAATATTATTTTCTTTGTTATTTTCGCAGTGCTTCAAACCGAAACGACCCGAAAAACGAAAATCAGTATTTTACTGGGTGACACGACATTGTGGACACCCTGTACATGACAAGATTCTAGTCAAATCTATACTTTTCTATTGTAATTTAGTGCTTTTTGTGCAAATCTGATCTTCATTTATTGCGCAAAATTGCCAAAACCTAACATAACCTAGCATTTAAAAAGTCGTACAAACGTACAGTGTTTCCATGGAAACCATGGTGACTCATTAAAAACTTTTTAGCATGTTTTAAAAAACAAATCACTTCCTTTAATTAAGTTTGCACAAGAAATGAAGGTGAGATTTGACCAAAAAACACTAAATTACATTAGAAAAATATAGATTTTACTAGTCTTGATCATGCATATTAACCAGTAACAATAATAAACGAAGGATTATACTAAAACGCACACCTAAAGTAAGGAATATTGAGTTACGATAACACTAGAACACTCAATCAAAAATGAATGAACATACTCACCTCTAAACAGCTGGAAATAAAGGTATTATAACAAACAACGACAGAATGATTGACATCGACGAATGCTAAATACAAAGTCACAAACACGAGATAAGACGTCACAACGAATGACAGTTTACTACCAAAATCTGTGAATTTTAACAACGTAACTTTTGACAACAGCTTCAACTAAACTGAGCAATGCCATAATTGAATATATTAATAGTTTCGCTGCTTTGGTTAAAGCGTAAATGTTTGTAATGGGTAATGGATTGCCTTCCATATGTACGATAACTATTCTAAGAAAATAACACTGGTCTACAAATTTTGTAAAAGTTTGTGCTTCGGAGATAAAATGCGTTTCCTATTATGGATTTTGGGGTGCTGAAAACGAATATGACCATAAAAACAGTCGATTGGCTACAGTTTCCAAGAAAATTTAAGTTACACATTTTGCGTATATGTATACCATATATTAGTAACATACCTGTATAATGCAGTCACTTATATTGATTCAACCCGTCCCTTCTTTGCTTGTCTCTTGTATTCAACTTCTGGAGCATCTCTTGTTATTGTCTAGCAGTAGTCTGCTAACAATGATGGACTCCATTTCCCCTGGTAGCGTTTCTCCATCGCTGAGATATCCTGGTGGAAACGTTCACCATGTTCATCGCTGACTGCTCCGCAGTTGGCCAGAAAAAATTCCAGGTGCGAATGGAGGAAATGTATCTTTAAAGACATATTGCAGCCCATTTTTTGACAGGACAACAGCAGGTTTTTCACCAGCTCCCTGTAATTGTCAGCTTTGGTATTTTCGGGAGCATTCCACGCTGTCTTCTCCTCACCACCTAGGATACGGTCGAACTCCTCATCTCTAAGAAGCTCGCGGATCTGTGGACCAACAAATACACCCTCCTTGATTTTTGCTTCACTGAGCTTTGGGAATTTACTACCGAGGTACTTAAAAGCTGCCCCCGTTTTATCCATAGCCTTAACAAAATTTTTCATGACGCCCAGTTTGATGTGTAAGGGTGGTAACAAAATCTTGCTCGATTCTACAAGTGGAGGATACTGAACATTTTTTGTTCCAGGTTCCAATGAGTGTCGGAGTGGCCAATCCTACTTGATGTAATGAGAAGTCCTAGCCCGACTATCCCATTCACACAGAAAACAGCAATACTTAGTGCAGCCCGGCTGCAGTCCAAGCACGATAGCAACAACTTTCAAGTCACCACAAACCTGCCACTGATGTTTGTCATAGTTTATGCAGTTCAAAAGTTGCTTCATGTTGTCATATGTTTCTTTCATGTGGACTGCATGACCAACTGGAATTGATGGCAATACGTTGCTAACATGCAACAAAACAGCTTCTAGACTCAACTTCGATGAATCAATGAACAGTCTCCACTCATCAGGATTGTGAATAATGTTGAGAGCTGCCATCAGACCATCGATGTCGTTGCAAGCTACAAGGTCACCTTCCATGATGAAGAATGGGACAAAATCTTTTTGACGGTCACGATACTTACACACACTAACATTTTCAGCGATGAGATTCCACTGCTGCAATCTGGAGCCCAACAACTCTGCCTTACTCTTTGGCAGTTCTAAATCTCTGATAAGGTCGTTTAATTCATTCTGAGTTATCATGTGTGGTTTAGAAGATGTCAAGTTATAAACAAATTCAGGGTCTTGTGAAGTTGAAGGCTCACAAGTTTCGCAGGTTCCTTCATTCTCCTCGTCCTCTGATTCCAGGGAGAATGAGTGTGGGGGCTCAGGAACGGGTAGTCCTTCGCCGTGAGGTACCGGGCGTATAGCAGAGGGTATATTCGGATATTGTAAAATCCACTTTTTCTTCTTGCAAATACCTTTCTTGACTGGAGGCACCATGCAGAAGTAACAATTGCTGACATGATCTGTTGGTTCCCTCCACACCATTGGCACTGCAAAAGGCATAGATTTCCTTTTCCGATTCAACCACTGGCGAAGGTTTGTTGCACAAGTATTGCAGCATATGTGTGGGGCCCAGCTCTTGTCCTGATCTCCAATCTTACAGCCAAAATAAAGGTGATAGGCTTTCCTAATCACGGCGGTTATAGCACGCTTTTGTGATGCAAAAGTCAATTCTCCACAAGCATAACAGAAGTTATTTACACTGTTCACGCAATTACGAGGCATCTTTGTTCAAATTAGGCTGAAAATAATTCAGTTTCAAAAGCAAACGCTAAAAAGAGTTTGACAAGTGTGCACTGTATGATTTCCGCGAATGAACTGAAGCTGTGGCGTAATATGTAGACGCCTGTGACACATCGACGCCTTGACTCTACTGCGCATGCGTGGTTATATTTTTTTTTATTTTAATAAATTAATGTAATTACATTGCATTTTAATAATTTTAAATTAGGTAAGGTTAAGTTAGGTTAGTATTCCATTTATATTAATATCAAAAACATTATGGGAAGCAATATATTAAAATGATCCAATCTATTTAATAAATAATTTACAAATACATAATGTAATAGATAAATTTAAAATTACATTTTGTTGTATATATATGTATATATTTACATTAATTTATTAAAATAAAAAAATATAACTACGCGTATGCGCAGTAGAGTCAATGCGTCGATGTGTCACAGGCGTCTACATATTACGCGACAGATGCAGTCCAGTTAGTAGGGTGCAGGATTGCCTGATATCTTTATCTTTATAAATAGAGCCAATTGGCAATTTTAGGCATCATTTTCGTATTCAGTGACCCAAAATTAGTAAAGATTGACTATTTTTATTTCCGAACATTTTGGCTGTAGACCAGTGAAAATCTACAGGAATTTGTGCAATGACTGCAAGAACAAGGAAATACAGTGTTTTGTATATTCGACTGAACAAACTCCAAATGCTTTCGACAACATTCATTTCGTTTCGTTAAAGCATCGAAGTTTTTTACAAAAACCATATGAATAGAGTAAATAGACCATAGATTAAATGGATCTGAGTAACAAACATGTAGTAAGATTAACAGTATGCAGTAAATAATGATAATGATGAGCTTTTTTGGCAGGATATAATTCCCATAAAATAGTACAAAAGCATTTTCTTAGACATTATGAAGGAAGCTAAATGACAAAGCGTTGTGTAACCGACAATTAGTGATTACATATTTGACAGTAATCAAATCACTTCGTAATTCAGAATTGCTGCATTATTTATTAAAACGCAAACACTGGCGGATTCAGGATTTCCCCATAGGGGTCTACAGGCTTATTAATCCTATTATAATTTGGCATAATTGAAGTTTAAGAGGATTTACAGGAACAGTTTAGTTGTCAAAATGAGATATGTTGACGTAAACCTCATATCTTTTTTTTAGTTGAACTTAGAAGAAACTCGGTACTTTTTTTCTGGAAAGAAAGTTCCGGAACTCTGCAATATATTTCCTACAATACAACCTTTGCCATTTCTTATCCCATCTCACCCCGTGAGTATCGCAATAAAAAAAAGCGTCCCTTTATTCCTAAAATTTCGTCATGTAATCCCTCCCCAAAAATATCAGAATAAAAAAAAACATTAAATTTTTTTCTGCATGTTGAACTTAAAAGCGACCGGAACACCGTTCCAAAAACAGCTCTGGGTATTGGTGCAAAAGAACAATGGCCTATAGTCTCCATTACTTTTTTGCAATGATACGAGTATTATAGGCCCTATACTGTTATTTCAAACAACAAGCTACTAAACGGAACGTATTGAAAGAATGGACGTATACAAATTTCATCGAGAAGGCCAAACAATCAACGAACTAAAAAACTAACATCCTAAGCTAGCGTAAATGAACCTAGTTTAACCCAACCTAACTTAATCTAACCCGCAATAACTTGTTGATTGTTTAGTCTTGTTGATAAGATGTCGTTAATTCAGAAAGAATGCTTTGTAACGTCCAGCAACTCTCTCTCTCGTTCATAGATATATATATATATATTTTTTTTTTTTAATTGGGGTTGTTTAACCTCCTTCGCAACATTTAAGGTCATATGACGGAGGGGATCTACAGCTTTACGTGGGATCCGAACCACGGGGGGATCCGAATCACGGGTCGCTACATAATCTGGGCGCAGAGTACGGTCTCCCATCCAACTACTACCCAGACCCAATATCGCTTAACTTCGCTGATCTCCGGGAAGCGGTGTTACGACATGCCCACGACGTAGCCCATGTATATATAATTATTTATATATATATATATGTGTGTGTATATATATATGTAATATATATATATATATATATATATATATACACACACACACACACACACACACATATATATATATACTAGGTGAGGTATCCGGCGTTGCCCGGGTTAATTGAATGCCCGGTTAGGTCAACTGAATGCCCCCAAAACCCCCTCACCCCCTTTATGCAACTTGGGGGCTAACCCCCTCCCCCATTACCCCATCCCTCTCCCCACTTACCCCCACCCCCACCCTTCCTCCATTACTACCCGGGATAAATTTCACAAACAGACAGGCTAAACTACAGAAAAGAACGCAGCCGTGAAAATTTTGAGCTTCACATTGTGTCAAGATTTCTGAATCTGATCAGATATCCCCCAAAAACCCCCTAACCAAATTATTGAACTCCCAATTACTGTCGGTTCAATTATTTGGTCAATAAAACTATAGAAAAGAACACAGTCATAAAAATCTTGAGCTTCACATTTCCGCCCGGAATACAAACAGACAGGCTGACTGACTGACTCTGTGTTGACATTCCTCATCCCATAAAAGGTTCCCGTGCAAAATTTGGTAGCTCTAGGTCAAACGGTTTGCGCTTGCATAAAGGACAGACAGACAGCCGGAAATATATATATATATATATATATATATATATATATATATATATATATATATACACACACACGAGGGCCACTCAATATATTTTGCCCCACCTTTTTTTTTCTTTCCAAGTTTCCTTGTAAGTTACAGAAATTTTTTACACAAGTAGTTACATACCTTTTTTACAAGTTTTTATTTTTCCACATAGTTTCCAGCCTTTTCTACAACTTTCCTCCACCTCAAAACAAGGGCCTTTATTCCTCGCTGGTAAAAGTCCGCTGGGTTCCGCTGGAGCCACCTCTTAACCTCCTCAACAACCTCATCGTCACAAGCTTTCTTCCACGAATAGCATCCTTCATTGGCCCAAACAAATGGAAGTCTGAAGGTGCCAGGCTGCAGGGAGGGTGGGGTAACACAGTCAAGCGCATTTTTGTGATGGCCTCTCTCGTTTGCAAACTGTTGTGTGGTCTTGCGTTATCGTGCAAAAGAAAGACATCTTCCAGTTTTCTCTCCGGTCGAACTCGCTTTATATATACGTCTCTGGAGTCTCTGCAGGGTAGCAGTATATACCTCCGAGTTGATTGCTTGTCCTTTCTTCATAATGTCCACCAGAATCACCCCTTTCATGTCCCAGAAGATGGTGGCCATAACCTTTCCTGCAGAAGGAGTCATTTTGAACATTTTCTTGCGTGGGGAGTCTGCGTAATGTCACTCCATGGATTGGTGTTTTGTTTCAGGTTCAAAGTGGTGTGTACCCAAGTCTCATCCCAGTTACAATTCGTGAAAGGAAGTCATCCGCTTCTGTCTCGTATCGAACCAACGACTCAGAAACAATTTCTTTTCTTTGGCTTTGTAATCTTCAGTCAGTTCGCGAGGAACAAACCGTGAACACACTTTTGAGCATCCCAGTTGCTGAATTATCGTATTCACACTTCCTTCACTAATTCCTAGCTCCAGTGATAGCTCCTTGTATGTGACGCGCCGATTTGATCGAATGATGGTGTTAGCACATTGCAGTGTGGGATGTCACAGCCGATGCCGGGCGACCGCTGCGTGGCTCATCATCGAGGCTGGATCTCCCTCTCTCCGATGATCTCACACGTTTAGACCAGCGTCCAACTGTGCTTCGATCAACAACAGCATCTCCGTAAACGTTTTTTAGACGTCTGTTAATATTTCCAACTGTTTGCTTCTCTGCGGTTAAGAACTCGATAACAGCTCTCTGTTCACGACGCACATCACTGTCAGACGCCATTTTCGAAACTGCGTTAACCATCGGTTTTATACAAGGAGGGGAGGTTCAAACTGGAAAATTCTGGTCATGTGAAGCTCAGAGTTCAAACTTACGGCCCAAAAGACATTTGAGCCCCATGGCCTATTATTTAGCTAAGAAAAAAGGGTGGGGCAAAATATATTGAGTGCCCCTAGTGTGTGTGTATATATATATATACGTATATTGCTTATGGTTCATAAATGTTGACATAACGTAACGATTGTATTCCAAAACTGATGAATACATTATTGTAATTGTCGACGTTTATTAACCTTTCATGATTTCATTTTAAATTTGTGAAGTGGTAATGAAAACTGACGGACATCGCATAAAATGTCGATAATAATTAAAACAGCATTGTCCATTCCTAAAATGACCGTCTTTTAAACATGGCGATATGTCAAACGCGGAATGGTTTGGCCGAGTAGAATGGTTTGGCTGTCGAATTAATCACAACTTTGTCAAAAGTTGTGGTACTTTGTCAATTTGTTGTGCATTTTGGTCCCATCCAATTTACAAAACATTGTAGTTCAATAAAATAATCGGCAATTATATTGTTGTTAATGAAAAAGTTATATAAAAATGTCAATAAATGTTTTTTTGGGTGTATTTGTTTTCGTTTTGCGTGACTATATTGCGCGTGAAGGCAAGTGTTTATAACTTAACTCAAACAAGTACATATAGTGACTGAAACTGCGTCAGATATACCTGGCAGTCGACCTATTTAATCATTTCTCACTGAATTCTTGATTCTATCCCTGTACTGCCTAAATAGACCGAAAATGTAATATTAATTCCTCTATAAACGAGAGTATTCACGATTTTCAAACTGAAATGTAAAATTGCAGGAAATAGGCCTATACATATTATTACTAAATTAAATTGATGTAAATTTTTAACCGACTTTTATAGCTGGAGAATTTTTTTTTATATGTAAATTGCAGATTTTTACGATGCTTTAAAACTGAAACATTATTATACAAGGGGTTGACAAATGTAAATAGACACCTGTGTAATTTTTTTAATTATAAAAGTCATTTAATAAAAACGAATTTATTAAATCAATAAATGCAAAGGAGAAAAGAACAAGATTTTAAATATAGATTGAATTAATGTATTATTATTTATTGACTTTTATAATCGAATAAAAAAAACTTTAAAAAACAAATGTCTATTTTTGTCAACCCTCTGTAAGCTATGCCTACAAGTACGCTATCGTATAATAGTGAAAACATACGTACACATATTCTGCAATTACAAGACAAAGTGACGCTGAGACGATGAAATTATGTCTCATTCAGAGAATGAGTAAAGTTTGGCTGCTTCTTGAAACCCAATTGGGAATCCTTAGATGAAAGACTATCCAGACAGAACAAAATGAAAGGGGGAGAAAGAAGGGGTCCAAAGAGATATTAATTAAGTAATTTATAGCCTCTACAAGCAAAAATGGAGTCAAGATTATACTATAGCTGAATCCTGACTTGGTGAAAAACATAATATACCATATGCAGTGTCTAGCATATGTTGATAAGTAGGACATACAAAAATGCAGTATAATTTTGTTTGTACAGGGTGTCCCATAAGTCCTGTCTCATAGGAAACTTTTAAATTAAATTTACAAAAGTAATGCATTAGAAGTAGTGGTGCACCGATTAATCGGTATCGGCACCTGGCATGCCGATTAATCGGCCATGCCAGGTATTTTCCTAATATCGGCATGGCCGATTAATCGGCATGCCAGGTGCCGATACCGATTAATCGGTGCACCACTAATTAGAAGTAAAACAAATGCTCAAACTGATGTCTTGTTTTGGACCTCCTTTTGTTGCAGGTAGAATAACACGCATTGGCTAATATGAAAGCGAGTTACACTTGAGAGGAAAAGGCCTCCGCCTCCGTCTTTTCCTCAGGAGTGTAACTCACTTCGATATTAACCATTGCGTGTTAGTCTACCTGCACAAAAAAAAAAAAAAGATCTCAAAAAAGACATCAATTTGAACATTTGTTTTAAGTTCTAATGCATTACTTTTGGAAATTTAATTTAAAATAAATTTTCCTACGAAACCGGACTTATGGGACACCCTGTATATATGGATCATCATGCATGAACGACGCGCGCAATATTTGATGATGAGAAAATCGCCTCCATCAGGGCTTCAACCCACCACTCTTGAGTAAAAGGTTAAGGCCTGAGGGCGCTAGCCACTACACTACGACGCGACGGCATGAAAACTAACGCAACCTGTCATGTATTTAAATAAATGTGGAAACGGATAACGTTTTTGCGTCCAGAGGTGTTTATGTCGCTAGTCCCCTGCACTCGAGATAATAGACAATGTTCAATTCGAATCTACTGTATCTGGCAAACATGAAAGTACCATTAGATGTAAATATAAATGTGTATATACACAAATGCGTCGTTAGGCGTTATATACTCGTATATATATGAAAAGATGTTTAACTCTTCATACTTCCACTTAAACTATGAATGATTCGGTGATATATATATATATATATATATATATATATATATATATATATAATTAGTTGCCAATTAAACTCTTATACTAATGCTTATTACTACGCATTATACAGCGTGCTTCAGAGCTGATTCTTGGCCCATCTTCATAACTTGTATAGATTAAATACACTATCTTTCCCCTGACTGTGTCCCATTGAAACTATTTTTCTTAGTTTCATAATATAATCTTTGCCTAAACAAAAGTTTCCAGGAATCCATCATTTATGCCACAAACACATTTACTAATTATTATTATTATTATTACTATTATTAAGAGAACTTTTTAAAAACTTGTGTGTGTGTATATATACGTAAAGTATAATGCTCCAATTAATACTAATTAAAAACAAGCAGAAATAATTTCCTTAAAATTTTGCTTAATTCAATTACATTCATTATTTGCTTCAGTACGAGAGAGAAAAGTAAAATGGTTTCTCTCTTCTTGCCAGAACAGATCCTTTATGGGTCGTCCCATTAATCCAAGTGGAAGAGAAGGACTCGCAATGAAATTACCAACCAACCAACCAACCAACCAACCTTCTATTAAATCGTTTATACATTTATATAAAATGAAGCGCCTCATTAAAGAGTCCATTCAACAGAGAAGCGTTTGTCGTCACAGACGAAAATTAATTTTAAAATGGGGATGAGGCGAGTGTAAGAATAAGCAAAGGAACAAATGAAGAAAGGAAAAGATCGATCGATTTCTGAAGGGCAGCCATGCAGTTTATACCCGCAAGATTTTTAACTCTCATTCATCTCTGTCCTTCTGTTTATAAGAAAATTCACTGAACGTATATACACAAAAAATCCAGAGAACATTATGAATTCATATATAGAACTATTTTTCTTTTCCTCTTTTTTGATTCATCGGTATAATTCAGATACATTTACGATGTCACAAATGAAAACCATAAATGCAGTCAGAAAATAGGACGCAAATGAAGGACAAACATTCTAAGCATGTAAATGTTGTTATAATAACTTATCTGCTTTACTCAGACGAAGATGATAATGTTTCAAGAATATACACAAACGAAGATGATAATTTTTCAAGAATATACACAAACGAAGATGATAATGTTTCAAGAATATACACAAACAAAGATGACAATGTTTCAAGAATATACACAAACGAAAATGATAATGTTTCAAGAATATACACAAACGAAGATGATAATTTTTCAAGAATATACACAAACAAAGATAATAATGTTTGAAGGACATACACACTTTTTATAGTTAACTGAATCCTGGCAAATGAGAAATTATGTGATTCATTTGCTGTAATTAAAATTAAATCTCGGAGACTTCAGATTCAGATGGAGACACATATACAAACTTTGCAATTAGAGCGACTATTAGAAGCTCATTCAAATTGGCTGGAAAAGATGGCTAAAATGTCTGAAATAGTCGAATTGATCACTTAACTTAAAAACAGAAAATAGAAATTAAACTCTAAACTCAATATTTCTTTTAAGCAAGGGCGTTAAACGTTTCAGTTTACATACCTCTGTGCCCCGTTTTAGACACATTTACGTACCTCTGTGCCTCGTTTTAGAGACATTTATGACCTCTGTGCCCCGTTTTAGAGACATTTACATACCTCTGTGCCCCGTTTTAGAGACATTTACATACCTCTGTGTCCCGTTTTAGAGACATTTAATATTTATACAATTCAATAAGCATTCATTATCAGTTTGGTCAGCTGAAGCGTATCACTGAATTCATAATGAATGTACATTCAATTGTACTTTTAAAACGGCTCTAAAACAGGACACGATTATATAAAAAGAAAATTAAGATAAGGTTGACGTTGTAGAATGATCTTTTACGAAATAATAAAAGATCTCGTATAAATGTTGCAAACACGAAAAGTCTCGAGAAAATAATTTAAACACGTTTTACGTTATCGATCATATCAATTTAAACAAATATATGTATATGCTGCATATATATATGTACACTGAATATGAAATGTAGATTTAATTAAAAGAAACACACACAGACACACACGTGTGTGTGTGTGTGTGTGTGTAATATCAAGTATAAACACGCATGATTTTGCATAATGGAGAACTACATTGTGGACACTTTCATAACACCGTTTCCCATCAGTCAGCGAAATTAAGTAAAATTAGGCGAGATCCCACGTAAAGCTGTAGGTCCCCTCCGCCATATGGCTTTAGATGTTGCGAAGGAAGGTAATGGAACCCTAGTGTTATGCCAGATAGATTTGAATTAAATGCTGCCATTGCCTCGTAGACAAGGGAGCTAGTACTTGAAAACACCTCTGGTCGGGAAAGCATTGTGTGTTCCTTCGGGTACTGAAATATGGGCCAGATTTTAATAGCTTTTACCTTGCCGTAGCGTAGTGATAGCGCCTACGGCTTCAACTCAAGAGGTCCCGGGTTCGAATTCTGGTGGGGCTAATATATATATATTATATATATAATATATATATATGTGGTGTGTGTGTATATATATATATATATGACCTTTAACCTTTGGTTAGCTTCTGCCCGAATTGTTCATTTTGACGAAGGTCAAGCTTTTCACTCCACCTTAGACCTACAGTTTAACGTGGAATCCGAACCACGCCCCACCAGCATCCCAGCGTCTTAACCACTAGGCCACACTAGGCCACCCAGAGTACCCATTTATCTACCAACCACTTTCTTTATTGTGTGGAAGGATGAACAGCAGGGTTTTGCTGCGCGCCGACTGCCGTCACCGGGTCTTGAACCCGGAGCCGATGGATTCGTAGTCAGCGACGCTAACCACTACACCACTGAGGCGTGTGTGTATATATATATATATATATATATGTAAAGAACGACGCTTGTGTAGAAGAGCGTCCACACAAGAAGAGGAGAAAGAACGAACAAATGAAAACTGAGGCACCTCCCAGGAATCGAACCCAGGATCTTCCAATTGCCGGTCGAACATGCTATCCACTACACCAAGGTCCTCGATCAATCAGAAGTCGTAATTCTCCTACATACGAGCGGAATCGAATGCCCTGAGGGGGGAACCTTCTAATGCCGTACATATATACATTTTAACTGCAAACAACACGCAGTATAATTAATGTAAAGAACGACGCTTGTGTAGAAGAGCCCCCTCAGGGCATTCGATTCCTCTCGTATGTAGGAGAATTACGACTTCTAATTGATTGGGGACCTTGGTGTAGTGGATAGCATGTCCGACCGGCAATTGGAAGATCCTGGATTCGATTCCTGGGAGGTGCCTCCGTTTTCATTTGTTCGTTCTTTCTCCTCTTCTTGTGCGGACGCTCTTCTACACAAGCGTCGTTCTTTACATTAATTATATTGCGTGTTGTTTGCAGTTAAAAAAAAAAAAATATATATATATATATATATATATATACCGGGTGTCCGAGAATTATCTGTACAAGTTTTGGCTGTTATTAAAAGTTAACCATGAAGTGTAGAAATTCCAGTGTTCTCCCATTTTACAGAGAAACTAAGTTTTTTCTGATAACAAGTTTTGACAAGTTTTTTCTTTTTTGTACGCGGGTGACAGACATTGATGATTTAAAAGCAAGAATCACAGCTGCTATTGAGCGAATTGATGTGGATATGCTGCAGCGTACATGGCAACATTTGGATTATCGATTGGATGTTTTGCGAATCACTGATGGTGCACATATCGAATGTTTGTAACAACGTTACTTTAATAAAAGAAACTTTTGAAAATACAGATTCTAAATAATCTTGTTTAAGAATTTTACGTGTGTTATCAAGAATTTTATTAAAAGATGAAATTGTACAGATAATTTTCGGACACACTGGAATTTCTAAAAAACTTGTCAAAACTTGGTATCAGAAAAAACTTAATGAGATTCTCTGTAAAATGGGACAACACTGGAATTTCTACACTTCATGGTTGACTTTTAATAACAGCCAAAACTTGTACAGATAATTCTCGGACACCCTGTATATATTGTTTAGATACTTTTAATTGAATATGAAATACAGTTATTAACTCGTTTTTCAAATTATTTTGCAAAAATTTGTGGATTTCTTTTTGTTTCTTCCCAAAGTGAGTCATTCATTCCCATTTCAGTATTGGTCCAAGAATGAGAAATTCGAAAGTGGGAATCTCAAAGGAGGCAATTCTCAGACTGATCAATTCTTATTCCCACTGGAGCATTCCCACTTTAAGTTAGATTTAAGTTAGAAAATACCCCCTCGGTCCCGCGATTGCGTCAGAGTCCTCTTTTTAATCCTTTTCCAAACCGGGAAACTCCTTTCGCAAATCTGGAATTCACACTTTCAGACCGTGAATGAGAATGGTTCAAAGTGGTAATCAATCCATTCCTTTAAAACGCTAATTAAACATCGCAGAATCCTTTAAAAGCCTTTAACTTTCCGTATTTTTAACCCATTAACACAATTTAACAATACAAATTAATTTAAAACTTTACTCTTAAAATTTAAATTTTTTTACTTTTTTTTTTTTTAAATTTAAAAACTTGTAATTTTATATTTTAATTTTTCTTTATCAGAAACCAATTTCATGATTATCCAAAATCTCTGAATCAGTTGAATATAAAAAGCAAAATTAATCAATAAACACTCGTGATATTTACGAAGAAAATATAGATTTTTCTTTTATTTGTAAAAAAAAAGTTGCTTTTTTTATTAAAGATAAACATATTTTCCTATATATCTATTTTCTTATCTATCTATCTATCTTTGTATACATATATAGGGTGTTTTTTTTATTCGAGAACCTTTAATAATAGTTTCATGGTTCTCGAAAAAAAAAAAAAAAAAATCACCCTGTATATACTATTAGGATAACAGGGGGGCATTATTTTTTCCTGCGAAGTTTTTAGAAGGATGATTATACAGCCTCCTGTATTAAATTAGTTTGGAGAAGCATGAGGATGCGTCAGAAAGAAGTTTCCTAAAAATATATTCCGAAACCTTTTCAAAATTCAAACTTTAGCGAAAATTCCAAAGAAAAAGAAAGAAGTTTCCAGTTTTTACAGTTTGTAGAACAAAAGCTGTACCTTATGTGTATGAAATACTTTAGATTATATATAATAAAAAAAAAGGAATGTTATATATACTGTATATATATATGTATATACATTTTAACTGCAAACAACACAGTATAATTAATGTAAAGAACGACGCTTGTGTAGAAGAACGTTCCGCACAAGATGAGGAGGAAGAACGAACAAATGAAAAATGAGGTTACCACCCGGGAATCGAACCCGGGATCTTCCGATTGCCGGTCAGATATGCTATCCACTACACCATGGGCCTCGATTAATCAAATGTCGTAATTCTCCTACATTTGTTCTTTCTTCCTCCTCATCTTGTGCGGAACGTTCTACACAAGCGTCGTTCTTTACATTAATTATACTGTGTGTTGCTTGCAGTTAAAGTGTATATATAGGTACGGCATGCGAAGGTGCCCCCTCAGGGCATTGGTTTCTGCTCGTATGTAGGAGAATTACGACATTTGATTAATCGAGGCCCATGGTGTAGTGGATAGCATATCTAACCGGCAATCGGAAGATCCCGGGTTCGATTCCCGGGTGGTAACCTCATTTTTCATTTGTTCGTTCTTCCTCCTCATCTTGTGCGGAACGTTCTTCTACACAAGCGTCGTTCTATTATATATATATATATATATATATATATATATATATATATATGATACACACAGACCGTGCATGTGTATCAAAATATTTCAGGGGACCATTCTGAGTTCTATTCCAATATATACACACACCTTTGGTTAGCTTCCGCCCGAATTGTTCATTCTGAGTCTAGTGCTTGCATAATACCGAAAATGTTCAATACCGGTATTTGGAGGCAATTATGCTAATCCCGGTATTGATACCGGTATTATGAAAAAAATAATTTATTTTGATTTATTATGGTGCCACCCTACCAACCCTCCCACAAGTCTGAGGGACTTGCAGTACTCACCATATTTACTATAAATTAATGACCCAACTCCAAATAGATGGCATTCTATTCGAAAAAGTTTATACAGTAAATTACTAAATTGTAATAAAAATATTATTTGAATTTTTTTTTAGCATATTATTATTATACAACTACTGGGGTAGATAGAAATTATTAGTATCTAAATATTTATTTCTTAGTTTGATTTTGAAAGTATGCTTTGAGGAAACAAAGAGCATCTAGGGATTGTTCAGATAGACTTGATCTCAGTTTCGTCAGAAATAGGCCTGCAGCAGAAAAGGCTCTTTCTGATTCTGCACTTGTAGGTTTAATACCGGTATTAATACCGGTATTGCAATACCGGTTTTAACCCCTAATTCTGACGAAGGTCAAGCTTTTCACCACCATTTCACCACCACCATTACGAGTACAGATGAAGTTCCATAAAAAAAAAGTTCGCCTAAAAATAAAATTTAAAAAGAGGGACTATGGAAAGAAAAACAGTGTACCAATTGGTATTTTTTTTATGATTTTACAAAATTTTGTTTCTAGGCGAACTTTTTACCCAGACCATACATGCGCCGTCAATTTGATTAATTTCCGATGTGTCTGTAAATTTAAGCACGTTTATTTAGGCTTACAAATGAGTTTATATAAATTACTGCCTTATTCTTACTGAACAAAAGTATAACTGTAAACTGTATAATTTCAGCTCACTGATTTCGTATAAAGTGATTTATGGGTACGATGTTCCAAATGTAATGCCTTCAATTCCAGTGATTTAGCAAAGTAAATGGCCTTACAAAGTTTATTACGATTGAAGATTTTAATTTAACTCTCAGGATACAGTATTCGTTCCAAGAATTTGTATCCGAAATTGGGTATAATTTTTAGTTCTTTGTTGCTATTACGAATAAGTAAATATATATATATTTATACAGGGTAGAACAAAAGTCCGTTCTCATAGGGAAATAAGATATAACAGAATTGAACGAGAAAATAGTTTCGGCTATACATTGCAAACAACACAATCAATTTACCAATTAATCTAGTACACGCTCAAATTGCATTCCATGTAGCCGTTGACACATTTCTACTCTCGTTTGTAAGCTGTCGGTTACGTTTTGAAGAGTTTTCGCACTAATTCTGTTACATTGATCTGTAATTTTTTTTATTTTAACTGCTGGATCGTTCGAAGTCTTGACTCATAAATAATAGACTTTAAGTGGCCACCACGCAAGAAGAAGTCAAGTGGGGTCAAGTGCCACGTAATACAAACTCATCACGATCAATTCTGTTATATTTTATTTCCCTCTGATAACGGACTTTTGTTACACCCTGTATATATATATATATATATATATATATATATATATATATATATATATATACCGTATATATACATATGACTGTTTATTCTCAAATATAATTTCGCTTCATATTTTCATGCTGATGCAATGCACGCATCAGATCTAAACGTAACTTGAAGTGGATCTAGCATATCCCATAAAACATGGACCTATACTCATCTCGTCAAAGAGGCATGACACCGACACTAACTAACTTAACTTAACTTAACCAAGCGTAACCTAACTTAATGTAACCGACAACGAATTGTCAATTTCACTTTATACGTCGATCAGGTGTTGTTAGTCTTTAAAGCACAAACGTGGGTATAGCACTGAACAGTTATAAAGGGCGTATATAAAACTTTCCGTTGTTTAGCGGCATTCTAATCAATTTAGGTTGAAACATTTATTAGGTTAGGTTGGAAAAGTTGAGCTTAGTGGAAATAACCACTGAAAATTAAGTCGGATTACTTTAAAGAAATCTCGATTCCACGAATCCACAGATTAGATTATAATGTTCTAAAGCTTAAAATTTACATAAAGCCAAATTTATATTTTAGGGGCTATATGAACACTTTTTCTTGTTTGGAGGTAATCTTAAATTTTGGGGAATTTAAACAGGGTTTTACTAAAATTTTAAAGAAAATTTAAAATAATTTATTCGAAAATGCTCGTAAATTACATAAAAGTTGCTTACATTTTTTCTCCTTTTCTGTTCTAAACAAATTAATTAAAATGAAATGAAATAGTATGAACATAATTTAGGCACCAATAGATTGCACACACACACACATACATAGAACCTGCCTAAACTGACCACTATCGGGACCAAACAAAAGTGGTCACTTTAAAAACAAATTATTTCACCGAAGTGAGCTAATAACAAACTGGCTGGCTTTTTTCAATCACGTGTTTGAGCTCTTGAAAAGGAAATATTCCACTAATTTTCAGAAATGATGCAATGTTTGTAATGAGGCAAAATCGTTTCAACTCTATTTAAGTATGAAAAGAATTTATAAAAAATTATACAGTACATATAAATTATGACAAGATTAATTTGGAAGACCACTGTTTTATTAACATTGCGCGCGGTCACTTCAACAGTTTAAATTCTGAATAAACTATTTTCATCTCGGTAAAACCGTAAAAAACTTTCAACAATACGCAAATGGTCACCTTACTAAAAAAATTACGTTGTAAACATGAATTTTTGATTATCCGATGTAATTCTGGGGTCTCATAAATGGAATATCAATCATGAATGCGAACAATGCAAAATTATCCCAGCATTACACCGGATAATTTGAATGAAATGCTGGTCACTAAGCTCGAGTGCGGAAGGGTTAATACGTAAAACACCTCTGTTTGCGAAAATGGTTAGTACCTTCACCCTCTACTCAAGAGGTGGGGGTGCGAATCTTGGTAGGGTAATTTTGCATATACCTTAATTACCTTTGCACAGGATAATTTGAATAAAATGCTGGTCACTAAGCTCGAGTGCAGAAGGGTTAATACGTAAAACACCTCTGTTTGCGAAAATGGTTAGTACCTTCACCCTCTACTCAAGAGGTGGGGGTACGAATCTTGGTAGGGTAATTTTGCATATACCTTAATTACCTTTGTTTTGCTTCCGTCCGAACTGTTCATTCTGACAAAGGTCAAGGTTGTTGGTCCACTTTAAGCCTAAAGTTTAACATGGAATCCGAACTACGACTCACCAAGGGTGGTAAAAAATTACAGTCCTCGCCTGGACTCGATGTCACGACCTCCCGATCAGCAGCCCAACATTTTATCCACTAGGTTACCCAGGGCACCCATTTATTTACCAACCAATTTTTTTATATGGAAGGATGAACAGCTGGGTGAGCTGGGCACCGCCTGTTATCACCGGGAATCGAACCCAAGCAAGTGGGTTCGTAGTCGGTGATTCTAACCCCTACCTGTGAAGTTGATATTTGAAGGTAACTAGGTTGGTGTGCTGGATGCTCATCAGCAAGTTAGAAAGATTTAAACCGCGTATTCTGAAAGCATATTACGAGTACATCTTCGTTTTCATGGCCACTGTCCCATCGCAGCTGGGATAACATCTAATCTACCTGTTCTTTCATTCATTCCAGTGTTTTTTATTATGGCATTTATATATTTCGGGTATACTTCTCGAGTATTTTTAATATGTAAATTTTTGTGTATCCCTCACTCGCGTCTTCTTTTCAAGGAATAGAGTTTCAAGGATTGTAGTCGTGACCAATAATTTTCACTTCTGTTTCAATACACCTCTTCAGGGAATGAAGGGAAAAAGCAAGAAGCCAAAAATATAAACGTTAACCTTTGTTGTTAAAATAAATGCAATTTTACAATTTCTGTTGTTAAAAATAATTTTAACATAAGTAATTGTGAAATTGAACTATTCATTTTATTTGTTTTGGTCCCTTAAACTTTAGGCTTTACTGGGCTCTTAATTAAAAATAAGAAAGATAGTTATTATTAATTAATAGTATATAAATCGTGAATAAGAATTATTAATTAGAGTATGTATTACTCTTAAATTATTATTAGTAGTATTATTATTATACAGGGTGATTCAAAAGTCAGGTTACATAGGTAAATACTGTATTATGTAATGATACAGGGGAATAGTCACATCACATGTTCGATATGGCCACCGTTAACGGCAATGCACTTGTGCAGCCAGCTAGGAATATCACATCAATGCGCTCCTCCTTCGATAACATCTCATAACTCATTTACCTGCAAAGAAACAGAAAAGCCCTATGTAACCTGACTTTTGAATCACCCTGTAGATATAAACCAAATACAAAGTCATTATTGAGGTATGATACCGATACTATACAAAGAAATCAATATTAGACATGAGAGATGAACAATAACAAGTAATATACATTTAATCCTAGATTTTTATTAGTATTCCATCGGTTCTGTTCATGTAAAAGTCCTTTGTACAGCTTCTACATAGGTTTGAAATGTCTCAAGTTTTCTGTATAGGTTTCCCTACTTTTAGCATGTTCGCTTTTCTGCCGTGGAAACTACTCCTGATAATCTCATTATTTTTCTAGCTCTTATAATTTTAATGTTGTAGCGTTCTCCGAATTCTGTATCTGATGGCATTATTACTCCAGTCCATGACTTGTGGTTTTGGTGTTCTGTTTGTCTTGTAGTGTTTCATACCCTTTATTCTACAGCTCATTATTATCATCATATTTTATAAGTTCACATTTTCTTTGTTGAACTCCATACTGTTGTCTTCCGCGCACCTGAATAGTATTTCAGTTATACTGTAATTTTTGTATGTCACCTTCACTTGATATTTCCTGGCATATCTTTGTGTCATCCGCCAAGCATGATACGACACGGTCTTTAATATCTGCATTTGTCTGTAAATCACTATTATAAATAGCAAGGGAACTAACACTGTACCTTGTGTGACAGCTGATGACTTCTATGACTTTAGATTTAACTCCATTTACCAATACTCTTTGTATTCTTTGGGTCGGAAATTAAATATCCATCGCCCCAGCTTACCAGTAATTTATGGTTTTTTTTTACGTTTGTGGTCAATAATCCCATGGTCACATTTATCGGAGGCTTACGAAAATCAGTATATATATTACATCTTTATTTTGACTTCCACACAAAGAATTTTCTCTTGGCGGTCTAATAACTATGAGATAGGTATGATCTTTCATCCCTGAAGCCATGTTGGTTCGGATTCACCAATTTCTTTTGTCGAGGGTTGTAAGCAATTTTCTCTCTAATTAACCGTTCAAAGCCCTTTATAAGATGGGAGGAGAGTATTAATGGGCGATAATTCTTAAACATTGTTCTGTTACCTCCTTTGAATAAGAATGATATGGTTCCATAAATATAGCTTATGTATTCCCCACTGGGTACTGACCTTCCGGACACCCTATACACAGGTGTTTCGTAACCGGTCTGCTATACTTTGGGGAGTGATATCGAATAAAAAAGTTAATACAACATCGGTGCTATTTCCAACCGTTGCGGAGCTACGGACTTTTTAAGGTGCACGGAAAAAATAAACGAGAGTATTAATCTGATGTATTTATTGTTACATTTTATGAGATACACCTTATAAATGTTTAAAATATCCGCCTCGGTTTTCAATGCTTTTCAATGCCTTGCTCGTTCCAAACAAGAGTCCACTGCATATTGAATCATTTCGGGGTCTCTCGTATTTAAGCAGCGCCATCCATAATCCGACGCAAGAGTTCCTCTCTCGTTTGTACTTTGGTCTTGTAGACCATCTCTTTCATAAGGCCCCATAAAAAGAAATCTAACGGGGTTAGTCCAGAGATCTCGGGGGCCACAATATTGGACCAGCACGACCAATCCAACGATTCCCGTACCGTTGATTCAAGTAATCCGCAACATGACGACCAAAATATGGTGGTTGTTGTTGGTTAGCCGATCAGCCCACCCTGATCGAGCAAGCCGGCGGCACGCAGGTAACCGATCGCCCTCTCCGGATTGGGCCAGAGGTTCAGCGCACTAGTGATGTTGTGTTGTGTTCTATGTTGTGCTAGAGCGGTACAGTCTGTCATAATGTGTTCAATTGTTTGTGGTGTGGACTGGAACAGGTGGCAGGTTTCGTCTGTGGAGTTGTCTAGTCTGTGTTTATACAGGGTGTACATAAAGTCAGGATCTATTTTTGTGAAGCACTTGGAAATTATATGGAATTCAATCATAAAATGATAAAGTGGTAACATTTATTAAATAATTAAGAGTAGGATTCGACGTGACGCCCATCAGTATCCCTGCACAGCTCAAATCGTTCCGCAGCATTTCTAAACACCTTCTGGAGCATTTGCGGGGTTATGTTATCTGCAGCAGTTCGCATACGTGTACGTAAGTTTTCAAGACTCGTAATCTTCGTCTGATAGACGTGCGATTTGATAAAAGCCCCATGCAAAGAAATCTAAAGGGGTTAAATCTGGTGATCTCGTTGGCCAAGGTCTGTTGCTTCCGCGTCCGATCCAGCGATTTGGAAAACGTCCATTTAGATAATCCTGAACAATTTTGGCATAGTGACAAGGAGCACCATCATGTTGATAGACGACGGTACTAACAATCCTATCCCCGTCGTCTATCAACATGATGGTGCTCCTTGTCACTATGTCAAAATTGTTCAGGATTATCTAAATGGACGTTTTCCAAATCGCTGGATCGGACGCGGAAGCAACAGACCTTGGCCAGCGAGATCACCAGATTTAACCCCTTTAGATTTCTTTGCATGGGGCTTTATCAAATCGCACGTCTATCAGACGAAGATTACGAGTCTTGAAAACTTACTTACACGTATACGAACTGCTGCAGATAACATAACCCCGCAAATGCTCCAGAATGTGTTTAGAAATGCTGCGAAACGATTTGAGCTGTGCAGGGATACTGATGGGCGTCACGTCGAATCCTACTCTTAATTATTTAATAAATGTTACCACTTTATCATTTTACGATTGAATTCCATATAATTTCCAAGTGCTTCACAAAAATAGATCCTGACTTTATGTACACCCTGTATGTCTGGAAGTTGGGGTGATGTCCACATCGGAATCGTGTTAAGTTAACTCGATCCGATCTCTCAGGCTGGTCTCTGACCTGTCAATGGGTGGCGGCTTCGCACCTAGGACCGCATTCGGACCAAGTAGTGTCAGTGCTTTGTGAGTCAGGTGTGTGTGTGTGTGTTTGTGTTAAAATTCTGTACTGTGTGATGTCTGTGAGGCGTAGTATGGAATGGAATATTTGGTTATAATGTCTCTCTGGTGTTATCTTAATAGTGCGAGGTGTTGGTGCATGATTGTACATGTAGTGGCAAGGGTGTTGTGGGTTAGTTGTCGGTGCTGCCATGAATTGTGTTCCCCTCGTGTCTAAATGTTCCCTAATTTTCAGTATTTTTGTTTCTGTGTGCAGGTGTTCTATTGATGTTGTTTGAGTACATCCTGTAATGATACGAAGTGCGTTGTTTTGTATTGCCTGTAAGGTGTTTAAGTGTGTGTGTGTGTGTGTGTGTGTGTGTGTGTTGTGTGTGTTTGAGATAATGGGTGCCCAGCATGGGCTAGCAAAGTCTATAACTGAGCGAATATATTGTTTGTATACGAGTGATGTTGTTTCCTGCTAGTGTCCAAACTTTGTGCCTGTTAGTACCCTAAGCGTGTTAAGTCTTGACGTACATTTGTTTTTAATGTCCTGAATGTGGTTTGCAAAAGATAATGGTGTTGTACGTGACGCCAAGTATTTTGGTCCTGTGAATGTGTGGAATGTTGGTGTTGTTTAGTGTAAGCTGTGGAGTTATCTGGTGTTCTTTTGTGTTGCTTGTTAGCAAGGTGATGGTTGATTTTGTGGGCGCTACTTTGAGTCTATTGTGTGTGAGCCAGTCTTGTATACTGTTTATATACGTTATTTGTAGCGGTGTCGATATTGTTGTGGGTGGATGTTAGAGTGATGTCATCTGCATATGATGCTGAGGTAAGCTTGTTATCTATGGGTGTTTGAATGTCATGCATGTATAAGATGAAGTGTTGGTGAGAGAACAGAGCCTTGAGGGACCCCGTTCGGAAAAAGCTTGTTTTTGGAGGACTTGCTATTAAATGTGACATGTGAGTATCTTCCTGAAAGATAGTTGCTCAGTCACCTTTTGGTGTTATTTTGCATGTTTGTATTGAGTACTTTGTTTATGAGAGGGAAGCGTGGGATAGCATCAAATGCTTTACTAATGTCTATTGTTGCTAATAGTGTACGTTGAGCTGGTCGTCTGGAGTTGATGCCATCCATGATGTGCTGCGTGAGGTTAGTGAATAATGTTGTGGTTGAGTGGTGAGGTGTGAATCCATGTTGAGTAGGCGATAGTGGTATGTGTGGGTTGGTGATTTGTAAGATTAGTCTTTCTGTTACTTTGGAAGGTGTGCATAGTAAAGTAATGGGTCTATAGGAAGCTGGTTCTGTTGGATTTTTGGTTGGTTTGAGTAGTGTAATAATTTTACTTTGTTTCCATATGTCTTGAATAATACAGTGTTGGTATGAATATGTGCTGATGTTTGTGAGAGCTAATATTCCCTGTGGGCCCAAGTGTTGTCTGGTCCAGTAGTCTTCGAATTCTTAATGTTTTTGATGATCTTGGTGGTCTTGTCTGTATTGAAGGGTATAATGGTCGTGTCGAGTCTAAGTTTTCTTGTGTCTGGCTGTTTGTCTGTCTCTGTTTCTGGTTGTTGTCTCTATTTAAGTGACTTATCTTTGCGTAGTGATTAACTAGAATGTTGGCTTGTTGTGTATATGTTGGGATATTATTTTGGCTGCGACAGATAGCCGCGTGTGAGGTGTGAATGCCGCGGTTAGAGTGGGTAATGCTGTTTATAGTCTTGTATAGCCTGGATGTATCTGTGGAGTGGTTTAGTGTTGTTATGAATTCCCTAAATGTTTCTGTTTGTTTGAGTTTGTTTATTTCTGTGTTAAGCTGTTGTATCTGCTGCTTTATGGCTTCTGTGTGTGGTGTTTGTGTGTTATGTTTGAGGTTTTTACGTTGCCTTATGAAGTGGGCTATTTCTCTAGTATAATTTGGGTTGTATTTCCTAATGTTGCCCTTGGGTATGTATTTGTTTGCATTATTGATGATCTGATTGAATGTCTTGAGTGTTGTATTGATGTTTATGATGGGTGTGCTGCTTAATGTAGTGAATTATTCCTCAGTCTGTATTTTGAACTGTTCCCAATCAGCTTTATTGTAATTTCTGTAAGTGTGCCTAAGGCTGTTGGGAAAGAGTGTAGAACGTGTTGTAATGATGATGGGCAGGTGGTCTGATGACAGTTGTTTTTCTGTTCTCCAGTGTGTATGTGTTGCTAGTGAGGGGGAACAGAACGTTATATCTGGGGAGGAGTTTGAGTATCCTGCTTGATGTGGTATGTTCTTCTGTGTTGTTAAGAATGAAGAGGCTGCCACCACCAAAATGTGGTGGCGCCCCATCGTGCTGAAAGAACATCCTGCGCCTTGTCTCCAAGGGCACG
Source organism: Bathynomus jamesi (assembly GCA_023014485.1). Classification (NCBI taxonomy): domain Eukaryota; kingdom Metazoa; phylum Arthropoda; class Malacostraca; order Isopoda; family Cirolanidae; genus Bathynomus; species Bathynomus jamesi. Next base: position 375,981 of record JAJOZX010004646.1, read on the forward strand.
TCCTCCATCAAAAGCGGCAATTCGTTCGTCAAGAAGTCCAGTTAAATATCAGCAGTTAATCGTTATTCTAAAACGAGCGGTCCAATCAGCTGATCTCCAATTACACCGCACCAAACATTTACCCAGAATTCATGTGGAAAGTTTCCTTCAACGACACTGTGGGGATTATCGGCGGACGAACAAGTGGGAATTTCGTCTATTGTTAATTCCATCCTGAATGGATTGTGCTTCATCACTAAACAGTATGCGATTAAGAATTTGGCGATGCATAACCATCCACTGGCAAAATTGAACACGTTTATCATAATCATCCGGTTGAAGAGCTTGCACACGTTGCAAATGATAGGGATACAAACCCTCATCATGTATGGTTCGCCATACACGCGATGCGGATTCACGAATTCGCCTAGAAATCCTTCGAACACTGGTAGTTGGGCTACATTGTACTAGGTCCAGTTATGCGCTCCTCCATAGCAAAGGGCCGTCCCTGTTTCCCTTAATCTCTGGTGTGTGTGTCACTAAACACTCGCCTGTTCAGCGGGTGTGAACTATTGATTCCTTTTGATTGTTCACCTTCGCGCAACACAGTGTCTCGTACCACAGATCAGAACCAACTGAAAGAAAAAAAACTGAGAATTAGTAGTGGTAACTTCGTTAACCAAAACTACCACTAGTGCTGCCATCTATCGGATTACACACAAGTAGGGATTTGTTGTTTGCACATCTTAAAACATCCGTAGCTCCGCAACGGTTGGAAATATCACCTATGTTGTATTGACTTTTTTACTTGATATCACCCCCCAAAGTATGGCAGACCGGTTGTGAAACACTCTGTGTATATATATATATATATATATATATATATTGAAAGCTGCAAGTAACTAGAATCCAACAGTGCCTTCGGTACCTCGCTTATGGATTGTGGTTACTTGCAGCTTCCAAGCATTGTGCGAGTCCCCGCGTTTATTGCAGTTTTGTGTATATATATATATATATGTGTGTATATATATATATATATATATATATATATATATATATACACAGAGACGGATGTAAATACTTTTGAGTGTATTTAAATACTAAATACTGGCGAGGATTTTAATTAAATACAAGACACATTACACCTAAAAAGAATGTAATTAAATACTAAATACATTACTGTGGAAATGTATTTAAATACATTTCCAAATACATTATGTTAGATTACACTGGCCAACAAAATGAAACTTTTTTTTCTCATCACAAACATGATCACACTTTTCTTAATGCATTTTTCGCGCTGATTCCGAATCTGGTTTTATTTCTTTTCTAGCACGTATAGTTATATAGATACACTGGTTTGGATATTTTTAAGTTTTTGATATTGCTATAAGAAAATTTATGGATGTACAGATCACACTTAGGAATGCTAAACAACAAATACATCATATACCTTATTCACTGTACTTATAAATAAAGAATATATACATTATTTTATTAAAAGCGCTGTGAGTGTGATTTCCTTTTGTAAATTTGGCCTGGATTGTCACGATACAGCATCCAACAAAGGTCCGCCATCATGCTTTCATTCCAATATCCTTGGTAGCGCTTCTCCATCATCTGAATATCTTGATGGAAGCGCTCTCCTTGCTCGTCACTCACTGCACCAAGGTTTTCAGGAAAGAAATCTAAGTGGGAATGCAGGAAGTGAATTTTTAACGACATTCGACACTCCATTTCTTTGAAGGCATCAAGGAGGTTCTTGACTCCATCCTCATACGCAGGTGACTTGTTGTTTCCAAGAAAGTTTTCACATATCCATTTGAACGCCAGCCAAGCCTTCAATTCCAGTGGACTTAGGACTTTTTCAAATTCAGTGTCATTCAAAACCTCCCTATTTGTGGCCCAACAAAAATTCCTTCCTTCAATTTTGCTGCAGTAACCTTCGGAAATTTCCTTGAAAGGTATTGGAACCCTTCAGAATTGACTTTACCCATTGCTTTAACAAAATTCTTCATTAAACCAAGTTTAATGTGAAGAGGTGGCAGATAGATCTTTTGGGGATCCACTAAAGGAACAGACTGGACATTGCTTATCCCTGGGACATATGTATACCTAAGTGGCCAGTCACTTTTGGTGTAATGTTCTATAGTGGCGCGACTGTCCCACAGGCAAAGGAAACAACAAAATTTTGTGAATCCTGACTGCATACCCATAAGCATTCCTATAACTTTTAGATCTCCACAAACATTCCATTGATGACTGTCGTATTTGATTGCCTTAAGTAGTATATCCATATTGTCATATGTCTCCTTTAGATGGACGGAATGGGCAATGGGGATGGATGGCATTATATTACCATTATGCAAAAGAACTGCTTTCAGGCTTCTCTGCGACGAATCAATAAAGAGGCGCCACTCAGATGCCACATACGTCTGAGATATGGCTGTAAATAGTCCATTGATGTCATGGCAATAACAGAGAGGACCGTCTACTGAAAAGAATGCTGTTAATTCAAAATTCCGCTTTCGGTAGTAACTAATACGAACATTGTTCTCAAGTAAATTGTTCTCCTTTAGTCTTGAGGCGAGAAGCTCTGATTTCTCTTTAGACAGCGATAAGTCTCTAACAAGATCATTCAACTGTCCTTGGGTTAACTTTTTAGGCTCTAAATGTCTACCTTCAAAAGTGTACTCTGGTTCTGTAGATGGTCCTGAAACGCCAGTTGCACCTTCATCACTTTCCATGTCATCTATGATAGAATCCAGCCTATCACTTGGGGGAATTGGAATGGGCAATGTTTCATCATGTTTTACTGGTCTACGTGCTGAATCCAAGTTTGGATATACAATCTGGTGTTTGTTCTTGGCAGAAAACCCCATTAAGTTCACACTACAAAAATAACAGTCTTCATGATGATCTCTCGGCTCCCTCCATATCATGGGTATGGCAAATGGCATTGAAGCTTTCTTTTTGTTAAGCCAATCACGTAATCCATTTGAACAGCCAGAACAGATTTGATGTGGCGCCCATGGTTTATCTTGGTCACCTAGATGGCAACCAAAGTATAGCTTGTATATTTTCTTAATGTCGGTTGTAATACTTCGTCGCTGTGTTTTAGTTGTCAACTGGCCGCATACGAAACAGAACTTGTCGGGGTCATTCTTACATTGTCGAGGCATGTTGACTGACCTGAGCAAACTATAAATTCAAAAAAAATGTACACCAACTTGACACAACAAGTTCTTGGACTGGACTGATCTTTTGACACACAAAGCACGGCGTTGTTGCCTGAATCACAATGCTGCTAGACGTAAAAGCTCACACCTGAAATACATAAGATGTATAATTAAGATAATTGAAATAAATAAGATGAATAAACTAAAAAAACACAATAAAATAAACACAATCAAATGTTGAAATATTAGTATTTTGCCTATTTAAAATGGTTAAATCTGTATAGTTATATATATGCCTTCATCTTGAAAACTATACGTGCTAGAAAAAATCTGAATGCAGTTTTGGAATCAGCGTGAAAAATGCTATCCAGCCACCACAAAGTTTACTCTAATGAAAAATCTTTGTTGACCAGTGTTATCTTTCTATATATCCCATACAACTAAAAGAATTAAAAGATAGCATTGTTGTGCCGCTAACAAAGATTTTTAATGCGTCTATTTCTGAGGGGTGCTTACCAGATAATTTCAAGTTAACACCTCTCTTTAAGAAAGGCGATAAAGGTGCGGCAGGAAATTATAGGCCAATCAGTTTAACGTCTGTTGTAGGTAAGTTACTGGAATCAATAATTAATTAGGGATCGTATAGTCGAACACTTAGAATTGCTTAACTTAGAAATACGCAGCACGGTTTTAGGCGAAACAAATCTTGCTTAACTAATCTTTTAGAATTTTTTCAAAGCGTGGTTGACGTTTACGATAGTCATCGGGCGGTTGATGTAGTGTATTTAGATTTTCAAAAAGCGTTTGACACCGTACCGCACAAAAGACTCATTGAAAAAAACTAAGGCTCATGGAATCAGGGGTGTAGTAATAAATTGGATAGAAGAGTGCTTGCGAGGTAGGAAACAGAGGTGGTCGTTGATGGAGCGGAGTCGTGTTGGGCTAATGTAGCGAGTGGCGTTACTCAGGGTTCTGTATTGGGCCCCTTGCTTTTTCTTATATATATTAACGATTTAGATGTCGGCCTAGTCAGTACAGTTTCAAAGTTTGCGGATGACACGAAGTTGGGTGGTAGGGCGATTAATGACGAAGATAGAGGTAAAATCCAGGAAGATCTGAATAAAATCGTAGATTGGTCAGTCACATGGCAAATGAGATTTAACGTCGATAAGTGCAAAATTTTACATATAGGTTCGCGTAACGGTAATTTTGCGTATAGTATGTCAGGGAAGGAGTTAACAAGCGTAGAGCAGGAAAAAGATTTAGGAGTTATAGTCACTGGTGATTTAAAAGTAGCGAAACAAAGTACAGCAGCGGTCAATAAAGCGAATAAAGTGTTAAGTTTTATAGCTCGGAATTTTGAGTACAAATCGCGCGATATTATAGTTCCTCTATAAATCACAAGTTAGACCCCATTTGGAGTACGCGATCCAATTTTGGAATCCGCATATGCGAAAAGATATAGACAAACTTGAAAGAGTTCAAAGACAAGCAACTAAGATGATTCCGTCGCTTAGGTCAAAGTCGTACGAGGATAGGCTAAAGGAGTTAAAATTGACTACACTCGAGACTAGGAGGCTAAGGGGTGTGATCTAATCCAGTGGTGTAAGTTGACGGGTGTAAGTTGACGGGTGTAAGTTGACCGGTGTAAGTTGACGGGTGTAAGTTGACGGGTGTAAGTTGACAAGTGGACGGGTGTAAGTAGACGGGTGTAAGTTGATAAGTAGAAGGTAGAGACAGCAGTTGCCAAAAACTTTTTTACGCATAGAATAGTAAGTAGCTGGAATAGTTTGCCGGTAGAAGTAATTAGTAGCACGTCTATAAACATGTTTAAAAATCGATTAGACGCATATGTTGATAGATTGGGTATAGTTTAAGGTAGTAAAATTAAGGCTTTGTGGTTCGGAACCCACGTAAAGTTGTAGGTTCCCTCCGCCACTAAGGAAGACATGCACAATACACAATTACGAACACAGTTAGGTAGACCAGCCATGAGTGGATCCTAGGGTTTTTGTTGGTCTGAAACATTATGACATAACATCTTAATTTACATGATCGCGACAAGACATGGTTACATACTAATGATTACGTACCAATGCTTACATACTTACAATGATTACATACCAATGGCTTGTAACTGGGCCTGCCTAATTATTAAAATATTGTGCAAGCTGCTAACAGAGTATTTTTAATAACTAGTGAGGAGTAGGATTAGATACATAATTACAGTATTTAAACAATACGTTAGGCCTATTCAATCTTTGGTCAGACTAACGCAAATTATGTACGTATATATACGATATGATCTGCATTATTATTATTACTCAATATAATCTCAATATAATAGGACTAGAAATAACGGGTGTAAGTTGACAAGTAGAAGGTTCGAGACAGCAGTTGCGAAAAACTTTTTTAAGCATAGAATAGTAAATAGCTGGAATAGTTTGCCGGTAGAAGTAATTAGTAGCACGTCTATAAACATGTTTAAAAATCGATTAGACGCATATGTTGATAGAAAGGGTATAGTTTAAGGTAGTAAAATTATGGCTTTGTGGGGATAGATCCCACAGCTCAACACAAGTGTTGTGGGATATAGGGAGGCAGCGTCTTGGGTTAGGGGATACTCTCTGTCCTTACACACCCCATTTAAAGAGATTCCTCTGCCGAGCGGTGCCCCCCATAGTACTGTGAGGTATTGAAAAACTCATGATCTTCACTTGCCCCACAAACACCTTTAAATGGGAGACCCAAAATGGGTGCCCACACATTTCTACATTACTGTACAGTCTTTACAGCCACACCTACACTTTTTCTCGTAAGTGTATATATTGTAATGTATATGATTGTAAATTTTGACTTGGTCCGCAATCGATATGGACCGTGACTTGATGGATACCGTAATGAAATTGACTGGATTCTTTGGATCTGATATATTTGCATGTCCGTTATAAATAGATATAGAGTGTAACATATTTGTGGATAGTAGTCTATTATGACTAGATCCTCTGGATCCAGAGATTCTATCTTTAGTTTTAAATCGATAATTAATTGGTTTTAAATTGATAATTATTTAGTTTCGTAAAAATTGGTCGTTGCCAATTTACCGGCGGTTTTTACATAAATTTCTTATGTTCTTGTGGTTCGGAACCCACGTAAAATTGTAGGTCCCCTCCGCCACCACGGAGGACATACACAATACACGATTACGAACACAGTTAGGTAGACCAGCCATGAGTGGATCCTAGGGTCTTTGTTGGTCTGAAACATTATAACATTATAACATCTGTTACTCCAAAAGCGCAATTTCTTAATAAAAAATTATTTTCTGATAACTGAAGAGATGATCATGAAGAAACTAGATAAATAAAAAAATAATCAAGTCTCCTGGCCCTGATGCTCTGTACCCAGGAGTACTGAAGGAATTAGCCATAACTATAGTTAAACCACCGGTAATTATCTAGAACACAACACTCAGAACAGGCAAACATAAGCAAGTAAGTAAGATGAATGGATGGACGCACGAGGACAAACTACATATTTGCCTTAATTAGGACTAGGCTCTCGAACAGTGTATTAGACAATCTTCCTCTCCAAGGTGAATGAACAAACCGAGTGTAAATATAAATACAGTAGTAGTAAGCTAATTCCCCATCTCGGAAGTATGCATTGAGAATGTTGTGGCGTGTGGTAAGAATCCTTTGTTATCGCCCGCGACGTGGTCCCACGCCCTCTTTTAAAAATATATCTATTTATAAATACCAGTTACTTTTGAAATGTATCTAAATATGTATTTGAATAATGTCAAATACATTAATACCTATCTCTGCATATAATATATATATTAATGTAAAGAACGACGCTTGTGTAGAAGAGCGTCCGCACAAGATGAGGAAAAAAACGAACAAATGAAAAAAAACGAGGCACCTCCCAGGAATCGAACCCTGGATCATCTAATTGCTGGTCGAACATGCTACCCACAACACCAAGGTCCCCGATCAGTCAGAAGTCGTAATTTTCTTACATACGAGCGGAATCGAATGCCCTGAAGGGGCACTTTCTCATGCATTAATTATACTGTGTTATTTGCAGTTAAAATATATAACACAGACCGTACATGGAACAAGGAACTCTTCTGGGAAAATTAAATCCACTGTCGTCCGAACAAGTAATGGTAAATGATATATACTGTAGTTTTTCTTTTTCATAATGAAAATACCCATTGCCTACGTTGGGCTTCCATCATGAAAAAGAAAAATTATAGTACAGTATTTGTCATTTACTAATTACTTATTCGGACTACAGTGGATTTAATTTCCCCAGAAGAGTTCTTTGTTCCATGCACGGTCTGTGTTCTCAGAGGACCATTCCGAGTTGCTTCATGGAATAGAATCTGTGTAACTAGAGATTTCATGAAATCCCTATTTACACAGATTCCCTGTAACATATACGAGGCGTCGCCAAATGACCAAATTTTAGATAATGATAATTTCGTTTTTATTATACTAAATTCTGCGTCGAATAATAAATATGTTCATTATTATTCTAAACAATCAACACACAAATAAAATAATAAATAAAATTTATTTTGGGTGACGTCTCATATATACGAGTATGTATATATGTGTGATATATGTATATATATGTATATATATATATATATATATATATATATATATATATATAAAATGTAAATTATCTTTTTAAACACACGAGAACCGAATTTCTTAAATCTGAGTTTCAAGCAGAGAATTGTTTTAAAATATTAATCAATTAAAATGGAATAAAAGCAGTTAATCTACTTTTGGCTTTTCTACATTCAATTTTAATAAGTTTCCCCTTTTCTAATGCAATAAATAAACTGAATCCCATCAATTTCGCCTAAAATACTTCCATGCTCACTAACGGCATATTCAGATTAGAATTTCGTGAATATGTTAATGTCATAACAAATACGTAAATTGTAGAGAAAAATAATGAAAAACTGACACGTGTAGTCTTTTTCTAAATAAAGGCTTTTTTTTGGTTGGTTTGTTTCAAGTAAATACAATATTTTGTGAATTATTTTCCGTGAAGTTTTCCTTTGTTTACAGAAAACCTGTTTTCACTAATGTTTTTTTTTTTTAGGATTTATGACAACGTTCGGAGATACAAAGAACTATTAGGTACCGCTATCATCTATTAAAAAGTGTTTGTCCTACAAAAGCGTACTAATTCTTAGTATAACGCCTCAGCAGAACAAAAATAAATACTTTATATTCTATTCTGTATAAACTGTTCGTTCCAATATCGTCTCGCGCGATAACATAAACAAGATTAGGAAAAGAATGTACTTGTTTCTCTTATATAATGTATTTCATTTCTTTTGAAAAGTGAGCCGCATTCTTTTGCAGTTACGTTCCAGCAAACAATATTTTTCCGGAGAAATAAATGCATAAACATTTTAATATGATGTTGCAAAGTGTTCAAAATTGCTTTGGACCACGATAGCTAAACCTGTTTGCGGGAAAGGACGCAATTTATTGTATAATTCGAGACCGACTCACTAAATTTTTTTTTAATATAATGAAAGAAATTCCCAACACTTCTTATATACGGTGGAGAGAAAAGTCTTTTGTCTATCGTATGCCAAGCAAACGCGTGCGGAAATGAATCCGTTAGCTGCACATATACGTATAATTTTTAAGTTTAAAAAGTGTGAACAAGTATTAAAGGTGTAATATCATTTGCTGGATGGTTTACAGCCGAGTTCTCAATAGCCCGACCGTTCCCAAATGTTACATACATACTGTAAATATGGCCATCGCTGAAATTTCAACATGGGTGGTTTTATTACTGAGGTTCATATTATTACGCGTTTCTAAATTACCTGCGTCGGTGATTGAACAGCCTCATGCTCTATGTTATATATATATATATATATATTATATATATATATATATATATATATATATATATATATATATATATATATATATATATATACACACGCTGTTTCAGGAGGAAAGGTCAATACTTCGGGAGGTGATAGTATCGGTCATTATGAGAAAAAAGTTCATATGAACATGTGTCTAATTCTGATTGGTTACGGAGATAGAGCTGTTTGAATCTGATGCGCGCGCAGCTCTTCCTCCCCCCGCGGTGGTCCCATTCAATGGCCACCAAGGTCTCCAGACCTCTCTCCGTTAGATTATTGTTTGTGGGGGTGGATGAAAAGTAAAGTTTACAAAAGAAAGGTGGATACACGAGACGAATTGCTCGCGCGCGTTTTGGATGCTGCTGCCCGCATAAAGGAACGTCAAGATCAAATCAGACGAACAACACTCGATCTTCGCACATGAGTTGCAAAGTGCATTGAGGTTGACGGTGGGATTTTCGAAAACGTATTGTAAACTATAACAAATTTGTCATTTCTGTATCTGATACCATTCAAAATGCCAATATTTAAACATTAAATGTTAGAAACAGTAATTGGTTTCTCTTTCTTGACTACCATTAACAATGCTTTTGTATTTGTAGATTCAAACAGCTCTATCTCCGTAACCATTCAGAATTACACATGTTCATATGAACTTTTTTCTCACAATGACCGATACTATCACCTCCCGAAGTATTGACCTTTCCTCCTGAAACACCCTGTATATATATATATATATATATATATATATATATATATATATATATATAGAATTAATTTCACAATTAAATACGTGAAATTAATAAATGCTACACTCCCACAGAGAAAAATAAAAGCGGTTCAAAGGCTTCGTTTAATTTACAACACTTCGTCAGGGAGTCGTTATTCTCCGACAAGATGTAAATTACACGAAAGGCCTTGGAATGGTTCTTTATTTTTCCCTGTGGGTGTTTGTTTATATATATGTATATATATGTGTATATATATATATACATACTGCATATATAAAGGGTGTTCCAAAAATCTTGTCCCATAATGTATAACATGACATTAGCCTCTGGGGCAGGACTTCTGGGTCACCCAGTGTATATGAATGTTAAAATAAATGGAGTAAGGTAGAATGGAATAAAAAATAATGACAGACCGAATGGACTAAACTCACTAAAGCCTTAACTCAAAATTGGGATTGCATAGAATAACATCAAATTGGGATTAAGTTGTTTTGGAAGCAGGACAGGATTTTTGCAATCGAATTATATATATATATATATATATTTTTTTTTTTTTCTTTTCCAGATTTACCGCCGATTCGCACCTAAAGAGACGGTACATATCTCGGCGAGGCAGTGAGTGGGTGATGTCACTGTGCTAGGGGCGGTAGACTAGGGGAATGAGTAAGGGTCAGTCGATGGATAATGGGTAGGAGGGGTACGGTTTCAGATACGATGGAGCAGATGGGAGTGAGTAAGGAAGAGGAGAACGGCTTCTGCTGAAAAGTGGGGGCCGTCGGCGAGTATAGATCGTAGGCAGTTGGGTATGGGGTTTTCGGCCGAGAGAGGGAAACACCTGCGACGGAGCGGCCAACTTTGAGCATTCCACCAGAAGGTGTAAGACAGTGATAGGGGTATGGCAGGTAGAGCAAAGCGGGGCTGGCGATTTCGCCATAAGGTGTCCGTGGGTGATGCGGGTGTGACCTATGCGGAGACGGGCTAGGATTACTTCTTTATGGCGGGACCGGTGGAATGAAGAAGCCCAGTGTCCTATGTGCGGTTTGATCGTGTGGAGTTTATTTTGTGTGGCCAGGTCCCATTCCCGCTGCCATATGGAGCGGAAGTGGGAGCGGAAAGCCGGGAAGAAGTCGGAGAAGGGGAGGGGTCGGGAGGAGGCCGGCAGCAAGCAGGCCGTCTTTGCTGTGCGGTCCGCCGCCTCGTTACCCTGGATGCCGACATGAGCCGGGACCCAACAGAATGCGATTGTCTTATGTTGGAAGATCGTCAAAGAGTGGAAGGTCTGCTGGATGGTACAGACGAGCGGGTGAGGGGAGTTAAATCTTTCTAGGGAGAGAAGTGCACTTTGGGAATCCGAATAAATAACAAAGAGCTGGCAGAGTGGGTGCGCACAATATCGAGGGCCTCCGTTATGGCGAAAAGTTCCGCCGAAAAAACGGAGGCCTCGCGGGCAGGCCGACGCTCCGGGAGAGCGGCTGGGACAGAATCACCGCTGAGGAGGCCACACCAGCTTCCGAGCGGAACCATCCGTGTAAATGGCGATTGCGTCCGGGTGTTGGGTTGCGTGTTCGCGGAAAAGTGACCTGTATATCATGGCGCTCGTGGTAGTCTTCGGTAGGGAACACAGATCTTTGCAGAACTTGATAGGGGTTAGGATCCAGGGGGGGTAGATGCTGAATGAAATGGGGATAACTGAGGGGGCGGGCATGTTGAAAAGATCAAGGAAAGAGCGGACCGCTTCAGTGAAGTGCCAGCTCCGTCCCTGAGGTGGTAGTTCTAAAACCGCCGTGCCCAGAAGCGAAGAAGGTAGCCTCTGTGCACGGAGGTATGTCCGCATGAGGAGTAGACCCCGTCGGAGGGCGAGAGGGAGATGATCACATTCCACATGGAGGCTGGAGAGGAGCGGAAAGCACCGGTGGCGAGGCGGAGGCCTCTATTAAGTACCGGGTCCAGGATACGGAGGCTGGCGTAGGAGGCTGAACCATAAACTGCGCTACCATAGTCCAGCTTCGACTGTACTATGGAAGTATAAAGGCGAAGAAGAGAGCGTCGATCTGCACCCCATGTGGTGTGAGAGAGGTGATCCAGGAGAGCGAGGGGGCGTCGAAGGGATTGCTTTAGTGCTTGAGATGGGGAACCCAATTGAGCCGTCGGTCTAGGGTCATGCCCAGAAAACGCGTGGAGGGTACCACCTCAAGAGGACTGCCGTATAATGTACAGAGGGTAGAGGAAGGGTTGTGGGTCTTCTTCTACTGAAGACCATACACTTGGACTTAGGGATGGAGAGGCGGAAACCCACCGACGTCGCCCACCTTCCACCCGGTAGATGGCGAGCTGCATTTGCCGTGAACGACAGACGGTTCTCGCCCTGCGAAGTAGATTGCAAGGTCATCCGCGTATGGAAGAGCGGATTGTGGGTGGAAGGCATTGTGAGACCGTGTTCATCACGACAGAGAAGCAGAGAACACTGAGGATGCTTCCCTGTGGGACCCCGTCCTCCTGCACAAAGGTGTCAGAGAGGACTGAGCCCACCCGGACTTTAAAGGTCCGAGAAGTAAGGAAGCCCCTGATGAAGGTAGGCATGGCTCCGACAAGGCCCAGATGTCGGAGCTGACCGAGGATCATTGCTCGACGGGTGGTGTCATAGGCCTTCTGGATGTCGAAGAAAACTGACAGTACGAACTGTCTATTGTCGAAGGCATCCTGTATGTCTCGGCTGAGAAGCAGGAGGGGATCAGTGGTGGAGCGGAATTGTCTGAAGCCGGACTGGGTAGACGGGAAGGAATTGGTACGTTCAAGGACGAACGATAATCGCGTAGCGACCATTTTTTCGAGGATCTTGCAGGCACAACATGTCAGGGCGATTGGTCTGTAGTTTGTGGGGTCCAGGGAATCTTTGCCGGGCTTGGGGATAGGGATGACGTGGGCCTCCTTCCACCTAAGGGGAAGGCACCCTCTATCCATATGCGATTGTATAGGTCTAGCAGGAAAATTTGTAAGGTAGAGTGGAGTGTTGGATCATGCCGTACGGAATACCGTCCGGACCGGGACAAGGGGATCGTCCGAGAGGCCAGTGCCGTCTGTAGTTCACGCATGGTAAACAATCGGTTGTAGGTGCTGTCTATGGACGGTGGGAGGGGCTATCGTCAGGGGCGGGTACGGATTGGCTGCAGAGGAAGAAACGGCGGCGAAGGTAGAAGCAAGGTGGTCTGCCACCGACTTGGGCTCACATAGGAGTCCGTCGTTTGTCCGGAGGACCGGGGGTCGGGAGGGGACATGTCGCCTCTCGACGCCCCACCTTCTTCCAGATGGTAGCCGAAGGTGTGTTGGCGGTATGCCGGACACAAAGGCACGCCAAGAGGCTCGGCGCGCTGTCTTCATTGTGCGGCGGGCGATAGCCCTGACCCGCTGCATCTCCCTGCGATGGATAGGGAGTCGCGTCCGGTAGAAGCGCCGGGTTGCCTTCTTCTTGGCGCGCACGGCCTCCGCGCACTCCGGGATCCACCAAGGCACCCGTCGGGCGCGGGGGTAGGCGGAGGATTGTGGTACGCTAGTGCTTGCGGCATCTAGAACGACGGACTCGAAGTATGTGATGCACTCGTCGATGGATGGGAAGTGGGCAGTTGTAAGGGTGGTATACGTGTTGTCGCGGAAGCGGGCCCAATTCGCGTTGGTAGTAACCCACCTTACCGGTACCCGATAAGTCTGGTCGGGTCGGGTCGGGTCGGGGGGGGGGGCGGGTCGGTCGGGTCGACTGAAGGTGAGTTGAATGGGGAGATGGTCACTTCCATGGTCCTCTCGGAGGACTTGCCACGTGAAGTCTAGGAGGGCATCAGTTGAAACGAGGGACAGGTCTATACAGGATGGAGTGCAGGTGGCGGCATGGTAGAATGTAGGAGAGCCATCGTTGAGGCACTCGAAGGAGAGCTCGGTCATGACAGATATCAGGGTTGGGGCCATATAGGTGGAGTGTGTGTCGCCCCACAAGGGGTGGCGACTATTGAAATCGCCCAGTAGTAGGAAGGGCCTGGGGAGTTGTTCTACGACTTCCACCAGGTCGTCGCGGAGACTTGAGCGTGGGGGGAGGTAGATTGACAGACGGTGTACTGTCTATCCAGGGAGAGCCGGACGGCAGTCACCTGTAGCGGGGACCGGATGAGAGATTGTAGAAGGGGACTGCGTGGTGTACGAGGATGGCAGCTCCCCTTCGAGTGCAGGTAGGAGGCGGGGTGGCGATGCAAAATAACCAGTAGGGCAGGGCATGGGCCTGGTCCCCAGGATTAGCTCCTGGAGACAGACACACACCGGACGGGAAGTGGCAATCAAGGAGTTAAGGCCTTCATAGGCAAATTCCTCGACAGTTCCAGTGGACTATTGTGGTTTTCGGGGGATCCATTAGTTGATGAAGGGGGATGGGTAAAGGTGTAGGAGGGGTTGGAGTGTGAAGGGAGATCTGGAGTTCGCGAAATTGAAGGCTGGGTCGGGAGCATGGCTGGCTATACCGTTCACCAGGGAAGGAATCGGTCGGCCTGTCGAACCCGCGGAGGTTGCGGGGTCGAGTCGGCCGAGCGAGACCGGAGGCGTGGATCACGGCAGGCAGAGGAACATCGTGGGCTGAGAGGGTCAGAAGTGCTTGACGGGTTTCTGTGGTCGGGCCAGGGGGGGCACGTTAACCCCAAAAGCGGCGCTACCCCGCCTGTCCGGGGTCTCACGGCGGACCCTAGGTGGTGACAGGGGGTACCAAAACCGGGCGGGAGGGAGGGAGGCGTACTCAGGGTGCTGACAAGGAGGGGGCCGGGGATGTTGGGGGTAGGTACGATGGGGTGGAAGGAGGTGAACCAGAGTGGTCTCGTGGAGGGGTGGAGAAAATGGCACCAGGAGGCAAGGGCAGATCCATGAGACTCATGGGCGTGGGCGCGGCCGAGCTTCCCTCGGTCACACCGTGCAGCTGCGCCAGGGCCGCATCCACTGGATCCACTGGGCTGGGTCTCGTCGTACGGGCGGGTCGTGGATTTCGCCACTATTGTCAGAGTCTGTGGGGTAGAGTGGTGGGACTTCTGCGATGGGGAGAGATGGACATAGTAGACGTGGTGGGCGGTGTAAGGGTCCGAGCCGTCTTCTTGGTCTAGGGGAAGAGGAGAGACGTTGGAGGCCGGAGGGTCTGGTGACACGCTCCGGCGTCTCCGCCTCGACGGCTTGCTCCGGGCGGCAGGTTCGGGCGTGTGCAGGGAGTACTGGGAAGGCAGGGTTTGAGGTGGATGGGACCTGGCCTGGTCCCAGACTCCTGGGGATTCGTGGCAGGTGAGGTGCGGGAAGAGAGGAACGGTGGGGGGACAGGACCGTCGGGTCCTGCGAGGATTTGCTTTGGGGAACAGGAGCAGTGGCTGGGGGGGGTTTCGGCGGCAGGCCAGGGCGGCGTGCCGAGATGATAGAGCCGAGAGCAGCGGCATAGGACACCCCCGGCCTCACCTCCCGACTCCGCACCCTGTCGCGTGCCTCACGGGGCTAAGGAAGTCCGTCACTGTAGGCCTCGGACCTCCTTCTCGAACTGAAGAAAAGGCATTCTCGGGATGAAGAGGGATGTGCGCCTTCACAGTTCGAGCATTTGGGTGTGTTGGGGCACCTGTCAGGGTGGGCGAGTCGTCCACAGTGAACACATAATGGATGCGGCTGTCGACAAGCGGAGCTGACGTGTCCGAATTTATTGCATTTGAAGCAACGGGTCGGGTCTGGGACGTATGGGCGGATAGAAAACTCGCATGAGGCGCGGTCTCCCATACCCCATACAATACGGCCAGGGGGGATTAGTGAGTTAAAAGTAAGGAGCAGACGTGGGGTGGGGGAGGGGTGCCTCCCTGTCGGGATGTGAAACGATAGATCTTAGTAACTCCTTGGGGTGCGAGATCCTCCAGGAGCTCGTTCACTGCGACCGACAGTAGGCGGGTGGCGTAAATAGTGCCCTGACTCTGGTTCAGGCGAGGGTGTGGGGAAACGGACACCGAGCATCCAAGGACCTCAGTGATGGAGAGTAGGGCTTTCGTCTCTGCGGCTGAGCGTGATTTTACGAGGAGGGAGCCATCCCTCTGTGGGCGTACGTCATAGCGGCTGGAGTTGCTGTGGGTTCGGATCGCCTGGAACGTCCGTTCAGAGTTGTTCGGGAGGGACCCAGATGTAGGCCGAATCACCAGGAATTTGTGGATACTTGGAAGGGAGAGGGAGGCTGTAGAGTCGAAATGTACTGGAATATTCAACGGTCGGTAGGACGGCCGTGAATGCCGGCTCCCCGTCCGCCGCGAGGCTCTCTCCGCGGGGAGGTGGGCTGACGGCGGGTGAGGGGGGCATATGGGGAGAGCAAGAAGCCGGGTTGTGGGGGCAAGTCCTCGGTGGAACTTGACTTGCCCGAAGGTGGCTGAAGTGGGCTGGGGCGAGGCCCCTGCTCTAGAGAGTGTAGGTCCAAGGGCGTAATCGAGGGACGGACTGGGGTCGGCAACGGAAAAGGAGAGTGCAAGCGTTCCGCTTCCACAGGGGGGTCAACCCCATTAGGTTGCGGTCTTCCAGTGGTAAAGGACTCGAGGGCCTGGTTGCCCACCACCCGAGTGTTGAGAGAAGAGTAGTCCGGGAATGAGAAGCAGTAGTCGTAAGCCGGGGGGGAGAAGTGTCCATAGCTAAACAAAAAAGAACTTCATCCCCCGCGCGCATCCAGCCACCACCGACTCCAACAAGGGAAAGGCGAAGTGTGGGCACACTTGGTCCACCGCCGATGGATGTCACGCAGGGGGAGATACACCCGCACCCAGTCCCTGTGCCTGAAAGGCGCCACTCTCATCCAACGCGCGGTGAAAAGTGGCAGGGACAGGGTTTGGGTTTGGTTGGAAAGCGACAAGGGTGCAGGGCAACCACCTCCCACACCCAAGGGCCAAGGAAAGGGTCAAAATCAAGGTCCAAAGAACAACGCCAAAAAAAAACAGGGAGAAGCCAGAAAGAATGGGTTAAAGGAGAAAGAAAGAAAAAGAAGCAGGAGATCAGCCGGGTCCCCAAACGGGCCCAATGGTCCACGAGGGCAGAGAAAGCCCTTAACCGAAGAAAGGTGTATTCCC